>VZTU01031004.1:96460-113726 GCA_013400835.1 Zapornia atra | reverse complement strand
CCCTCCCACCCTTCACTGACCTTGGTGTCTGCACAGTTTCTTAAATTTTCTCACTCCCTTCTCTGGTGGCAAAAAGCATCTGCTTGCATTTTTTTTCTCCTAAATGTCAGAGGTGCTGTGACTGTCACTGATGGGCTCAGCCTTGAACAGCAAGGACTCCGGCCTTGAGCCAGCTGGTGTTTGCTCTGTCCAGCCTGCAGAGAGCTTCTGGCTGCTTCTTGTAGAAGTCATCCGTGCAGGCCTCTCCCACCCCCAATCCACCTGAACCCAGCCATGCAGAAGTACAAGGGGGTTTTGTTGATGCATGCTTTGGAAGTCTTTCCTCTGACATCCTTTTGAGTTCTTGCACCGGTATATTCAGTTTGATCAGATTTCTGTATATTTTGACTTTGAAGCCTAGTGGCTGCTACTCATGTCACTTTTCTGAAACTCAGGCTGTTCAAACAAGGATACTAGCTAGTTCAGGAGCCTTGCTTTCAGCTCTTACTTCTGAAATTGTGTTGGTAGAATAGAGACCTTTAACTTAAGTTTCCAGGACAGGCACTTGGATTTCCATCTTCTGATACAAGCCGTCATGACTGACGTAATTTTTACTGAAACATTTGCCTGATTACTAGTCAAGATATTGAGGCTCCTTAATCACTACTTTCTAGAAAAGTGTAGGCAGTTTTATCTTTCGAAGGTGTTAGACTCATCATTGTTTTAGACATAAAGAGATTATATATATATATATGCACACATACTATATATATGCATATACTCTTACAGAGATCTTGGTCTAATTTAAGAATCATGGTTAGTCTAGATCTAAATATTTTAGAAAAGAATAGTGCAGTTGGAGTACTTTTATGTGAAAGAAACAAAATTACAGTAATAATTCCAGTAATACAATTAAAATTGTGGCACATGCACTACTGTGTTCCTTCTTTGGAAGCTAAGCTTAACCTCCCTCATTCCCCCCAAGTGTTCAATTCACAGCTTGCTGGAGAGGGTAACACAGGGTTCTGCGCCTCTGCAGTCCTTCGCGGGAGAATATTTTGTGGATGTTGCTGGTTCTTTCTTACTTTCCTGGAATCAGCTAGGGAGTCGTTTCTGTGTTGGATAATGTGGTGTTGTATCATCTTTCTTCTTTGTTCTGCAGCTCCAGCCTATACCCAAGTTTTCTGTGTGTGATGATCTGTGTGTGTTAGGTACTGCATTTTGTTACCATAAGACCAGTTTCACCAGCTTTCAAGTCTGTGTTTTTTTGACTGGCCATTACAGAGCAATGGGGTCTCCAGTACCAAACACTGGACCCATCGCCTACCTGTGTCTCCCATCTCCCACCCTATGCCTGTATCTCTCCGCACTCCCTCCTATGCCCCAACCTCCCAGGCCTCTGATCTTGGGGCCAGGGCTGCGTTTCTCTGTTTGTGTGAGAATCGTAAATGCCTTGTTCTGCCAACAATAACTGCTTGTTGCTATTCCCCCTATACAGCTTGCACGACACAAACATGGGTGAAAGGGGCTACCTATAGACATCAGGTCAACTAGAGAGATTGCTGTCACGGCTGAACTGAGTAAAGGCTATGTGCAGGTGAAGGAAAGCTCCAGTGAAACCAGTCCAGAGGCCTTGCAAACTCAGTGGGCAGCCTGCTGTTGGCAGTGTCAGTACCATACTGCAGGGTTACACGGGTGAAAACAAGCTTTTGTGTCTCCAGTTGACTAATCAAAAAGCTTTTATTTTTTAAGGTTGGAGCAGGAGCAGCACTAAAGGAGAGGTGATAATTCAGTATGGGGGAAGTGACTGGTAAATACTAGCAACAGATAAGTTTCTATCAAAAATTAGCAAGCAGCTTTGATTCCTGTTTCAAAATCTAATTTCTGCCAGTTCACAGGTTTGTACAATCAATAGTCTTTGTATATGTTGGCTTGAAAGGAGATTTTGCTCAGCATTACAACCACTTTAAATACTTTTTCTTAATCTTTCTAGCTCTAGTTTTTGTCCTGGCTTTCAGTTTCTTGTTCTGCTAAATAGCAGAATGTATGTTTGTGTTGTAATCAGTAAAGAGCAAACATAAAATTCACTGTTGTTTTTGTACTGTTTGCTTCACATCTAACATTCTGTAACATTGGCTTTCCATGATCTGTTAACATTAGTGACCTTTTTGGATCAGCATCCAACAGAAAGAAGTCCTTTATTTGTAGCAATGTCGTTTAGTTTTTTGTTTTGTTTTTCGAAAACTCAACAGGGCGGTTTATTACCAAAGGAAGTAGCACATCCCTGAAACATGCTTTTTCTTACCTTGCTGTTGAACATTGTGCATAACACGTTGACACCAAAGGAGGGCAGTGTTGCCTTACGGGAAACGAACATGTTTGCTGACAACTGTTAGAAAAGACCATTAAATCCTATCTACCCTTATGGGTTTTTTTTTAAATATTTCTTTAAGTAACTTGCTTTGATTTTATGTCTTTCAGATAAGTATCTTTCTTTGAATCTTTTTATCATTTTCCCAAATAATTTTCTGAAATTCTCGGTTTAGGGGTATAGATAGTATAACAGGTTTTTTCTGGGGCATGCTTTAATGTCATCTGAGACCTTTCCAGAGTTGCTGATGCGGATAAAACCTTCCATTCATACAAATTTAAAGTGCCTCACTGTAAAAGGGTGTGTAAGGGCTTGAGTAGTTGTGTAATTGGGCATTGCATGTCTTCAGCTGCCAGACCTGTTTCCGATTTTGTACTAATGCTTGCTTGAGACCACAGAGAGCACAGGACATCTGGGCATGTGAGGAAAGCACAGCTGGGCAAAAAACTGCCATGCGTGATGTCATCCATAGCTGTGTGTGACTCTTACAGGCGTAATGTCATGGAGTAGCCAGCTGCTGCTCATCTCGAGTTGGAGAGCTGGGTGTGTTCCAGAGGCATGGCTGTGCTTGTGAAGCAGGACATGTTAAATGTTACACAGCACATGGGGCTGAGGCCTGGCCCCAGTGGCACGACACTCCACAGGGAAAGAGGTGTAACCTAAGAGGGATGCACTTCGGAGTGCCTTGCTGCTCGGCTGCCAAGGGTGCCGACAAGAGTGTTATCCATTTCAGGTTCTAATTATGCCACAAGATCCCAGTCCTACCTTCTGTGTTTGCAGGGATGACCAAGCTAATTGTCCAAGCCTCTGGATTATGCTAACTGGCAGTTTTGCATCCCTGAAAGTTTATAGTCTCTGGCAGTTGCTGATTTACTTCTCAAAATTGGGAAAAACACGAAACAGTGGCCAAAAAAAGCAAGCATCATATTTAAAGCATGAGATAGTGCTGTCACACTGTTTCCACAGCTTGATCTCCGCTTTGCAAGTGATGCCAGTGCTGATATGAGCATTGGCAACAATCGTGCTCTCATGTAGCTTCAACTTCTCTTGCAAAACAAAACACATTTCTAAACTATTGTGGTAGCAGGGTGAGGACAAATTCTGAATGTTCAAAGGGCAGAGTGAAGTTTTCCATGGATACAAAGGTTGGCAGGTGTGTGAGCTCAAATAGCACCAGGTACACAAAGTGCTACTGAGCAGCTTTCAGACCAGAGTTTGTACATGCTGCGATGTAGGAAAGGGGTAGCAAGAGCCATCTCCTTGTGAAAAGCTCTAGTGTTTCATTCCACAGCTCCTCTTCTCTGCTCTCAAGACACTCCCTAAAATAGGGATTGTGTGAACATGTTCTAGAAAGCTGTTACAGGTTCATCATCAGAAGTACCTGTTCCTTGGTGACTTCTCCCATACCCAGAAACTAGGATTTTAGGTTTTCTTTAATGGTTACTAAATCTTTGCAGTAATGAAGTGCATCTCCATGACCTTGAAGAAATTTGGGTTTAATCAGACCAATTTTCCTCCCCTTAAGCACAAAAATAACTTTTTTTTGCAGAGCAGGGGAGGTAACTGGTATCTTGGGGGCTGATAGTGATGTGATAGTAAGCATTTATAATTCTGAAGTACCCGTTTTCCTATAAGCATGTCTCCTTTTACTGCTCGTAAAATCATTGCACCAATGTCCCTTTCTCTGCAGTCATGGTAGAACTCATGGTGAGACAGATTGAGTTCTGTCACAGTGACCTTGCCTTTTTTATCCACTACTGGTCTTTCCCCTTCTATCTAATTCATGGGCTCCAGCAGTCATATTGCAAGCCACTGCCTGTGTAAGATGCTGGGAGGAGAACATCATCCTCAGGAACTGATCACTGGTGAAATGTTGAATGCCAGTGGATAATAGTTAGAAAATCCTCTTCAGGCAAATATAAATTGAAGGGGGAAGGAAAAAAAAAAAAGGAAGATTTGCAAATCATGTAGGTGAAGGTCCACAAAAGAGTTCATGTGCGCAGCAGCCACTTGAGGCACCTAAGAAGTTTGTATGTGCATAGCTTCTCAACTCAAATGCTACTTCCAGTTCCCCCATGCGTGCTGTGGAGCTTAGTGCAATATAGCTGTCACCTAAGTCCCAGTGAGGATCACAGAGCAGGGATTCCCCAGTACATTGTCCTGAAAGCTCAAAAACTTCTGCTGAATTAGGCCTCAAGACATCAGAGGAAGGGAGTGATGCTATTGTACATGGCAAGGGTAATGATGCAAGTGCTCTCTCAAAACCAGGCAGACAAAGGTTTCCAGTGACAGTTCCCCTGTGACAAGCAAGAGATCCAACTTCCAGGGAAGTAACGGCCATCTTTTTCTCCCTCTGGCTTCCATATTGGTGTCTGGTTGATTTAAATCCCATGTTGTCATGCTGACATGGATCCTATACTGTTCCCCCAAAGTTCTCAGATATCTGGCTTCTGCAAAATAGCAGGATGGTAGGTCTTGCTTATCTATCCCCCTTTTTTTTGGAGGGGGTGGGGGGGAGAAGCCCCACTATGGTCTTAGCCCTGTAGAGCAAAATATGTATCTGCTTGTATGTGCTTTATGTTTGGTTGATGTATTTTTCCCCTGGGGATGATGACCTTTGTAAGTCAATTGCCTTTAATGATGGAGACTTGGTTTGCTGCTAAGTTGCTTGGAGATTTTGGAATCAATATTTTAAGGGGGGGAGGGGGATTGAAAAGGCTATTGAAAGTGTTTGGTCACAAACAAGAATTGCAGAACAGCTAGCTGTGCAGCTTTGACAATTTTTAAAGCTCTGTGTCAAAGCAATTTCCTAATTAGTGCTTGGGGATATTGCTAAGAACAGACAAAATCATTAATGAATATTGCTGAACAAGAAGCTTCTTGCTGTATTGTTCTCTGACACAATAGAAATAAATATTCTAGAAACTACCTCTTTAAACAGAAAATAAATTTCTGAGTTGGATTTTATCTATAACATCAATATATAAATATATATTAGCAGTTGCGAATATAACTAATGTATCTTGGTAAAGAGCAGCAGTCTACTTGGGAGTAACTGTAAAAAAGATGAAAGATGAAATCTGGATTCCATTCTAGTCAATAAGAGTTCTGCTGTCACCTCCAATAAATACTGGATTTTCCTGTTCAAAAAGCTTCCCAGTCTCTGAAGAGTTTATACTATAAAGACAAAGGTGTGTAGGAAGGGAAGACAGTGTGGAAGTAGTGTGTAACCAGTTTCGTGTCTCATAAGTGGTTTAAGTTGTGTTTTTTCTTAAAATAATCTGTTCAAATGTATGGCGAGACCTTCTCTGAAGTATGTGAAATGGAGCCTTCATAGGAGTGTGAAGCTTTCACAAGGATATGAGCTGAGCACATGAAGTAGGAAGCTAGGAGGAGGAAAGTAGGAAGGTGAGAGGGAACTCTGAGTAGACCACAAAGGATGGACCTGGCTTGCTCTGGAATTCTGCAGGTAGGCAAAGGAGTGGGGCTGACAAACAGCAATGAGAGATGCAAAATGGCGTTGATAAAGGTGTGGCTAGGAAGAACAAGCTGCTGATCTCCATAACCCTCATGGGATGCTCGGAGGTTTCTTAAGCTTCCAAAGCCCCAGCAGGACCCATTGGCTCTGGCAGGTGGTAGTCAGGCTGCTGTGGCATGGTTGTGCTTGGCTTCTGACCTAGTCTGGCTAAAAGGGATACTAATTAATTTGCCCAGATCTGCTGTGGTAACTCTGGGGATGGCATGGAGATTTATTCAGGTACCAACATTTCTCTGACAAGAGTCCTTATGTCTAGAGTGGGTGGGTCTTGTTCACGTTGAAATGCCTCAGTGCTGCAAATTTCTTCAGTGCTTTCAGGGTCCAATCTTACATGTAACACTTCAAAGAAAAAAGCACTGAAGAAACAGCCCGCTGAATGTACCTGATATGCCCTTGCACTTCTGTACTAGATCAGAGGATTTGAAAATCCTTGTCTTTTGAATGTGTTAACTCTTGAACTGTAGCTTATTCTCTGTGCAAAATGAAATGTGCTTTTTTTCTGAGTCTCTTCAACTGGAATTTATTTTTGTTTTAGTGGAATAATTCACTAAGCATTACGTAAGAGGCAACAAAAAATGGTTTTGATGGATCGGGTCCTCACCTGGGGAGAGAAGGGACTTGAATTTCAGTCTGAAATCCAGTTTGTGTTTAGCTTCTTTTAAGCACCCTTGTAAGAAGCTAACTAAATCCAGAAAAGGACAAGTAACTTTTCTATCCAGGAAGGGGAGAAGGACTGATGGAGAGACCAGGGTTTGGCTGAGACATCTCGATGCAGTTCCCAGGGAGGAAGGGACATGGAGGGGGAAGGGAGAGGAGAGGAAAGTGGTGGGAACTGCACAGGGCAGTGGCAAGGCTATGACAACTGAGACATTTTTGACTGGAAACAGGTAAAAACAGGCAGAGGTCGGGGGCAAAAAAGCCCAGGCTGTGGCTGCCCTCAAAAAGGGAGTGGGACGAACTTGCTGGCAGCCACAAAGTGCTGATTTGGGCAGCAGCTCCAACTCTCCATGGGGTCCGGCCAGCCGTTCCCCAGCCAGGGCTTGCCACGACCACCCCGTCTTCCAACAGCATAGCTACTTCCTTCAAGGGAGCAGAGAAAATAGTAGGAAACTGCTCTTGTGATAGTAATTCAACTACTGAGGGGAGTGAGAGCTGACACTGACACTTTTTTTTCATGAGAGAGGAGCAGCACAGGCATCTATCTGCCAGATGCTGAGTGCTCAGCCCTTGCAATCTCAATGAAGATAAATGGAATACCGTTTGCTCAACGAAATGCCGTTTGCAAAACTAAAAATTCCAACTCAACTTCCAGTCCTTCTAGCCAAATACTCGGCCTGGCCTTTGCTGTTCCCTCTTCACCTGGACCCAGCCTTGATCTTGGGACTTCACAGAGGCAGAGGGAGAGCGAGCGCATGATGCAGGGCACCACGCATACCTTTAAATCCGCAGTTAAATGCGGGGCTTGGCTGGAGGCGGGCAGAGGGCTGCTGGGGAATGTCTCCTGTGTATGGGGCCCAACAGGACACTGTGAGTAAATAGAGATGCTGTGGAATGTCTCCTGCGTATGGGGCCCAACAGGACACTGTGAGTAAATAGAAATGCTCTACACTGTGGTCCAGGGAAGCGATGAATTTCCTGTGAAGATGCCAATCTCTTTCCAGCAAAGCTGAGAATAGCCTGTCTCAAAAATTTTCTTAAAGTGTTGCCTGGCAATAGGAGCATTTATAATGTGTAGGCAACACATCCAAAAGGTAGAGAATAATGCACAATGCTAATGCTGTGAGATGTAAGCTGCTTAGTGGATCTAGCCATAAATTTCAAATTCTGCCAGCAGATCGGAGGAAACTGCCATTCCTAGTAATGGGCGTGCCAGAAATCTGGGGAGAATTGGAAGCTTGTTCAATTACCTGTTGGTGACTGTATGTGTCAGTAGCCCACGCCTCCATTTACCCACAGGGAAAACAGGCTTTGTGCCACTGAACCCCTTTGGTGAATGCCTTTACAAGGAGGACAACTTCACTACAAGCAGCGCTTTATTATTTAAATGAGACCTTGTGCAGCTGGGCCTCCATCCTGGTTCAGGACAAACCAGGTCAGCAAGCTGCTTTCCTCCTAGTTTCTTTTTATTGGGAAAGAATGGGGAAAGTCGAAAGGCAGAAGGAGAGAGGAGAGTGAGCTTGCCTGCCTAGGCCATAGAGAATGCAATGTAGCTTTTGTGCTCTGCATCTAAATAGCTTCTTGCTGATCCCATCCTGAGACTGATACTGCCTCTGAGGAATTTTGGAAGTGGACTGTCTATCAGCTCTCCTCTTGCATGACAGTTTGGCATCAGCAACGCTTGCCCTGTTGCCTTGTAGGCAGATGTGCAACTGAGTTGTCCGGCCTGGTTTTTATAACTTTGCAGGTGAGGAGAAACTTTTCCTCTGCTTGCCCTTTCTCTACAAATGTCTCTCTGCTCACAGGGGTGCAGGCACATTGCTCAGACATTGGTTACCCCAAGCTACAGAGTAATGGCCTTGTTCTGTCAGGTTTGAGGAGAGCTCCAAAGAAGGGTCAGACCATGGGTGATTACCTGCGTTGGAACAGTTTGAGTGACAAGGAGAGATGGGGTTGAGACCAGCAGGAATCTTTGATTTCCTGGAAATATCAAAGGTGGAAGTGCATCAGCTCCCAAGAGCCTGGTGCTGGCAGGACCTCTAAGCAGAAGGAAAGGCAGCAGCAACAGCAGCAGGACAGAAAATTGCTTAAATGAGGGGCTCATTTCCTGCACCTTGTGGCTATATCATGTAGTGCTTGGGTCTACTGCCTGAACAAAAAAGGCTGCTGGATACTGTGGTATCACAATTAGTAAAAAACTTACACATGGAAGCTGCAGCATATTGGATGGCAGGTCCATCTGCTGGGGCCACACAGCATGATTGCTGGTGGAGGAGGCTGATGTGCACCTGAAGGTTTGGGCTTGGCTGGTTCTCCTTGCTGCTAAGCCAGGACAACTTTTTTCTGTGTGCACAAGATAAGCCTCCTCCTGCACTGCAGATTTTAAAGCAAACTTCACTGCACAGACAGTAATGGCAGATGTTTTTCAGCTTGATTACTTCTACTGTCATTTAGTTAAGGTTCCCAAATGTAATTTTTGCTCTCCTTATGTTTGTACATAAGGAAATGCTTGTTTTGTGGGAGTGCAATATGAACAAGGAACACTGGCTAATGATTACAGCAGCATGGGATTTTCAAATGACTATTATTTAGAGTATGTGCTTGTAAGTGATTAACTTCTTGAGCTTACCACCTTGTTATCAACTGTTTAAAATCAAAATTAGTTTGATTGTAACTGATTAAACCTGCTTTGGACAAACATGCTCTGTTTGCCTGTCCAATTCTGGGTGCATGAATGGGATGTTTTGAAGCTAATTTACCTTCAGAAAAGAGTTAGAACTATGTTGAGAACACTGTGATTGTTTTTGTCTTTATAGCCTCAGTAGTGATCTGCCTGATGCTTTTTTGGAGCCTGGGAAGCAAGTAGCAGTTTATTTAAATGATTGAACAATGAATTGCTGGAAATTACAGGGGAATGAAATAAGTTCAGGTTGGATTTGATCAGAATTGTATTAATCTTCTCGAATACATTGTATTACCCAAAACTGCTAAGCAGTAAGTTTCATAGCCTTGACACTCTGTAGTACTCCTTCAAATTCTTTCTTGAACTCAGATCAATGAATATTTCACCCTAGCTCAGCCACTGATTTCTCCTAAAAAAAACACCCAAAAGAGCAATTTACAGTCACAACACCTACCTACAGCAGAATGCTGGAGGCCTTAGTTCGGAAGTGGTCATCTATAGTTTATATTGGAATTTATTAATGAATTAGAAGATCATAAAAATCTTTGCACTATTTAAGTCACTCATCATTCACGAAGGACCCATGTGTGAAGCTAGCTGCACAGCCCACCTACCAGTTAGGCGTCTCAGGTTGGACCCTGCCTGTCACTCCTCCATGTTGGAGCCTCTTCCATGGATGGTGGTGAGATCCTGTATAAATGCTGCCAGTTTCCTGAGCAGCATGGCTTCCCCAGTCAAAGCCAGGGGCCTGGGGAGATGCTGCCCACAGCTGAAAGGAACACGGAAACATGTAGTAAGGGGGATGGAATAGTGCTGAGAAGACATTATATACATGGTACAGGAGAGAGGGGGTGAAACGTCTGTGGAGAAAATCTCTGAAATGTCCCTTTTCCACAACAGATGCGGTTTGCAAATCTGGTTCAGCTGGAGAGGGTGTTACTTGCCAAAATAGTTAGGTTCATTGGTGTCCAAGTGCAATTTCTTTTGTTATGGGTAATGCAAATAAACCTATGAGGTATTTTTGTCAGAAGTTGTGTTGCTTAGGAAGGCATGGGTCCCCTCCAGGATGCTGCACATAAGGAATCTACCATAATAGTCATCATTCAGACTTCATAATTAATCAGTGTTTTGCAATAATGTGGGATCTTAAAAATTAATTAGGATCCCATGCTCCATAAAAGGTTGAAGATACGTAGAAAATTAAAACCTCTGGGTGCAGAGAGATTTATTTTAAAGTATTTAAATTAATTTAGCATAGAAAAGTTTTGCAGTGTATTATAAGCAGTGCCTTGAACTCCCACGGTGTACCCTTTTTCAGGCATGTGACCTGAAAAAAAAAAGATACAAGTGCTAAAAGCTCTGTGGTGGAACAGATCTGCTTGCTTACAGTAAGGAAAAAAATGCCCTGGCACTGTAGACGTACTCACCAGCACACTAGGGAAAGGTGTGTATGCTTTTAATTGGTCCTGTTTAGCTTATTTATTAATTTAAGCTATAACCTTATTCTGTCAATTTGTACAAAACTAGGGCTGTTTGAGCATAAGCCAAATAAGCTAAAAGCAGAGCTACATCTGCTCGAAATTTTATCCTTTATCTTCAATATTAACCTGGTTATACAAGCATGTGACATATCATTAGAGTCCTTCAAAGAATTCCCATACCAGCCTAAAAGATGCCTAAACGTTCTGCTTTTTGAGATGGATTGGAACACTGAATTTATAAAAGATCCTGATAATAAATATAGGGGGATATAATAGTAATAATAATAAATATAACAGAGAGTCTAACATTGAGTCAGCTGTGTCAGCAGAGTGCTCTGCATCGTTGCAATAGATACTGCAATTCTCTGGTGAATTTTATGGGTATGCATATAGAAGATAGGCAGTAACTGAAAAAAAAGAAGAAAAAAAAGGTCAAATAAGTGCAGTTATTTCCTATCACTCGAATATAGGCAGTGCTTTCTCATCCATAAGTTTTAAATACCTGTTTAAAAGTTGTGGGTTTTTTTCTACTTTAGGATTCCTTTCACATATTGTAGGATGCATTCCTCTCAACTGGATTGTGTCAAATCTATATTTGATCTGTTTATGGCCTTTTTTAACTGGTGTAGAAATGGAGAGTTTACCTTTTCCTGTGAAGAAATGAAACAAACTGTAAAAAGTACAAGGTTGGTCAAAACCATATTTTTTTCCATCTTGAAGAAATCATTCCTCTTTTGTCAAGGACATAATAGGATTTTGCATGATGTTTGTCAGTTCTCATTCCATCTGTTAACCTATGTGTTTTATTGGGTCAAAAGAAGTCTATTTTTCCTTGGTGGGAATGGCGATCAAATACCGCTTTGCTTTTCATGTCTCATGATACTTCTAAAGCTGTAATCAAGAGTGAGGAACAGTCCTTTTTTGTTTGTTTTATTGTGAGTTGTTACCCTTTGAGCTGGAAACCTTTTCAGTATGGAGAAATTTTTTCTGTAGATGCTTATGAAAGCACTGTGTTGTAGAAAAGGTGTGAGCTTGGACCCAATTTGATACCTGGTTTCCTGAATAGTCTCCTTTCTTCACTTACCTCTCTCCACTTGATGTCTTGTCAAACCTGCCACTGACTGATAGCCATTCAAGAATGATTCTTTTTTTTAGCAAAATAATTGTGTCTAAATATGAATCTCCCAGTTGCTGAGAAATCTCTTGTCATAAACTTATTTAAGATCATTTTAGTACTTTTAGGTACTGGCAGGCTGCAACAAGGTGTCCCCAGAGCCTTCTCTTCTTGAGGCTGAACAGGTCAAACTCTTTCAGCCTGTCTTCACAAGAGAGGTGCTCCAGCCCTCTGATCATCTATGTGGTCTTCCTCAGGGCTTGCTCCAACAGCTCAATATCTTTCTCGTACTGGGGGCCCCAGAGCTGGATGCAGTACTCCAGGTGGGGTCTCACCAGAGCAGGGCAGAGGGGCAGAATCACGTCCCTTGACCTGCTTGTCATGCTGATTTTGATGCAGCCCAGGATACAGTTGGCTTTCTGGGCTACAAGCGCACATTGCCAGCTCAAGTTCAGCTTTACATCAATCAACACTCTAAGTCCTCCTGCTCCTCTCAATCCATTCTCCAATCAGCCTGCAGTTGTGCTTGAGATTGCCTCGGCCCATATGCAGGACCTTGCACTTGGCCTTGCTGAACTTCATGTGATTTGCACAGGCCCACCGCTCAAACCCGTCAAGGTCCTTCTGAATGGCATCCGTTCCCTCTGGCAATTATTAATTGCAAGTCAAATTTAAAGTGTAAATATATATGTATACATTTAAGGAAACGTCAAGTATACTTCCTGCAAGCAAAGTGCCTCTGTGTGTTCCCTCTCCAGATATTGGATACTCCTGAGTCTGTGTTAATTTCCCTAAATACCTCCATGTATTATAGAATCATAGACTCATTTTGCTTGGAAGAGACCTTTAAGATCATCAAGTCCAACTGCTAAACCATGTCCCTAAGCACCACATCGATAATTCAGTACCTTCGGGCTAGTGACTCTACCACTTCCTGGGACTAGCCTGTTCCAGCGCTCGGCAACCCTTTTGGTGAAGAAATTTTTCCTAATATCCAATCTAAACCTCCCCTGGTGTTACTTGAGGCCATTTCCTCTTTTCCTATTGCTTCTAACTTGGGAGAAGAGACCAACGCCCACCTGACTACAACCTCCTTTCAGGGAGTTGTAGGGAGAAATAAGGTCTCCTCCTTCCTTTTCTCCAGGCTAAATTGTAAAGGAAAGCGTCAAGAAAAAGTAGAAAATCGATTCAGACTAATTTCCAGCAAACAGTTTCCTACTCCATTTTACTTTGTTTAGAAAAAGTTTCTTGCAAATGTCTCCATGTCTTCTAGAAAACTGTTTTTCATTCTTATCCCTGATTGCCAGCTTGTTTTCTTAAAAGGAAAAAAAAAAAACAACCCAAAACCTGAAGATTGTGGCTGCAGGAATCATTTTTTTGTAAGTCAGTAAAAGCTGGCTGCTTATCGCTGCCTTTGAGGAGCCCTATAAAGCAGCCATCTGATTTGCTGCAGATGTAGCACTAATGAACTGCGCGCAGCTGATGCCTGGGATGTGCAGCTTGTCATTCATGAAGAGCACAGAAAATACTTCCAACACGCTCAGCAATGTCACTTTGAAAAGAATTTAATGACGCTCTTCCTTTTGTAATGTGCAGCCAGAAATGTCTCGTGAAAAAATCTGCAAGGATGGATGAGATAGCAGAGGAATTTCAGGACTTTGCAAGAAGATGCTTTAAGTTGAAGAAGAAAAATGTTAGCAAAAACTTTCCTATTTAACTATGCTTGTAGGACAATATATTGCATTTTTACGCTCCCTTTCTTTTATGTATATTTGTGTTCCACAAAATTAAACTGAGGATGGCTTTTATTGTATAGAACAGGGAGAAGTGCAGTTTATTTTCATTTTTATGTAGTTCACTGGAAATTATTTAAAGAATGTTATTTCAGATCATCACTCAAAGATTGTCAGTTACCATGCTAGCTGGTAATGTTCTATAAAACCATAAACTTCTCCATTTCTGGGTATCGATGTTATGTTCCCATGAATTCGCTGTTTAAGAAATTCCTTTATTGGTACTTTTGTTGATACTGACTTTGTTACTTGGTAGAGGTGAAAAAAGTTAAAGAGCTGTGGGTCTGCATGGATGCAGCACTGCTGCAATAGTTATCCCATCAGGGACTGAATGGATGAATATGGACAAGGAACTAAAACGTAGACTTGCAAGGCTTCAGCATGGATTGATAATTTTTAACGTGTAAAATATAGTCCTGTTACTAAAAGTAATGCTTAAAAATAATATTATCTTTGAGGTACTCTTACATCTGCTTTTTATTTGTTCTGTTGGCAGCAGCCACGATTAACATGATATCTACTAAATGTAAAGTCCAGAAAAGTGCCATGTGTGCCAAAACAGCAGACACTGTCTCCAGAGACTTGTCCAGCAAATCCAGGTCACTCATAGACAGCACCTGATTGATTGAGCTATGGTAGCTTGAACTCACCAAAGCAGACATTTCTCTGTACCACAGGCTCATCTGATGATGGCCCAGCAAAAGCCCTTTTTGACTGTTTGCCATAAATGTCACTCTAGGAATTGGGGTAGCTGGTCATCTGTGGCACAAGGCAGATGTCTGCCTCATATCTGGAGAAGATAAAATCCTAAATCACCAGAATATGAGTCATCAGAGGGACTGCTGGAGCCTGAGTACCTCTGAGCAAAAGTTTTATGCCAACAAGTAAGGCTATCGAGGAATGAAGTGTTCCACTTGCTGGTTCCTATGGGGTATTTGAATCTTAGCTGCTGGTACCAGCATACTTCCTATGGAATGACACGTGTCCAACTTTTTCAGTAATTATTTGGAGGGAGAATTGCATCACTTCAGCAAAATTTGCTTTGCATGAAGCCAGTGATGTGGAAACAGACTCCATTATTCTTTTTTATTTTAAATTATCAGACTGATTTAGAACTGCATTGCATTTTAAACTGCAAAGAGCAAGGCAGGCTGCATTTATCCATTTTAAATACAAATTTTGCTTCTCTCCAGACACACTAGTATACTTTGTGGCATGCAGTTTATGCGATTTCAATTGCTTTTCCTTTCTTTAAAGTATTTCTTCTACTTTTACAAAGGATGTTAATGGTAATTCTTCTTCCTTTTTATTCATGAAATTCAACATCACACAGAAGAGCACAGCTTATCCCCAGCTTACTTAAATTGTCTCATTACGTTTGTGGTCTCAAGTAGGATTAACAGCATTAGTCCATATGGTAGTTCTCTGCAATCTTGCAGACACCTAAAAGTGCATATTATGCAGATTACCTGACTGATAAGAATTTGATTTTTCACATTCTTTTTGCTCATTAGGGTGCTAAATGGGAAACATAGCTCAGTATCCACACAGAACCCATTTTCACTGAGTCGTTTACCATTTGCTAAGCTTATTCTTTTCCTGTCTCTGCTTAGCAGTTACTGTCAGTGTGAGAAATCTGGTGGGGCCTTTTTACACCACCCAAAAGGCTTACACTAACATAACCTGTCAATTCTCTTAATCAAAAGGTGGGGAAAGGAAATAGAAGCAGTCTAGAAACAATACCTAAATGAAATGCATACAACTTCTGTCAGGGCTTTTTAGTGTGGGAATCGGAAAACAGCTTTTATTTATATATTTTTAAGTTGTTAACTTAGTGACTAGACTTCATTTGTACTGTTAAAAGCAGCTTCTAAGTAATGGCTAAAATATGTTAGCTACACTTTAAAATTCTGTGTTGCTGATTGCGTTACACGTATTTTTATGTAGTAATGGCAAAGGAAGAAGAATCCTTCCATTACTGCAGGTACACATTAGATAGGTCTGAAACTGTGTGTGAAGCAGCATGCATCATGCTGCTGGGTACCAGAAAAGAAACAAACCAACCTACAAAGCTAATTGAATGAAAGACTGAGGTGGTAACAGCAAAAATTAAAAGATTTCCAGGATTATTTGATTGTTTTCTTTCTATTTGACTGGACAAGAGAAATTTGAGCAAGGTAAGATATAAAAAACAAGAACAAGATTTAAAAAAACAAGAACAAAAACCCAAACACACACCCCAAACACCAAAGCACATGAAAGTGAGATTTATAAAGACTTTCAGAAGGAGCTAGAAAACATAGGTTGGAGAGTGAGCTGAAGTTGTTGAAGAGATAATCTTATGGTATCAGAAGACAACAACATACATAGATGTGCAGTGGATCTGCAGTGGTTGGTTCCTGTGGTATCCAGAGTTAAGGCTTGACAAAGCAAGCAACTAAATTGTGATAAGAAAACCATGTTAGGCTACACTGAAGTGTTTGGATACTGGGGGTACAATACTGAACTTGAAGATCTAGATCCTAGAAACAGAAAAGCACGAGGAGGTTATAACCAGTTGCAACAAAAATGGTGTTTGTGGTTGAACATGGCAAATACATTTCAGATACGACTTGAGCAAAAGAGGAAAAATGAAGCCTGAACAGCTTATCAGTTGATTGAATGTGTGTCTGCATTTGACTTGTTTTACGCTGATATAATTGTACTTGCTGTGGTTGATGTCGCTGGTGTATCAGCACTAGAACTGTGTGCCAAGTTACTTGTACTTTTCTGTGTCATTTGAAACACAAGCAGGGAAAGCAGTTTTTTTAGAGATGTGTGAAAGATGGGCTTATATATTCAATGATGGTATAGAATCACTGAATGTGAAACTAATAGGTAGGTATCTAGGAGAAAAAGAAGTTTATGCCCCTGCTGTACTTTTTATATTTATAAAGTTTTAAGCAATGCAGAGGAGAACCATGTTGATTTTGTTCCAAAAGAGAGTGTCTTAAATATTATAGTTATTCCAAAATATTTGTTTGAGTATGACTGAGTCCAGAAACCTTGTCAATCTACTTCATTTGTAAATCATTCTTCCTGCAAGTTTCAAATAATGTTCTTTGTTTAATTCCATGTAACATCATTGTGATCAGTAGAAAAAGATACCTTTTTTAGATTAGAAATGTTTTGGCCCCTTTGCCTAAGTCATACTGGTGTAATTGAAACGACTCTTGCTTGCACTTCCATAAATTTTGGATTTGATTTCACCAGGTATTTGTCCTGTTATTTTCCAGGCAGTTTCAATACTTCAAGTGCAGCCTCCAACTTTCAGCCTGCTATGATTTAAAACAAATAATGTATTTTTTTTTCCATTTACAATTGTTTCTGGTTAATATTTTCTTGCTTGGTGTCACGCACCGCACCCAGATAGACTGCTTTGGCAGAGGTTAAACCCCCTTGCGTTCCAACCAACCTCAGATTGCTCTGGGTGGCTGGGGGCGGCTGAGCTTAACCCCTGAGTGATGCCCAATTAGGTGTTTTATCGTGACTAGTTCTTCACAATTCTCGGGAACAGAATTAAGACTCAAAACGGAGTCAAGGTTTAGGTCACTTTATTTAACCTGCAACAGGTGTGCAGGAGGGTGTAGGAGGGTGCAGGAGGAGGAGGG
>VZTU01031004.1:72799-96115 GCA_013400835.1 Zapornia atra | reverse complement strand
TACAAGTTTGGTCTCAGCAGATTTCGTATACTTTCAGAGACAAGGGGGAGCTTGAACTAGCTACAATTAAATACTTTGCTTGAATTTTAGGACCAATGAGGCAAGCAAGGAATTCATGAACAGATAAGAGTTCGTGAGAGATGGGGTGGGGGCTGGAAGTCGTCAAAGAAGTCATTTTATTTGCACAGAGCACAGAGTCCTTGAGTGCATAATTTACTCAAAATATGGTGTTAGACTCAAACTTATGTCCCAATTGATGTTTCTTCTTTATCAGTGAGGCAGAGTTGTTCAAGCGAAGCACTGTTTATGTGAGGTCACTTCTATGGCACTTCAAACCATCCTGTTAACAAGTCTTCCTTAACCCTTTACAAGCATCTTCCTTGCAAGTCCCCTTTATCACAAATAGCAATGATCAATATTTTGGCAATGTTGAGACATAAATCCACTGGTACAGGCATTTGGTACGTGACACTTGGTAATGGAAAAACACCATTTTGAGTGTTGCTTAACTCCTGCTTGTGGTGTTTGCCCCCATCCCTGCCCTCTGCTGAGGTGCCATGAAGCAAAGGCATCCTTAATGTGTCATGGTAAGAGTGGTAAAGACTTTTTTTCAGATGAAGGGAGTTTTCTGTTTGCAGAAGAAAGTCTGTCAGTCTGTGTGTGCTTGTTCTTTAGTCTCCTTTTCATGTCAAAGTGAGGGATAGAGCTGGCATAAACGTGGATGCGGTAGGCTGAGTCGCTTTATTCTCTTCGTGAGCAGCTTGCAAGATTAAGATGGGGTTTATTCATATTCCTTTACCACATGTACCAGTACAAGGCGTGTTATGGGTTACTCCAGAGACAAAGTATCATTTCTGCTCAGAGAGGACCTGTGCTTCTCTGTTAGTCCAGGTTTATTTTGGAGACCAGAAATGCAGAGATGAGGGGGAAGTGAGGGAACTCTGAGGATCACTTGGATCTCCCTCCTCAGAGCGCTGGTGGTCACGTAGCCTGGCAGGAGAGTATCTGCCTCCTTGCTGGGAGGTGATAGGGGAAGAAAAGGAGACCTCGATCATACCCTGTAGAAACACAGAACCTGGAGTGCGCTGGCCTAGGGAACTCGGGACAGCTTTCCTGGTCCTGCTTCAAGTGGTAGCTTTTGGAGTGGCTGGTAGAGCATATACTTTCAACACCTCCTTTCCAGAGTGAAGGAGATAGAAAGATAGAAATCAGATTTGTTAACTGTCCGACAGGCTTGACATTGAAGTTTTACAAATTGCGTTCATTCACGGTACTTGCCAGTGGCCATTTGCACTCTGTCACCGTAACCGAGATTGAAACGAAATCTTTGTTTAAGAAATCTAATAGCTGTAATACCAGGGCTCTGGGCAGTGAGACGGGCTTGGCATTTATGTATTACCTCCTGTGAAACAAAGTAACATGTTATTCCACCTATTGGCAACTTTCTGGCTTGAATTTCATGCTATTTTCTCTCAAGAAAACCCCAACTGTGTAGCACTGTTTAAAAGAGCGAGATCACCTACAATTCTCCCACCTACAATTAGCATGGTCATTTTTTTACTGTAATGTGGAATTGAATTGATTGCACTTGCAAAATCTCATAATTTCATAAAAGGGAAGTGAAGAAACACTGGCTAGAATAGCTTCATTTCTAAACAGCAATTACTTTAGTAGTTCTCGGAAATATGTGCCTCTAAGTCCTTGTGTGTGTGTGTATCTGTATTTCAAAGATCAGATGTAGGATGGAGTATTGAGAGAGTTTAGGAACAATCTGTAACCATCTCTGACTTTTAATATACATGTTTAATTTACTCTTGTGTAAGTTTCAATTTCCCTGCACTCTTCCACTCCCCCCTCCCACCCCCCTTAGTGCCAGATGGATAGGATACTGTGTGTTAGATAATGTGGTTTTATTTTTGTACCTTTAAGTGCTTTATAGTTGCTTTGTTTATAAAAGCACTTCTCATGGGCAGAGCCTTTCCTTGTCTCACATACCCAAGTACCCTCCCCTCCACCTGCTCATTTAGAGCAACATAAATGCATGCTGCTACACTGAGGTGCAGGAGAGCTCCCATCAGCAGTAATTGTTGACCTACCACAGTTCCAGTCAGTGATCAATAGATGCTACTTTGCTGCACGGCAACAGCGCGGGGAGAAATTGCAGAACCCACTGNGGGGGGGGAAAGCGCACTATCAAATTACCAGTGCATTCCAACAAATCACATCAAAGCGGAGAAAAAGCCCTAGCAAAAGAAAATTACTACTTTCATTTTCTTTCTTATCTTCTGCTCTGGCACAGCATGGGTGCTGCCTTATGCAGCTACTGCACTAATGAGCAGTTCAGCTGCATGAAGCAGCGAAGCTTTCACGGCACCGGCCAAGGGGCTGTGTGACAGGAGAAATCGGAGAGATTAGGAAGAACATGTGCTCCTTGGAATGCATTAGCTAACTTCTTTACTTCTGCATATGTAGATTCTTAACTGTGAATATTTGCTAAAATTTTACCCTTAGATGACTATGTAAATTTAACCCAGTGCAGAGGAGAAAGCTAAAATTAAATGACAGCTTTTTTCCCCCCTCCTTGTTTTGGTCCTGTGTGTGTACATTATTTAGCCCAGCTGTTTTGCTTACTTGCAGTGTCTTTATTCCTGGAGATGTTAACTCAGAGCCAGAACTAGGCTGGATAGCATGTATTTAATTTGTCAATAACTTCAGCCATCTCTGTGTGTTTGTGATTAGACTGAACAGGCATGAACTCCAAAACTAAACGTGAGTGGGGTTCATTGATTCCCAGAAAATACTTTAAAGTTCAGTAAGCCAAAAAAGTCCATTAATACTTCAGGATTCTGTCTCCAAAAAGAAAATAAAAAGGTAGCTGTCTACCTGTGTTTTGTTTGTTTTAATCTTGAAATTAATTGTTGCCAGTGCCCCAGATGTAAAGAGGAAATATTATCAAAATGTTAACTGAGGTATATCTTCAGGTTCTCTTTGAAACACAAAGCCCCTAATGTTGCTTACACTTGTGCACACTCCATGGACACTTTTCCCACATGAAAAGTCTCGTTATAGACAGTGGAACTAGCGTAGTGGTTCAAAGAGAAATAAAAAACACTCCTAGGAATATGGCGCAGCCCTCTATATTTGCACCTTACTGTAGCCTGGGAACCATGAAAGATCCCATCTCCCAAGACCAGGTCTTCCAAACGGAGGTTTAAAATGACTCGCGTGCTACACAACTGGTCCGCAGAGCTGGGTTTGGGATGCTCAGAGCTTACCATTGTCCTGGGCTTGGAGTGGTCTTTCTTCTGAGCAAAACCAAGAACATAACTGCAGCAAAATATGTGTGCAGTGAGACTGAGGAGAGCGTGTACTCACTGTGTGCTGGGATCAGGCTGGGCTGGTGCCTGTCTGCTCTACGTGGGGCATGCAGATGTTCTGCAGCCAGACTGAATTTTGAAAGTTTCTATGTGTTTAGAAAAGAATAAGAATAGAGAATGTTGTGTAAAATTAAGTATATATTTTATACTGTAGTCCCATAAGAGCTCACATTATAACCAGGCTTTCATTATGATACGACGAGCAGATTGCTTCCTCTTTTTTTTTGTTGTTTTTTTAAATTTTATATTGGTAATAGTCCTGTCTTCAGAGGAAACAGAACCCTGTCTTGCTCTTTAGTAAAAAGCTTTGCAAATTACTTCTTCCAATACTTTGTTGTAACTCTTCCAATGCTTCTAAGCATGAATCTACAAAAGGCAGCCAGCGCCAACCTGGAATAGCTGCTGTGACCCCTCTCCTAGTAGTCAGCCCTTGCACTCTGTGTTCCTGGATCTCTTTGCAGGAGGTCTGAAGGACAAAGCATCCCTTTTGGATGGTGAGAAAGACAAGATGTTCAACAGTGCAGCAATAGTAGAGGCTTAAGATGGCTAAGCATTGGCTGAGTTGAGCTATATTGAGGTGTGTTGTGAAGATAGCAACTATCAGTAAGGAAATAAGTTATACTGTTACAATAAACTATGAAGTTGTAGGTTCAGAACCTTGTTTATGGGGAATGGAAGGATGCCTTTTATATATATACACGCATATAACCCCATTATATATATATATGTGCATACACATGTATTTATCTATCTATAAACCCAAGTACTTATTGTAGGAATAATAGAAATCTTAATAGTCCAATTTAAGCACCATCATTAGCCTGTATCTCACTGTACATAAAACCAAAGAATACTGCAATCAGAATACTGGTACAGAAAATGTCACAATAACAGTAATAACAGTACTAAAATTTCAACATACACTTCTACCTCCTTTCCTGGGGTTATGCTCACCCTCCCCCTACTCTGTTGGGTCTGAAGGTCAGTGGTTTCACTTCAGTCTGTGTTATGTGAAGAGGTGTTACATCATGTCACTGGTATCTGGAGTTCTTCACTGGGAAGAATGTGATGCTCATGCTGCAGTTTTCCTCTCCCTCAATCCACTTGGGAAAACTCCAATGTAGCAGTCCAGAGACCTTGCAAACTCAGTTACAAGAGTGTGATCTGGTACTAGTGGTGGCAAGACCTTACTACAGGGCTACACTGTGGAAGAAGTAAAAGGTGTTTTTGAATACATGTGGCCATTTTTAATATGGTGCTTATGTTTCTCGGAAATTCTCCTTGTCATCAACCCTTCTTGAAGGTTTGGATTGTTTAAAAAAATCCTTTTGTTTTGGATTCAAACCCCACTTTTTCTTATATAATTTAAATTTACAAAACAGTTTTACAAGAACACTGAAACCCTATTTAGATGTCTTGGCTCAAGGAAAGATGTTCTGTTTGTATTTTAACACCCTCCACCCTCCCATCCCCCCACGCTCTGATAAACTTTAGCTTTTAAGACTTTCCAGCTGTGCCTCCAGCAGTAATTGGGGTCATTAGTCTTTGCCTCCCCAGGCTAATTACCAGCGCAATCCAAATGTCATCTCCTAAAGAAATGGAGCTTGAACAGGTTAAAGGCTGCAGCCACATGTAGGTAGAAATAAAAGGGAAGAGAAAAGACAAGACTGTTCTCTGTGCCTGTATTTTATCCCCTATCGTAAGCAGCAAGTTGCAGTTGCTTCTACAGGTGCTGTTTACTTTAACAGGCTCCTAAATCTTAATTTTGAGACAAAGATATTTGTGTCTTGGCTATGTTTATACTTAAGCTGCATGCCTCTCAAGCATAGGTCTTATCTATAAAGGACTCGATTCCTAGTTCAGCCTGAAGGTGCACTGCATTCAGATTCTAGTACCTCTGTTTCTGGCATGGTGGAAAAATAATGGACTTTGGAAATTAGAAGAGCCACAAGAATGGCTAATGTACTGTAGTATTATTTCATCTTTTAAAAGTCAGATTTTGAAGTCATTCTATGAGGTCTTGTATGTAAAATGCAGATGAGAGATGTAAAAAGTATCTTCCTTATACAGAAAAGATTATAATTTCACCTTAAAGCAGATTATGAACATTAAAATTTTATAAATAAATCACTGAAGTCATACTAACTTATACTAAGCATTTGCTTAAAAGCTTTGCTTTGGCAGGCATTTTCTGTTTGTGATTTTGGAAAAAGTGCTGAAGTGCATTCCTCCGAAGAATGGAGAAAAACTAAGTTTTCACCCTTGATCCAGTATCTTACTCTAAATTGTTGGTTGTGTTTGGCATACTAGAAAGTCAGCAACAGGGTAAATCAAGGGCTCTGCCACTTTCTAAAAGCAATTCTGAGGAAGAGTTTGCCACATCACCTCATGTTTCAGATAACTTGCATTCATGCTGATAAGTCAAAATGATTCTATGAGGAAAAAATGCAAATTAGTGGGTCTCTAGGGCAGGATTGCAGTTATATTTGCATTCCTTTAATAAGAGAATGAGACAGGAATATGCACTATTCAATATGTTTTCCCTAGATAAGTACACAAGGCGGTACACTGTAGCTGTTGCTGGGGACTGAACTTTAGGGCAAGCTTTTGGTCACTGAAGAGTGGATTTAGCGAGGCTGCGTTAGGACCGTTGGCTGTTTGCTGCATTTGATCATTCAGAGGCCCAGCTTTTGGTGTGTGGGTAGGTTTTGTACTGCTCTGTAAAGGAAGGAACATGAAAAATGGTTCCTGCTTTTATGCAGAGTATCTGGGCTTTTCTTTATGTGCTGTGTGAGCAGTACAGATCTGAGAGTTAGCTTTAAGCCTGCTGTATAGGACTGCTAGTAAATACTTTGCAAGAGTGAGTTCTCAATAAATGAAGGCATTATGCTCATCTAACCACTTCTCCATTTCTGTTTACAGACCTCCTTAAGCTTTGGATATCTTCAATTCATGCAGTTTTGAACATCCTTCAGGCTGTCTCTGGAGGAAAAATCAAATCTTATGAACAAAATAGTTACGCAGTTACATGGAAAATGCAACCGAGTCCATCTCTACTGAATGCCAGAGCTGGGGATGAGTGTAGATTTGCAGTTGTTCATAGCTAGTGTTGTGTATTCACAACTTGACTGAGTCCTTTATTACAGATACACAATTACAGCTGAAGCAAACTGATCTCCTCTATGATACAAACGGTGATGTATAATACGAAGTATAGATTGTATGAGTAGCAAAGTCCAATTTAGGTCCTGCTGCTGCTCATTTTCTAAGTGGCTAAATGGTAAGGCCATGGTGAGGCAAGCTGTCCCTTTGCAGCCCATGGATAATGATGGAGAGTGGAGATTCCACTTGCAGCCCAGGGAGGACCCAGTGCTGGAGCAGGGCAAGAGTGTGAGGAGTTGTCCCCCTGTGGAGGAAGGAGCGGCAGAGACAACTGACCACAACCCCCATTCCCTGTCCCCCTGTCCTGCCTTGGGGAAGGAAGTAGAGAATTTGAGAGTAAAGTTGAGGCCTGGAAGAAGGAAGGGGTGGGGGGAAGTCTTTTAAGATTTGAGTTTATTTCTCATTATCCTACTCTGTTTTCATGGGGTAATAAATGCTTTTTATTTTGTGTTGAGTCTGTTCTGCCCATGATGGTAATTGCTGAATGATCTCTCCCTGTCCTTATCTCCACTTGTGAGCCTTTCATTAAATCTTCACTCCCTTGACCAGCGGAGAAGGGGAGTGACAGAATGATTTTAGGGCAAACCTGGCCTCCAGCCAGGTTCAACACGCCAGACTTATTCAGAAGCATTTGGAGCAACAGGTTTTTTGGTCTCACTTCTCAAGCAAATAAAACAGAAAAGACAAAGTTTTTTTCAACGTTAGTCAGCTAGTGACCTTCGAATTGTGTGTTGCTTCTGCAGTACAGGGGTTTCTGAGAAAGTCTGTCTGCAGTTCATTCTGCAGGTTTGATTTTTGCTGCCCTTGACTCTCTTGGAAAAAAAACCCATGCAGTTTCATTTGAGAACAATTTGAGATCAAAACTTGCCATGTCTTATGAAAAATTATATTTTCCTTCTGTTTTAATATCCAACAGAATTTATTGCATATTTTCCAAAGATCAATGCATCTGTTTACCTGAAAAAAATGTCAGAAAAAACATTTATTTGTTACTGTACCTTATATGCCTAAGAGTTTTCACTTTTCTTCGTAACAAATTACAATGAGAAATCACAATTTTGAAAGCTCATTGAAATTGTCTGGAAATTGTTTTTCTCTGTAATGAGAGTGGAGGTGTGTGTTTAGTTCAGTTTTCTTCCCCTCTTCAGTTTTACTGAGTTTAAATTTGACATTCATTTTTCTGGACAGATTCTTTTCCATAATTGCAAACTTGAGAAGTGCCAGACCGATGCTGCTGTCCTACCAATTCAGATAAAAATTTCTTGTTCAGGCATCTCTTTTTATTAGTGTGGACAGATGGTGCCACAAATGGTTCATTACTTAGAGATAATTCAACAGTTTTTAACAAAACAATTTTATTTACAGGCAAACTGAGAGATTGTTCAACAGAAATAGTACTTTTTTTAAAATCTAACTCACTTGAAGAGACAGTAACTGGCTGGAGATCTGAACGAAGTTGCAAATTGGATGTAAATTATGAATATAAACACCATTAGGAATTTTTCCAGTTCACTTCTCTGGTGTGGTAATTCTTCTTGTTACCCTTTTGAATTTATTATACAGCTCTTTCAAGAGGAGAAGGAAATCAAAGATCAACAAATGTATAAGCCGTGTGTTAGCATGTGCTCATCCATGAGACTTAATTCTTGTGAAATACTGGACTAGATTACTTGGTTCTTAAAACCGATACTGATGACTAAATCCTATGTTGCATCCTCATGTGGCTACACACCACCAATATAAAAGACTTTGTAAGAAGAAAGGTTTTTCTGTCACTTTTGTTTTACAGCAGTTAAAAGTATGACTTTCAAATATAAAATATTCTACAATGTCTTTGCCAGCAGAGCTACTGCTAACCCCATCTCACTGACTGTTCCAGGATTCCCCTTTCGTGGAGGACAAAAGGGTAGAAAATTCCCAAATCGGTTTCTCTACTGCCCCTTCTAACTCGCTGTGGGAAAAACACCCGATGTGTGAGCAGTGTGTTCTCAGGTTTTGGAGAGCCTTGATTGGCATACATCATCTTTGAGATAACTTTTAACTTAAACTGGGGCCTGCTTTCAGCTTTGATGGTGGTGTAAAGTCACTGTTGTACTTCTCATCCTCTGTGCTGGATATTCAGGACTTCTTCAAAGTACTGTATGTGTTATCTTACCCCAGTCTGTGTCTGTGGGCTTCAATAAGTAATACTCCTCCTACTGAAGACTGAAAGAACCAGATCCTAAATTAGTGAACGGTGATGGTCAAAATTTGATCAACAGATTGAAATTTCTATGCTGTACTCCTGTTCAGGCAGCAGGACACAAGTGTGGTGGGTTAGACTACTCCAGCAGACAAGCATCGACCCAGTTGTGCTCTCACATTCCTCCCTCAGAAGAACAAGGGGAGAAAATATGAAGAACAGGAACAAGAAACCTTCTGGGCTGAGGTAAAGACAACG
Organism: Zapornia atra; assembly: GCA_013400835.1. NCBI lineage: Eukaryota > Metazoa > Chordata > Aves > Gruiformes > Rallidae > Zapornia > Zapornia atra. The sequence goes on along the minus strand of VZTU01031004.1, from coordinate 87,136 downwards.
AGGCTGCTTACCAATTAGTCACAGGCAAAACAGATTCAACATAGGGAAAATTAATGTATTGTCAGTTAAAAATGTAATTACTAATTCAAGTAGTGGTAAATAAAAGGCAAAATGTTGAAACAAGACCTGTCCTCCCCCTTATCACAGCCTTAACTTCACTCCAGACACCTCTAGTCCACGTGGCTCATCTGGGGGGCAGGAATGGGGTGTTGGGATCAGTCCATAACAGCTCTTCTCTGACGCTTTTTTGCTCCCAGCACTTCTTCCCTGCTTCAGTGTGGGCTATCCATGCTGTAGTCCTTCAGGAATATCCATTGCCTCCAGCATAGGTTCTGCAGGGGAATCCTTGCTCTGGCACCTGGAGCATCTCATCCCCTACTCCTCCAATGGCCTTGGTGTCTGCAAAGTTGTTTCTCTTACATTTTCTCACTCCTTTCTCACAGATGTTATGCAGCATTTTTTTTACCCAGTCTTAAATATGTTCCCACAGAGGAGCCACTGGTGTCGCTGATGGGCTCAGCCCTGTTCTGTGATGGGTGGCTTGGAGCTGGCTGGACCAATCTGTGTTCACCCTGGGACAGTCCAGCCTCTCCTCACAGAAGCCACCCTGCAGCCACCCACCAGTGTCTGGGCACATGCACCCAGTACAAGAAGCAACACAGCACATCATTGGAAATCATCTCCAGATGCTCAGAGGCTCCTCTGCCTGAAGTGTCAGGAACATGTCAGGCCCTCCCCTCCTGATGCAGTCTGGGCTTCTGTTTGAGATAAAATTCAGCTGTTTTCATCTGTCTATTTGAAGAACGAGATAATGGCTTTTTAAATGCAGCTCATGCCTTGAGGAGGTTGCATTGCTTTGTCTTGGAAGCTCAGAACTTCTTAAGATCTATTGGACATACAAAGAGGTTTGTCAATAAAAGAAGCTGGACATTTAACAAAGATAAAGAAGATCAGATCCAATTCCTTTCTGTTCTGTTCTAAAGTGTATTAAAACCATTTCTTTAAGGATTTCCTTTTTTCATCCTTTAAAAGATCTTAAAAACAATGAGCAGATCTGTACTACTTCTCTGTAACTAAAATTCTGTTTTCTTCCTTCCATTAGTGCTATGTGATAAAGCCACAAAAACATACAATATCTTTCTTCTTCAGTTCATTTTAAGGTCCTCTTTGGTGTATTAATGGCAGCAGTTTAAATGTAACTTTACTCACATCATTCATTTCAGAAATAATTGTTTATAAGTAACCACAAAGAAGAGGGTATTTCTCGTGAATGTAATTGCTCGTTAAGTAGGTTTTCCCAAGAGGCCTCTTCTGAAAACATGTTATTGATCACTGAAGTTAAATTGGGAAAATTTATCAAGACTTCTGGAAGCTGTTCTCTGTTTAAGGCATAAATGCTTTCTTAAATCCCAGTGTTCATGGGCAAAATGTATGTGTTGGGTTTTTTTAAAATCCATCAGCAAGTAATTTACTACTGAGTATTGTCAGAAGAGCTTTATTCTTCTTGCTTATGGAATTTCTGAGCAAGTCTTTGAATCCTCTCTGTTATGCTTGTGGGCAAGCGGTGCTTTTAATCTTTTCTTTGCAGAAGGGTGGAGGAGCTCTCCCTTTGCACAGAGATGTGTATACAGGTATAAGCCCTGTGAAAAAGAAACTAATTTTGAGATGCCAGGTACTTTTTAATTCTCCCTTAGCTTGTATAGCCTGGCTTCAGGAAACACCATATTTTTGTGGAAGCAGGAACATTTACTACTTCAGAAGGAAGGAAAAGACCACTGTAGTTTTTAAGCTTTCTCTATTCTTTACCCAGCGACGTATGACAAACTCAAGCTCCAGAAATTTTTTGTACAATTAATTTGCCTGACAAACATACATCTCATCGGAGGGAAAAGGCATAATCTCCATTTAATTTTCTTTCTAAATGTGTTACCTTTTGGGAAACTTATTTTAGATGACGCTAGAAAACTTTCTAAACATGTATGAGAGAAATAAGATAAAGATGGCCTATGCAAAACACTGAGAGAAAATTCGTACATGGTGGGACACTGTGTAGACTGTTTTAGGTAAGCTCCTCATGCTGCAGTTGACAGAAGTAAACCCCTTCCTAGTCCGCAGTTTTGACCTGCTTTTAGTTGTCTGCTTTAGGATGAGATGAATAACGTGGTAGAAGGCATGTATTCACAACATGGACTCGAAAGGAAGCCTTGGATGACTAGCTTAGATTTAAATGTCTGCTATAAGATTAGGAAATTTTACCTTAGGTTCCTCTTACCTCATTTCTACTTGGTGCATGATGGGCAAAATTTGTCAGGTTGGTGATTCTGCGGGTAGCTGTGGAAAATGCCACATTTTGAGGCATAAAAGCCTTGATTCTATTATCAGTAATATTTAACAAACTGCAAATAGAAATTGGTAGCTTACAGAGAATGCATATGTTCCTGACAAGTCACCTTCAGGGGAACAATCTTACAACCTTGGAAAGAATAAAAGTTTAATAATGTACTTCTGCTCTACTGATTTTATATCCTTGCTTTAAAAGAATGAGTATCATTGAGGCTGCTGTTCAGACTCTATTTTACATTCTTACACAACACTTGCAAGTACCACATATTTATTTGCACAAAATAACTGGAAGAAATGAAAAACTATTTTCCCTCTTTCTAGAAATGGGAATCTTAAGAAAAGACACAGTCCCACAGCAAACCTATCCCAGGTGGGGAAACGAGCTCATCTCTCCAGGTTCTTGCTTTTAATTAGATCAATCCTTTTTCTGTACAGCAGATGTTGATAGGAAAACTCATCTGTTTCAACTACAATTATGGTTGTCCCCCCACCCCTGCCCTTCCCTGTTGCTTTTGTCAGGAGTTTGATTGTATTTACCACAGATGCTAGACCTTGGTGATGAAGTTGCATTTCTTCTTGGACTTAATTTATCACTTTGCAACACTGTGCCATACTTTGATTCAGAGGTAGCTCACATATCCCTAAAATAGCATTGAACTGCATAGTGAGTCCTAAAAGTAACAGCAAGCTAATCTTTGATATTTGTCTTCTCAAAGAGTCTGTATTTGTGGAAGTGTTTGGTTTCTTCTGGTCGTGAAGAGACCTTTCAACTTTAATAGGTAAAACTGTAAGAAATATTCAAATACGAGTTTAACTATAAAAAACTCCCAACACGTCCCACTAAATGGCATGAGGACCTAATCCAAGAAAAGAACCAAAGCTGTGTTACCAGTCTTTGTGTGTTTGTGTATGTCTCTATGTATATATATCTATTTATCTATGTATAAATGCACATGTAGGACTTAGGGCAGTATTGGAGCTTTCCTGCTTTTGCTCTAGCTGGCTTGGGCACTAGAAGACTTTAGCTGAAAGACCTGGATCAGTGCTGGACATAGGCGTTACTGGAGCAGTGGAGAGAGCTTTTGGATCTCTGCTTTGTTCTCATGGTAAGAGTAAAGTTGTTTGACAGCACATGATGGTACAGTATTGAGTTTTTCCACCAATACAGTTAGTTACTATCTTACAGCATTTCAAGAAGGTCAAGTGCCGGGTCCGGCAATTCAGCCACAACTACCTCCAGCAGTGCTACATGCTTAGGGAAATTTGGCTGGAGATCTGCCCAGCACAGAGGGATGTAGGGATGTTGATTGACACCTGGCTGAACATGAGCCAGCAGTGTGCCCAGGTGGCCAAGAAGGCTAATGGCATCCTGGCTTGTATCAGGAACGATGTGGCCAGTGGGGCCAGGGAGCTGATCTTACCCCTGTACTCAGCCCTGGTGAGGCTGCACCTCAAGTACTGTGTTCAGTTTTGGGTGCCACTATATAGGAAGGACATTTTGGTGCTGGATAGGGTGCAGACCAAGGCAACTAGACTGATTAGGGGTCTGGAGAACAGGTCTTATGAGGAGAGGCAGAGGGAGTTGGGGTTGTTTAGCCTGGAGAAGAGGAGGCTGAGGGGGAACTCTATCGCTCTCTACAGCTACCTGAAAGGAGGTTGTAGTGAGGTGAATGTTGGCCTCTTCTCCTTAATAACTAGTGACAGGACAAGAGGGAAGGGGTGCAAGTTGTGCCAGGGGAGGTTCAGATTGGGTACTAGGAAAAGTTCTTCACTGAAAGAGTGGTGAAACGTTGGAACAGACCGCCAGAGAGGTGGTGGAATCACCATCCCTGGAGCTGTTAAAAAAGTGGGTACATGTGGTGCTTTGAAAGATGGTTTAGAGGTTATGGTGGTGTACCACTTATGGTTGGATTTGATGATCTTGAAGGTTTTTTCCAACCTTGATGATTCTATGGTTCTAAATCCCAACCACTTGAACTTGCAAACAGTAAAGAACATAGGTTTGTGATTGAACTCGAATACATAATCTCACTGTCTTCCCAAGTAAGGACTGAGAATTTTTGAGAAGTAGACAAGAAATGCAGAGTTGGGCCTGTCAAAGAAAAGGTATCATCTCAGACACTAGGAAGAACCATCTACTGAGGGATGGTGATTGGGCATTAGGTGCATGCCACAGAGGAATGGAAAAGCATATTGCTAGTGCTGGTTTAACAGAATGACCAGAGCAGGAATAGGTTAACCTGGAAGTAATAGGGTATTTTACTCTTTACTATAGCTTTTAATTTTTTTCTGGAGCCAGCAGACCTTCTTGCAATGACAAATGTGAATGTCTTAATCTTGACCCTACTGAAATAGCGCATAATTGTAGTTTTCCCAGTGCAGCAGTGCTAGCCTCAAGAGCAGACCTTTGCTGGCCTGTGTGCTGTGAGTGCAAGACAAAAGCTGTCCTTTGAGCCCAAGCCTCTGTGTACAAAGTGACATGGAAAATCCCTTTCTAAATCTATGAAACAAACAGAGCACCATCAAAACACTCCTCCCCTCACAAAATGCACTTCTTTATTTTTTAATATGGGGAATGCAGGACTGTGACTGAGCCTCTGCTAAAGATTTTTCCCACTTGCTAGAAAAGTTATTTAATTTCTAGACTAACAGTTAGACCAGAATGGAACTTGACCCTCTCAGGCCTTCCTCCCTACGCAACTGCTTTACCATTTTGTAGAGGAATGTATCGTATGGGTATACCTCAGTGTGGGACCCTGTCAATGCACATAGGTCTCCTGACTGCTCCATCTCTTTCTCTCCGGCCAGTAAAATGATCACTTACTGAAAGGTCAGTGTAAAACCCCATATATTTCCTCAAAAGTTCAAGTATCCAAGAAAAAATATTCCCAGACAGCTCTAATTCTTATGCACAAAAGCATTTCCATTAGCTTCATGGGGATGACTTGTGAGTAAGATTCACTCCACAATTAACAGTCTTGTGGAATAGAGTTTTAAATCAATGTTTTTTTTCTTTTCCAACAGCCAGACACCCTGAGGAGTGAGAAAGCAGAGTCTCTGAGATCAAATTGATAGGACAGATTTTGGCACTAGAAACAAATACTTTTAATTTGTGTTTGTAGCAAAACCATTGTGCAGTCTGATGCAAAACAGGTTTGTTCATTACTGCTATATTCTATCACTAACACTCTCCACCAAATAAGGACCCGATTTCCTTTTAATTTCAAAGTGCTTCCAGGCTATACTTCTCATTTTATTTTTTTTTTCCTAATAACTATTAGTGCTAGAATTTATTGCCAAAATTAAAGCAAAGTAAATTCTGTAAACCATGAGTTTATGCCATTTTCTTTTGTGACTTTAATTTGCTGGTACTAATATATGAAAAATAGAATGTATTAAATATAGAATGTTTTGGGAAGTAAATTTTTTTAATGTGGGGTTTATTGTGGGATATTTTAGCTTTTTTTTTTTTCTTTCTTTTTTTCTGTTTATTCTTTTAAGTTTCTGACATATCTGGATGAGTTTGGGTTCTGTTTTCTCCCTCTAAGCTTCATGGATAGTATCCCAAAATCCCTTTTTCCATATTTTTATTGTTTCTTTTTTTGGGGGGTGGGGATGTATGTGTGTTTGGTTTGGGGTTTGGGGTTGTTTTTTGTTTATTTTCTTTTACAAAGGAGTTTTGAGACTGGTCTGGGTTTCTTCTTTTTGTAGAGAGATAGAGCGAGCCCTCAGTGCTCTGAGATAAATCACACTGTGGCCATTTAAATTCTTGTCTTGAAACCAGGCTGAGGAGCTGAAAAACTTGGGTAGATAGCCAATGAAGTTGAGAAGGAAAGCTGAAAAGGAATGGGAAACTACAGGAATCCTAAATATGTGCTTTGGATGACTTAAAGAGCTCCTGTGGTACAGTATCTCACTGATAATTGCTTGAAGTTTTGCATGTGGTAGCCATAACCTGCAAATCAAAATTGTGGCCCTGAAATTCCAAATCACAAGGGAGCGCTCAGACAGCTGCCGCTGGAAGCATTGCTCTTTTTCTGCTCAAAGCCTAAGGAGCTGCTAGGAAGTTATGGTCAGTATTCACTCTCTGGTGTTTCAGAAATGGAGCAAAGTGGTTATCGCAAATAATTTTTTTTTTTTTTGCTTTCCCTTCTTAAAATAAAATTAGCAAAAGTCTGAATTCAAATAGCATTGGGAAAGCTTGACTGTAAACCTGAATGAGCAAGTTGGGGCCATGATCTAACAGCTCTCTTTGATGAGCAGAGTGCCTGGATGCTCTGCCTGAGATGAAACATACCTTAAACGCTTACAGATATCCTGGTAGCAGAGGCAGACTTGCTGCCTAAAGAAATAGAGAAAGGTAATCACTCTCTACTAACTCACACTGAAAAATATTAATCAGGCAAATGTTGCAGCTCAGCAGGAGCGCAGCAGACATCTTTGAATTGGCTCCTAATAGGTATTGGGACAGCTGAGCTTATTAGCTTACACACATAACCTTAAAAACATAGCCATGCTGCTTTTGGGATCTATGCCTGTCTACCTTCATGGAGCTGATTTGCATGTTCTGCATCTATTATTATCCAGCATAGGCTTAGGGATTTCTACTCTGTCTCTTTATGTGGACTAAAATCCCCAGAGAAATCAGCTACTCTCAGTGATTCTGTCCCATTGCCCAGATGAGTCACTGAAACAGTTTGAAACAAAAAATTTGGGATGAGGATAGCTGTGCACATACAAGGGGATTGGAGCAGGCATTAGGAAGATAAATGTTGTTTTGTTCCCTTGTCCCCAGAGGAGAGCAATTCCTTTTGTCTCATGGCAGAGCATACATAGAGATGAAAAATAAATGTATACAGGCTGGCTTTTATGCTAGTGCCACTTTTTAAAAAAATTACTTGTTCCAGTTGTGTTGTAACCCTGCTAGTCTTGGTCACCAATCCCAAATTCCCAAAGGGAAAAATTCTTTTGAATAGCATGTGGTAAGGAGGACTTGGTCCATTGCACCAGTGTAAGAACCAAGGACTGATGGGATTCTCTGCGAGACTGGGTTCTTGCTGAAGGAGAACACAGGAAGACATTTAGCTCAGTGAGTGTTTTAAGAACCTATTTTCCAGCTCAGTTTTTTGAGCAGGTGCAAAACTGCTGGGACAATTTTAGGAGCCACAAGACTATCTTGGTGGAAGTCTCAAAAGACATTTCTGTAGGACCCCTCTCAATTTTAATATAGAGTATTGATCCAGTAAGAAGCTTCCCATATTTGTGATTATGTTTGTGAATACAGCATGTTTCCAGTGGTTTTTTTACAGTTGTACTCTCATTTATGTACCCAGTTTTGTTTTCAGGTTGTAAATGTGCATCTATACTCCACAGAATGACTCGAAGACAACTGAGGAAATAATCAAGGAGACGAAGCATTCCTTGTTCTGTCCATTCAGTCTGTGCATAAGCTCAGTTGTAACCGAAATACCAGTTGAAATATAGATTTACATTTTGTATGGGAACTACTAAAACTGTTATCATTCCTAGCAATTTGAGTTGTTCAACACAGCAGGCTCAAACCTCTAGCGCTGCTTCAAAAGATGAAGGCTTCTGCCTTCACTGCTAGCACTAGGCTCCAGAAGGAACACTAATACTGGCTATAGAAAGTTAAATGTTGTAAAACCTATGGAGATTCATTAGCATTTGTTGACTTTTTGCCCTGTTTTGGAGTATATGACTCCGCAGTATTCAGCTCGTCTGAGTACAATGAAGGAAGGAGCTCAGCTATTCCTTTTTTGTTACATTACCTGTCCTTGACTTTTTCTTGTATGTTAAACTAATAGGAAAAATGTCAATAGTGACATGATCAGTTCCACTGTGAATCTTCCCATAAACAGTCATGAATCCCAGGCAGTCTCCCTTTATATTCACCATTCACATTGTACCTTGCTCATAAAGCTTCGCAAGGAAGACTTGTGCAAATAACAGAGAAACCAATTCTCTTAAAACATTTTCCTGAGGTGCTTCTTGTTTGCAGTGATTTAAAGCTGTTCACAGTTGGGGAGGGTTCCTGTACAAAAGGACACATCCATCCAAACATATGGCGTATTTCTTTGATGGAACTGTAGAAAGATGATCAGAGAGGGATAAATTTGAAGCCCTCTGACCTTGTACATGCCATGTTTTAGGTTTTGTGACTGCTTAAATTCAGGGATGAATCGTGGTGAATTGTGGATCAGAGGGCTGCCTGCAGCCACCACCTGCCTCCCTGGCAAGGTTAGCCCTCGTTTGTCTCCCTTAATGAAGTTGCCTTCAGTAATTTGTGCTCCTATCTGTTTAAATAAGGAAAGTTGTGACCACTTTTGAGGATAAGCAAGGTCATTAAGATTTATATTAGGAAAAACTTGCAGCCACTCCCTTTGGGTTTTATTTGGGTTTGAGTGTTTTGTTGTGTTTTTTTTTTTTCTTCTTTTTTCAGTACAAGGTAAACCTGAAAAGTTTCCACACCTGTTTTCAATAAATGAGTTGCTAATTATATTAAAGAAAATAATACAATTATGACTTTACGCTTCTGTTTCCTACCAAGTGGTTTTTCCATTGCAGCTCCATGGGCAAAATGAAGGAGTCTGACTCTGTAGCCAAAAAACCCACCCTACAGCAAAACCGTAAACCAACCCCCCCCCCCCCAGACTGGCCATTTAATTATTTTCAGGTGCTTATTCAGAGGCCTGAGAATTGCTCTGGGCCTTTCTTTTCCAAGTATGTGATAATACCACCTTCTGATAATGTCTATGATGTCATAGAATCACAGAATCCAAATCACAGAATGTTAGGGTTTGGAAGGGATCTCAAAAGATCATCTAGTCCAACTTCCCTGCCAGAGCATGATCACCTAGATTAGGTCACAAAGGACGGTGTCCAGGTGGATTTTGAGTGTCTCTAGAGAAGGAGACTCCACAGCCTCTCTGGGCAGCCTGTCCCAGTGCTCTGCCACCCCCAGAGTGAAAAAGTTTTTCCTTACTTTCAAGTCTTAACTCCTTTATTCTTGTGTCTTCCTTGCACATTTTAGAACCAGAAAAACTTCTGGAAATCACAGGGTCTGTAAAAGTGATGCTGTCCAACATGAGACCTGCATTGCAAATTCCCTTTGCTGGGAGTTATCCTAGATAAGGGTGAGCAAGGGATCCTTTAAACCAGGCCAGAGCTGTGTGAGATTCAATTGACACCAAATCTAGTTGGGGAGCTAACTGTGACTATACTGACCAGAAGTCTAAATTCCTCCTATTTTCATGTGGTGATAGTGTGTGGAGGCAATGGAGGCACCATATTTTCCTGTGTTTCTTGCCCTTGTGTGTACTGACCACACAACGCATGGAAGGTGTACATTTGAAACAACAGAACATACTGTGGAGTTGGCTGGAGGTTAATATAAGAAAAGAAAAAAAAAAAGAAGAAATTAATTCCTATTTGCAGTCTGAGTTCTGTTGCTGAGAAAATCTGTCTAAGCAGTGCTCTTTGATCCCTGTTGCTTGAGAGGTCACGAGTGAGCAGTATCCATCCCAGGAACCTTCTGGCTACCCTTGTGCTGCTCCCTGCAGAGCAAGTTTTGTGTTCTGCTTTTCCATTAGCAGAGAAGCAGTTTCTCTCTCTGCAGGTAATCATGCTGCTTTTCTAAACCCCAAGGTTCAAAATTTGCCTCTTTCCTTTGACAATGTCAAAAATGTTGGGAAAGCCAGTGGACTTTTCTCCCTAGGTTGCTGTCAAAAAAGCCAGGTGTTCCTATGTGGGGTGATTTTTGAGCTCAAGACTTCAAACCTGTTAGAAACTTCACAACAGTGTTGTTTCTGTGATGTCCCTCTTTCAGATGGGATGGGCAGGAATGAACAAGATACCTGGGTAGCAAAGCTCTTTTTACTGCCATTTTCTGTCTTTCTGTTATACCCTGTACTTGTGTCTAGCAGTGCCCATTCTGTTTTAGTCAAGGTTCCCAGTTTTGAATATAATATTTAGTTCTGGTTTATTCTGTCTTCCTATGCTGCAATCCCAGTGGGACAAAAAACGCCTTTCAGGCTTTCTGGCAGAAGATGCCTGTGAATGAAGCAGTTGGCACAACGTGCTCATTTGTTGAACAAATGTCATTTTCCCCTTTTCAGAGCCAAGTGTGTCACCTGTGATGCGTCTAATTGCTCTGAAGTCCAGGCTTTACACCCTTTGGCAAACTGTCTACAATGAAACTCTTGTTTTCATGAGCTCGGGCAACTGTGTTATATAGTGCCATATGTGCCAGTTGGTGGAGAATAAACACTTTCCTAGGAGTTACAGAGATAACAAAATATTGCTCCAAATGCAAGGAAGTATGCCTGGAAGAGTCAGTTGGGATAAATACTGTATTTCCATTTCAGAATATTCTTTTTTTTTCCCCTGTTGTGTTCTCTATGTGTATCAGTGGATTGCTTATCAGCTATAGAATGCTAATAGCAGTTTATAACTTCCTGTGATCCATTTAAAAATGACTCTGTAGATGAATAAGTTCTAATTTCCAACTCTATCCTATTAATAGGTTTACTAACCTTAAGTTATCAGGCTGTTGACAAACATATTTTGTATCTATTTACTGGTTTACTAATTCTTCAGATTAGGATATGTCTATAGAATTGTATAGCAAAATACCTGAATGTTTTCAGGTTTTAATTTATAATCAAGAAAATATTTTAGGTATCACTAAAGAAATTACAAATTGTGCATTAATGTGGTCATATAATAGAGAATTTAAGGAAAAATTAGGAATAACGATGATGAACAGCACCTTGCTATTGCTGGGACAAATGAATGATGTAGTAACTACTATGAGCCTTAGAGAAGGTGACTTCCAAGGTAAGACTTCAATGGTGTGTACAGGATATTTAAATTAAGTCAGTGTAACTGTATCTCTTCCATGTCTGTCCATAGCAGGTGTAACAGTTGCAAAAATTCCTATTAAATCAAAAGTTATATTCCTAATTTGACAAAACCCTTGTCAATCTTTGTTTACTCTTGACTTGAGAAAATAATCACAATGTAAAGTAGTTTGAACGTGAGCCTACAGTAAAGTATGCAAACCCCATTAAAACTACCTGAAATTATATTAATTCTATTAATAATCAATTTCTGGGTTTTTTTTTTCTTTTTTTTTCTTTTTTTTCTGATATGTCCTTTAACTTCTACTTAGCACTTTTGTTCGAGCCTTTTCACTTCAGGTATCTGCTGATGTAGGAAAAGAAGTCTTAATAGAAAACAAATTTGTGTAGAAGTTTTGGAGTGGACCAAACATAAAATTTCAAACTTTTTTGTGAAGACAAAACCTCTAAAAGGAACCCAAAGCTATTCAGTAGATTAAGATGAGCAGTGTGTTTCAATTTCACTTGAGCACTATTTTTTTAATATAAATGAAGAGTTGGAGCAAAGTTGTGCATTATCTTTTTTTTCCTCTTTTTTTGGTTGTTGGTTTTGTTGGGGTTTTTTTTGTCTGGTTGGTTTGTTTTTTTAGTTTTTTTCTTTCAGTGACCACCAAAGTGTCCACAGCCTTTGCAGTATTCCTCTTGATTTATTTGGAATTAAAAAAAACAACCCTCCCTAGTTGTCTTTAAAAACTGAATTATGAGATCTGGGAATGAAAAATCTACTGAGACTGTCGTTTACTGCTACTGTCTGAGAGTTGTGTTTTTTCAAAAAACAGCTTTACCCTGCTTGTTTCAGGTAATGAATCAAGATATTAAACTAGGTACTACTTGAAGAATTAAGATATTACTAAAATTTGGAATAAATGTAGCTGCCATGGTGAGGCTACTTGGCAAATTTAGAGCTGATCATGTATTCCTGTTATCATGACAGCCCCAAGCTTCAGCCAGGTTAGTGTACTCTGCATATAGCTAGAGCTGTTGCAGCTAAACTGTTTCCTTTGTGTTCATCAGGTATTGTTTGTTTTCTTTCCCTTCTCAGAGCACTCTTCACCCTGATTTTTATATTGCTACTGCCTGCTCTATTCTTCAATTGTTTGTTTTCTGCCCTTCATTTCTGTTTCTTTCTGCCTCCTAAGGAAATGACAAACCTGAAACAGTTGAGTGGTCAAGTGCATCTGAAATAAAGCAAGCTGATGCATATGTCATGGTTCAGTGGATGGAGCATTTCATTCTGCCTCAGAAAAAAGTTCTTTCTCTGCCACTCATCTCTTCTGCAGTGCTGAACAGGCTATTTCATCTTAATTTAGGCATCAGTGAGACAGGAACGATGCTATATGCCTTCTTTTGCACACATTGAGATTCAGCTTTGTAACATACTTTTTAGTACAGGCATACCTTTTTTTAATTGTGGGTGGAGAACTAAGTAGGTCTGTTTATGTGCGTCTGGCATAAAGTAAAAAGAACAGCTAACAAGATAATCTTTTTTTGGAACTGCTTGCCTGTGGAATATGTTCTTGTCTTCAAGCTGTAGTAGTTCGTCATCTTCTTCAGATCATCTTCCAAAGAACATCTTAAAACACATAATAGTTGAGCATGGAGGTCATGGAGAGTGCAGAACCTGTACATCTCTCTGCAGGAGTGCCTTGTCCTGTTTCCTACTGTTCAGGAGGGCCATCCCATGAGACAAGTATGCTTTACAGGACAGCACTACAGAACAGTGCCAGCTGTGGTGCATCTTCAGTATCTCCTGCTGGAGCTGCAGGCATCTCACCAATTTCAGGCAATGCCCATGTTATGTGCCCTGGCAGAGTGATACAGGTATATCCAAGTGACTCCACATGGAGCCAGTGCAGGTCTGGCTGAGTTTATTTGTCCTGGCCTCACCCAGCATCTGGACCTGAGCTAGTTTGTGCAGAGCTACTTGTGCTCTTGTACTGCTTGCCCTAGGAGTCCCAATACAGGACATACAGTTAAGCTCTAAAGTAATCTGCAGGCTGCAAGCACATGTCCAGAAGTGCTCAATGATCACAGCAGGTTGGGGATTGCTATAACTGCACTGGCACAATGTTCCATCTGATCTGAGAAACCCGGCTGGACTGGAGCACCTCAACCTGTTTAGCTTTCAAATAAGGGCTACAGTCAATGAAGCTTCTATGTAAAAGGCTGTCATCTGCAACTACTTTAAGCTGTCACCACAATAGCTATGTCATTGAGTGTGCCTACATAGCTGAAGCTTGGGGGTGTTTTTTAGTTTATTTTTTATTGACCAGATGTTTGGCTTGGGAAAAAGGAAGGAAGGAAGGAACAGAGAAGCTTTGGGCCAGGACCCATTCTTCTCACTTTTCCTTCACATCAAAAACCTCAACCCAAACCATGCCTTCCAAGAAATGCAAGATAAAATCTGCTTAAGCAAAAAAATATTATGCTGATAGAGTGCTTGAAAGAAGAGAGTATTCATTATCTTTGGAACAGATGGAGATCAGCAAGAAAGTTATAATGGACTACAAAACCTTTGAGGGTTTTTTGAGTTAATGATTATACTGTTTAGTAGAACTCATAATCACCACAAAGAGTAGAGTGGGCTTCAAATACATTCACGTTGGTAGAAATTTTTGCACTCAATATAATAGACCCTGAGTTAGAAATTACATAGAAATGTTGACTTTTAACATTATACAACATCTCATAAAGCTTTCAAAAGAAGGCACAGAAAGTTGGTCTGAAGAGTCAAAAAAAAAAAAGAGAAAAAAGCAAGTCTCTGGTAATTAATTTGTGACGTAGCACTTGAAGAATACTTCCTTGTAGACTCACCATGAAAACAGTGAAAAAACTGGACTCAAAGTTGCAGCACCACAGTGTGACATGCACAATGATTCATATGTAATGTTATGAAGGGTGCTGCTATAAAATAAAGGAACTGAATGTTCTCATTGGAATTCCCTTGATAGATGAACAGGCAAGCAGTTGTCTGAGTAAAAGATGGTATCAGAAAAGAAATGTGATAAAGCATCAGATCTTTTTCAACTGAGCCACCCTTTTATCTTGCAGATAGTTACCAAAAAAAAAAAAAAAA
>VZTU01031004.1:31062-72789 GCA_013400835.1 Zapornia atra | reverse complement strand
AAAAAAAAAAAAGAAAAAGGAGTGAGGTCATACATTAGAAGTGTGAAGTTTTTTTTTCTTCCTTTGGTCTAAAGACAATATTGGCAGATATAAAATCTAGAAAAGTTTTTCAATTCTTTTTAATCTGTCTCTAAGTGGCTATTCAGAGGCATTCATCTTAGGAAGGATTTTTTCTTGTATGACACTACCTGGCTTGGGACTTTAGTGCTCTGGTGCAATTTATTTTCCAGATTTGCATGAACAAGGCATTTAAGAGTTTATTGGCAAGTCCTGCTCTTGTCTGAGCAAAGACTGGTCTGTCTTGGTGATAACTGTGCTCAGAGCAGTGAGAGGCCTTAGGAAGAATGCATATCTAGTGATGCTCAGTGGTGCAGAGTGAGGTGCCTCTGGCCACCTGTGTGCCATTAGGTGATGAGTGGATTTTCCTGTTGGAAAACTGGACCACTAAGTGTTGGGAGATGCTTTCCTTACTTTCCTGGTGTCTGTTGGTTTCTGTCAGGGCTCCTGAGGGGCTGATTCTGTGGCTGTTCCTGAAGTTGTTGCTCCTGACAGTGTTCTAGGTCAGAAAAGTGCAAGCACACCTCTAGCCCTCTCTCTGCTCCCTGCTTTGTTGGTGGTTAATAAAGGAATCATCAAAAATGATATATCTATATGAGTGAATATCTAAAAACCAAAGGGGAGTTCTTTATGGAGAAGATTATAACTAGATAGTTTTAGCATAACTGTACCTACTTGAACACTTTATGTGCACCTTTTAACTCTGATTTTGACAGAGATGGAAATATACTAAGTTGCACAAAAGAAATTCTATGAACTTGATGATGTCTTCTTCTTAATTTGTGTATTTCATTGAATATGTTCCAACCTATCAGTTATCATTCTATTCATCTATGTAAACCTTCAGTTAATTATGCAAATATGTAATTCTTCAGGTACTCTCAAAAATTTAAGTACCTGCAAGAAGTTGAAGAAATGTTTCATTTTAATGGATTTATGTAAAACAGCTTCTTGAGAGACTGGTTTCTTGATTCACTTTCCTAGTATATCACCATTACTAAAGTTTACAAGCTATGTTTATTTTGATAACTCTGTGCTTCTTGGATTGCAGAGAAGCACAAAACTACTCTTTGCTTAAAGCAAAAATAACAAGTATTCTCCTTTAGAAAATCTGCAATGCAACTTTCAAATTTCTTAGAGCAGAAGACAACAGTAAGCCTATAGGATGCTGTGTAAAGGGACACAAAAACAGGGCCCTTGAGATGTTCCTAGTATACAAAAAGAGTAGAGTAGAGCTGGAGATGATGACTGATATGAGGAAAAATTCCATAAAGTTCCTAAAGCAAAAATAAATGCATCTTCTGGGGAAAGAAAGAATCCTTTGCCCATAGCATGTAAAGATAGCTGGTAAATTCCACTACAAGGGAAAGCCATTTGGATGTGAGAGAGACAGACCTTGAAACATTAGAGTGGTTCCTCGAATTGGGAATTCTTAATGTTTTAAACAGCTGTAGAATGAGGTCAACTTTACAGTTAATCTAAGTATATGCAATTTTTTTTTTAAAAGGAAATTCTACAGCTGCTGAAAGTCACTGGCCTCCATCAGCATTTGCTTTCTATTGGTTTCGTCGATACCACCAAGGATCACAAGTTTTCTATAAAGACTTGCAGCTTAGACTGCCTCTATCTTAGATTCCACTTTAGCCCCTCTAATAGTTTAGAGGATCAGGCTAGGAATTTAGTATTCTTCTGATACTTCAGTATATAACAAGCAAAAGTATTTGAATTGACCGCTTTGCATATGTGTAGTATGGGTTGGGATTCTCTTAGTCTTAGGTGTGCCAGGGTAATTAGGCCAAGAAAATACACATTGATTATAACCAGTTAATTTCCTAACAGAAGAGAAAGTAACTCCGAAGTTTTGGTATCTTATTTAATGCTGAAAAAGGTTAATATCATTCTGGGCCTGATCATGTGGAGTAGGCTCTTTCTGGGGGCAACAGGACAGGGGTTTTTTTTGGCAGAACTAATGATTGGAAGAAACACCTCTCCCTTTCCTGTTTGTAGTTTCAGATGGCTTCTCAGTCAAGGAGGTTCTCTTACTCCACCTTTTTGAGAGCTGGGTGTGCAATGATGCATCTGATATTTAAGACCATCTTACCTTGGGGGCACTTGTGCAATTCAGGTAACAACATCAGGAATTCTTCCCCTGGGAGAGTGATGAGCTACTGAACAAATATGTAGCAAGAACAAAGCTTTGTGGAGCTCACTTGAGACTATGTGGCATGTGTGTGCCACAAGATGCATGTGATGAGTGGTGACCAAAACCTATGTTTCTTCCCTCTTGCTTGGGAGAAATAACAGAATCAAACCCCTTGATATTCCTTTTAGGTCAATTTTGTTTGCTGCAGCAATTCAGCCTGCAGCATGTGGGGTAAATCATGAGCTAAAGCATTTGAAAAAAACAAGGTTCAATAAACTTAGAACAGTCTTTTGAAATCAAAACTTACTAAGTGGATTAGACTTAAGAGGATTGACATAAAATACAGCCTGTTGAAGAGAAAAGGATCCTCTGTTTTCCACAAGTTTCATCACGATATCTTCAAGAACCTATTAGTATGAGGCAGCAGTAGTGCTGCTAGGATCCCAAGATGCAGCTGTCAAGTAACATCTGCCAAAAAGGGACTTGCTTCATTACCTTCAAACCTCTCCATTGCTCATTAGGTCTCACCAGATGGGGATTCAGTATTTTGAAGTCAGTCATCCTGTATGAAATAGTTTGTTCATGACACTGATGAACAATTATCTACCCATACAGTTGGGACTTTTATGCTGTTTATTTCAACCACGTGTCAGTACATGACACAACTTTAACATTTGATGGCAAGAATAATTGAAATACAAAAGGTCATCTTAACTGACTACATGAATGAGATTGCAAGTTTTCTATAATAAACTGTTATTTCTCTGCTAAAAATGTGCTATTAAACCCCTCATAAGGTTTCATTACACATTTTAATTTATTTTACTTTTTCAAGCACTGAAAAGTACTAATAATATATAAAAAATACTGTTCCAACCCATCCAGTGGAAGATAAACTGCTGTGCATGATAACTTGTATTTCTGTTGGATAAGTTTAATTATTTTTTAGAAAACTAATTGTCACTTTAATCGAGAGAGTGACAATAATAACTCACTTAAATATTTGCATTGTCACCTGCAAAAGCAGTTGTAAACATGATCTGTTCTAAATCCTACATAAGGTCTATGTGTATAAATACAGAGCAATGCCCTCAAGACAAATTTGTAATTCTATTGAAATGTTTCATTTCTGTTTTCTGATGTTCACAATCCTCATTATTATAAACTAAAACATTGTCCCTTGGGCCATGTGAATCGTCCATCTGTGAAGTATTGTATTGTTGACTCTATATATCATCAGAATTTAAAAGTGATTAAAACGCTTGAATGATAATTTAAACCATCTTTTTTTTTTCTCCACATCTCTCAATTAAATCAAACCACATAGGCAAATATGGGAAAGGTGCATGTCTGCACATATACACATATACATGTACAAATACATACATATATATCTTAATGTACACACAATAAAAACTTACAGTGAAAATTATTTTAAATAACCAAAACCAAACCAAGTTAGGTAAAATAATTTGGTCTAAAATTGATGCTATTCATATTTCATGATCAGATGCTGTCTTGCTGTCTTTGCTGAATTCTCAGTGAACTAGATTTTCATTGACTTCAACAGGAAAATGCCTTCAAGAAGACTTCAGAAGATAACCCTCAGCTGTCTAAATCACCATGTACAGCAGGAGGCAAACTTTTTCATGGAAAATGTAGATATGACATAGTTGTAAATTTTGTTTTGGAAAATATACTGGTGTGCCCAATCATCTGCAGCACTGCATTGAAATTTTTAAGGTCTTTTCTTGGCCATAGTGAAGGAAGTGGAGGATGACGATGTGCCTTCTTATCCTGTTTTGTGTTTGACCACTGGGTTCTTTAATAGCAGGAATATTTACATGCTCATTTATGTACCTTTTGGGAAATTTTTCAATTGACTGCATAGAGAAACACAGGGTAAGGCTTCCCTTCCCTTACACTACAATAAGGATTGAGGCCAATTTATGAAAAATGGTGTCAGCTTCCTCCCCTGCTTTCCAAGTTGCTTGGACAACCTACAGAAAAGATCTTGCTTTGCAGTTCTTCTCTGAACACATGCTCAACAGAATTTTTTTTTATTTCTTTTTTCCCCCTTATTTCCTCATTTCAGTATCCCTGATGCTTCTGCTATTGAAGAACAAATTTTGTGGTCTGAAGAGGAAAAGCAAAATCTCTAAGGTTCTGGAATTAAATAAGTCCCTACAAATCTCAGTAACGTAAAAGTAAGTAAGTAATTAAATAAATAATGTTGTTTTCCTTAAGGAACTCTAAGATGAACCCAGGTTTTCAATTTAAATCACCTGGTGGCCACAGAACATTCTGGGACCACATCTTTCTAGCAAAATTTCACCTTTACAAACAGGGAATTTCTGTATGGTCAGTTAGCATGTGTACATGGGTACAAAGGCACAGAAACACTTAAAAAGTAACATTAGAACAAAGTCCAAATAACTTGACCTTGAACATCTTTCTTCAGAAACATGATGGAAATTCTCTAGTTCAGGCTTAAGTTGGAAAGGAGTTTCCACAACTTCCTTGAAGTTTCAAGGTCAATATAAATTTTAGTGTATAAATTAAAAATAAAAAAGGATTGTTTGTGATATACACTGACTGAGACAGATTTACCCCTTTTGCAGCTGAGGTAAAAAGCAGTATCAGCAGAAAGAAACCAAGTGTAAATCAGTAGCGCAGAAAAAAACATGCTGAAGTGGAATGTAAAGAAGATAGTGTAAGTTGACAGGTGGTAAGTTTTGCATTACCTTGGAGTGGAGAAGAGACCCATGTTTGACAACTCCTAGGAGGAACAAAGTAGTTATTTGCTAAAAATTCCCCCCTCCTCTCTTCTTAACTTATGCCAGAACTGCATATAATTGCTCCATACATTTGGCTTGTGGGCTGATGAGCTTTTGAGCATTGTATTAATGAAGTGCAAGGAATGTGACTTTCAATGCTCCTTAGTGCTTTACTCTCAGCAGATTAGATTCTTATGTGTCCAAAGCAGTGGAGTGATAACTCTTCTGCCTCAGTGGTAAAGTCTAGTGGATAGATGCTCTGCAGCTTAACCATACTTCTCAAGAGGATAGAAGGATTTAATTTCATTTCTAGTAACGCTTTATAGCGATGTCATGTTAAGGGTGGCAGTACAAACCATAAACTGACTACCACAAGTATCAAGAAGTAGGATGTGATTTTCAAGGCAAGAAGTGTGTGGTAGTGTATTAACAAGGACAGTAATTTTGGTATCTTCTACACTAGTATTCTGTATTGGTCCATATGCTGAAGGATGGGACGTTGCTGGATGTGACTGCAAGACCAAGGTCAAATATAAGGGCTAAATTCCCTATTTCTTCAGATCTGTGATAGGGTGTGAATTTCAGTTGATTCTGGTGGATTTTGCTGCAAAATAACGAGTGTGCATTCAATCACCTTTACTAAAGACATTTATGCCTGCAATGGTGGTACAATATTTTTAGTGTGTATGCTCCCTTCTCTTCAGAAATTATTTAAAATGTGTATAATGTATTTGTGTGCATTTGAAAACTGACCCTCATGAATAGTGAAAACTTCTTATACATGACTGCATAAAAGTGGAACATCAGGATTTCTGTGCTTAATTTAGTTTTGGTGAAAAACATCTAAATATTCAATACTTATGTGGTAGCTCTCAGCTGCTGTTTCTCTCAAGTTAGTTAACAGGTTGCTGAGAACTATTTACTTAAAACATGTTCTTCTCTGGCAAAGGTGAAGCAGAAAAGCTGTTCTTTATTTCCCACCTGCATGCCAAATGTAATTTATTGCCGCAGTTTAAATTTTTTAAACATTTAGTTAAACGGTTTTAATCAATTTTTATTATGAAATAAAGTATATTTTGATTAAAATGCAGGCTGTGAGTGCTGGCAGTTTTACTAGCAATTTGTGACAATTGCCTTTTTTTTTTCCTCCCATGGCTAGACTGTTTCATGTATAATTTACTGTGACAAAACACTGGCCCTACTTATTGTCTATAAATACCAGCCCATTAGAAATGTGTCTGAGGTGTAGCTTTTTAATGGTTGCATAATGTTCTCGGACCTGGAGTTAATGGAATAGTAAACAACTTTTTGGTTGCAAAAGCAGTGAAGCGGCAGTGTTCCTCCATAAAATCAGTTTATTGTAGATGTATGGATATTTCATGACAAGCACAGTAATTTGTCTCTACTTACAGACAAATATGAATTCTTCTCACCTTTGTTGTATGAATATTTTTGAAGGCGTTAGGCCCATCTTATGACGAGCAGCATTTGGCTGTGTACACTCACTGCATAAAGAAGAGTAAAGATTGCCATTATAGTAAGTAAGCCTCTTTGTGAAACTACAAGTAGATGTGAATTAGGCAGATTTTGATAAATACAGATGATTTCCTTCTCATACACAGAGTATGGAAAAAACCCATCTACAGCATATGAGTAGGAGCTACATAAGTATGCAGCACTCAAGAAAAAAACAGTTTATAAAAAGAACCCAATGTCATTTGCTGGCTTTGTGCCGTGTCTTAATTATAGAGCTGCAAAGTAAAGAACTGTAAAATGAGCACAGTGAAAAGTCAAGTGGTCTAAAGAGATCGCTCCAGCAGAGGTAGCAGCTAAAAGGAAGAAAGAGTGGGTTTACTTGCCTTTCAAAAATTATTATAACCAAAAGAAATAAAGAAAATAAGAAATCAGAACAACTTCCATTTCTCTCCAACAGAAACCCATCAGAAAGATGTTCACAAACTCTGCATTTCTCTGTTAAATATCATCCTTAGATTAGTCAAAAGCAGTTAACCAAAACCACATACCCAGGCCACGATTCTCCATGTATTGTTAATTTGAATAGGAAACCTGTATCTGAGTAATGGTTATGTAAACTAATCCTACATAATAAGGCACATTCCTACTAAATACAGAAGAATGGAAAATAAATAGGGAAAGAAATATAAAAAGATAAACAAGCAGGGAAAATAATAATTGGCAAATACTTTGGTGATTTGGTATCTAATTATTATACCTGACAACCGGTCCAAGTCTGGTTGGACTCCAGTGTTTTAAAAACCACTTTATCAGGTCTAGATCATCTTGAAGAGATGTTTATCTTATCCTTTGTTTTCATAGAATCAGAGAATCTGATTCTCTGAAAATGATTCACCTCAGTGGCTGAGGTTGGAAGGACCTCTGGAGGTCATCTAGTAAATGCCTCTCCTTAAACTGTGCCACCTAGAGCAGCTTGCCCAGGGCCATGTCTGGATGGCTTTTGAATAGCTCCAAGGATGGAGAATCCACAGCCTCCCTGGACAATCTGTGTTAGTGCTTGGTCACCCTCAGAGTCAAAAAGTGTTTCCTGATGGTCAGAGGGAACTCCTGTGTTTCAGTTTTTGCCCATTGCCTCTTGTCCTGTCACTGGGCACCACTGACAAGATCCTGGCTCTGCCTTAATTGCAGCTAAGTATCTTCAGGATGAGGTCCCCCTGAGCTTTTTTTTTCTCTAGCAGTCCCAGATCTCTCAGCCTTTCTTCACAGGAGAGCTGCTTCAGTCCTTTAATCATCTTAATGGCTGGACTCTTTCCGGTTGCATATCTCTTTTGTACTGGAAAGCCCAGAACTGGATGTATCTATCTATCTATCTATCTATCTATCTATCTATCTCCAAATGCCTTAATTAATTCATACTCACAGGTCCTGATTGTCGTGGGGGTCCCTGACATTTGCTGGAAAGGCAACACAGCCAGGCATGCACAGTCCAGGAGGCATCTGCAGAGCATTGATGACAACTTTTTTTACACAGGTGGAGAAGTGAAGGTTGGGTGCAGCTTGGCTACAGTGACCATGGTATGGTGGAGTTCAGGATCCTGCATTGAAGGAGCAGAACAGTAAGTAGGATTACAGCCCTGGACTTTGGGAGAATTAACTTTGGTCTCTTCAAAGACCTGGCTTGGGAGAACCTCATGGGTTAGGGCTCCTTTTATGGAGATATTCAAAACTCACCTGGAGGCAGCCTGCTCTAGGGTTGGACTAGATGATCTCTAGACATACCCCCAACCCCTGCTGTTTTGTGATTTTCTGATTTCCAGTTTGTGATCTAACTTTGGATTTGTGCTAAAAGCAATAGCCATTTGTTTTTTATTTGTACTTAAGATATTTCCTAATAATTTTAGCATTATCAGTTGCAGGGTCAAAAGTTGTGAAACTTCTTGTCCTGAAGCCTCTTGATACATCTTCCTACACAACCACAGGCAATTTTGTTAAATTTGTATTTGAAATTCTTCTGTTTTCACATCCACTTCATGACAATTTCACTTATTCCTAAGATTGTCATATCAAACTTTGTATCATCTCAGAGGTTTTTCCTTCTCCTATCCCTCAGTCCTACATTATAGATGAGCAACAATTCACAAATTAAATGATTAGTACCTTCTGAGATGGTAAAACTGCAGGAGTACTGAATCAGCCTTTAGAAGGGCTGATATTTACAAGCCCCATGCTTTTGAGCCATCCAGGCTTTGATAAAGTTGTCCCTTCCTTATTCAATGGAATTTAGAGAGCTTGTGGCACATAAATATGTCTCAAGCTGCAGTGAAGTAGTTTAGTGGCTTGAACAAAGCAGAGCTCAAGCAAGATGGGGATGAAATTATCCAGTAAAGGAAATTACATTTTGGCTGCCAAGTTTTTAGTCTTTTTCGAAGTCTTTAAGAAACACTTGAAAATATATCTATGTTGGGAAACTGCACAAAATAATCACTATCAAGGCAATAAAATTCCTTATCTGTCAGCATCACATTCCATGTTAAAAGTCTTTAGTGTGGTTGACAGAAGTAAGCTGCAAGAGTTGCTTCTGAATTGGAGGGCTCATGAGTTCTGCCAGTGATGCTGAGGGACATGGTTTAGAAGTGGATGGCAGGTTAGGGTGATGTTTGGACTTGATGATCTAAAGGTTCCCTTCCAACCAAGACAGTTCTATGATTATGTGATTCACTATCTGGTGGTTGAAGAAGACAGCCTTTTACTGTGTGACAATACAACTCTAAAGGAAAAAAATCTGTAAGACAAATTGTATTTTTTCTAGAGAAAAGTTTGCATTTCTTTCATAAACATGTTTTGTTATAACTTGAAGCTAGATGCTGATGTACAAAAGTATTAGTTGGGCACGACTGGAAGATAATCAATCCTGTTAGGTCTCCATATTTGAGACTACTGCAGAACTGAAGGTTTGGTTCAGACACGATTATATTAAAAATAAGTGTTCAGACATCTAAAAAAATGAAATACTTCTATTTGGACTGAGGAATTATTTTTATAACAAAAATTGCTTTATACTGATATGAAATTAGTGATTTTTATTTACTGTATATTAGGAGCACACCTGATTTTGAAATATCAGTGAAAAATTCAACCAAGTTTAATTTAGGAAAAATGAATTTTCAAAGGAATTAGGAATTTTCAAATTCAGTTGGAGTACTCAAAAAAGTACTTTGAGGAGAAAGGAGAGTGGAAGAAGAGTGGATAGAATTGCAGAGAATATGAATTACATGTGCTGCAATGGAAAAAAGACAAATTATTGAACTATGAAATTGGAAGATTCATGAAGTAATATGATTCAACATATTTTATTTCATATTTTTTTAGTCTCATGAGGTATAAGATTTTCTTTTGTTGACAGTGAAAGCCCTTGTTGCTGGGAAATCCAGTTAAGTGCAAGAAATGCACAATAAGGTGAATTTAACTTCTGGTGTGCTTACTTTTATGGAAATACAATTGCACAGTGAAAAATGAAATTTTCTTGACATTCTAAAAGGTGTACTGGAGTAAAATCCAGAGGATTTTTTTTTTCCTTTTTCCTTCTCATTCCTCCTCTTTCATCTGTTGTGGAGTATGTTTGACTCCAGTAAGACTTGCATCCAGACCAGATACATGGCTGGGATATAGATAGAAACTTTATAATTTGACTGTGAAAGAGGTGATGTTGCTAAAATCCATCTGTATATCTGCCTACAGAAAAAACCTCTAAGACATTTATCCCTCCAAAAACCATGCTATACATCATTAAAATACCAGTTAAACTGGATTGATAAAACAGTTTGCTGTAAAAAGTAGCTGTTTCATTGTTCTGAGTGAAATATTTTCAAACATATTCCTTAAATTTTGATAATACTATTTTTTTTTCTGAAAATATATGTCAGCTGATGAAGATATGGGGAATGCAAGTCACATTTACGTTACATTATGTTATAGTTTAGTACATCTGTTGCTTCCTTCTCTAGCTTTTGAAGCATTGTGGTTACAGTATTCCAAAGAATATCATAGTCTGTTGAACTTAATTGAACTAGAAGTCGCCATTTTTAGTGGTACTGCCATTTTAGTTTAGCACCATTAACTGGGGTTTTTTATGTTAATAAGCAGATTTAATATTTTTGTTTTAGTCAGTTGGAAAACTGTGCAAGTAACATAAAGATATTTTCCCAATCCCACATGTGTAATTCCTGCTGGTGCCAAGGACAGCATGGCATTCAAAGGATAGGCTTTAATCTCTAGTGGCTCTTTTAGCTTTCATTGTAGTGTTATATGTATTTTGATTGATCCTAATGTATTTTAAAAGACCATACAGCGCCTTCTGATCTCTGCTGGATCACAAAGCAAACGCTGGAATATTCTCTTGTAACAGAGACATTAATCAATGCAAGTTGTCTGAACTGATGGATCAAGGCTGGCAGCCACCCAAAGCACCAACTTTTCTACAGTTTCATGTGGGATAACTTTTCGTTATCGGTTGTTTACTGCTTATTGAGATGGTTCAGAAGCAAGTTACCTCTCAGGATGAAAATGAAGACGGTTCAAATAAAAACGTTAGAGTGCATATGAATGCTTTAAAAAGAAGCAATAAATCACTTGTAAGAAATTAATTACCAGCTCGTTTTACCTCAGTCTTGCTTTCTATATAGTGCCTTGTTAACTGCATCTTGAACAAAATTCCTTTCTATTTTCTGTTTTTACTCTGTTGGAGCAGTATTTAAGTAATGCACAAACTTGTATTTATATCCAGAATTGTTAATGAACATGAAAAACACTACTGGTTTTCTACATATTTCTTAAATAAGGAACTACTTGGTTGTAAGGATACTAGTTGATGTTACTGGAGCTATGTAAGAAAGAGATCCTTTTCTTCAGGCTGGGATGAATTAGAGAGTGTGGTCTGGTAAGATGGGTCCATGTGGGCTAACTCCTTGACTGCCATAAACTCAGAATATTTAATTCCTGTTGTAGTGAACTAACTGATCTACGCTGTGTAGAACTTCCATAAATAGAGCTTAATCAGTTTCTAATGAGACATACAAGAATCCCTTCTTACAAGCTTGAAATATTTTCTAAAAAGTTTTATTTAAACTTTTACTTACAAACTGTCTGGTTTTCCTTTTTAGAAAAATATATCTATTCTGTATATAGAAAGTGGGATGCAGATTACTGTTACCTCATATTAAAGAAAATTTGGTGTTCTCTTTAAAGCAAAAATTAGACTACACATTTACATTTTGTTGTATTGCTAGGTTTTTTGATTTGATGTTAAATTCACAGAGGTATTTAACACCAGTAAACAAAACCTGATAGGTCTTAGGATAAGTGCTGCCTTTTGAATTGAAGGTCTTGTTGAAGTTGTTTAATCTTGGTTAAAGTTACTTTAGTATGGTATAGCTTAGTGAAATTTTATGTATTAATATATAACTTACTTGTATGTCATAAACATTGTCTTGTTTAACATGAAAATGAAGTTTTGGGTTTTCAGAAAATACTTCTGGAAAAAACAGCAGGACAACCAGAGTCTGAGGGGGGCTAAAAATGGCCTGGGGATAGGGAATTGAGCTAAATCTGATAGGTATTTTTAACATCTTCAGAATTGCATGTAGAATAGCAAAACACATTAAAACAACTTTGTCACTCAATACTGATACGAGTCTCTTATTTATAGTCCTAGGAAGGTTATTAACTAGTCTTTAGCAAAAATGAGATCTATTTCCAAGTGACTAATTAATATTTAATTTGTATTTATTTATTTATAGAAGAGCTGTTTGGATTTTTTTAAAAGACTGCCATTGTGGTTTCTGGCTAGTAAACAAAGCTGTTTTAACTATCTGTTACAATGTACTAATTGGATTTGACCCTTGAAATTGTATTTAAAAAAAAAAAGTAAAATTTATTATTTATTAAAATTGTCCTAGTTAATTATTTCTAGTCATGGAGTTTTGTGTATTGCTTTACTTCAGCTGAGAACTGCCCTTCACAGTTCATGACCCAAGCCCTGTTACAGCGCTCAATATTTTTGTAGCTATTGCAAGTATAAAGCTCTCAGAAGGTGCAACCATAGAAATTGCTGGGAAACTAGGGAAGTGATTCATAGGCCATGAGCATACCTGTGGGTACATCACCTGGCCACCAAACCCTACTTGAAAAAAGGTGCAGATCTCCAGGATGTCTTTAATCTGATCTTTTATTCCTGTGGGAATGCCAAGGGTGCCCAAAATGGCATTTGTTGTTCATGGTTAGGTATGAGAATCACACTTTGCCATGTGGGTAAGACCATACCTTCAGCATGCATGTGCAACAAGTTTTATAACAGAAGAAGGGCAATATTAGCACCCAGCATGATGAGGAACCTCCCAGAGTGTTCCTGGGTGGTTTTAGTATCTGAGCTCTCAGGTTCTTCCCTCTGCTGGGAAAGAGCAGTCTCATGAGTTGATCTTGTGAGAACAGCCAGCTCCAAAATGCTGATGTTTTATCTAAAATTAAAAATAATTGTAAGAGAAGTAAAAAGCATTTAAATACGAGGAAATATTCAGTTAGAAATTTTCACTGAAATACTTTTGCTTTTCAACTTCCAAGGGAAAGATAAAAAAATTTTAATGACAGTAGGCTCCTTGCAGCAATAACAACCCTCCTCCTCTTTTTTTTTCCATTGAAAGACAGCACTGAGGGGAAAAAATCAACCCATTTTTGTGA
Source organism: Zapornia atra (assembly GCA_013400835.1). Lineage (NCBI taxonomy): Eukaryota > Metazoa > Chordata > Aves > Gruiformes > Rallidae > Zapornia > Zapornia atra. Next base: position 59,604 of record VZTU01031004.1, on the reverse strand, counting down.
GTTGTCAACTAAATGTATTTTCATGTTTCTCTATACCATGCACACATTCATTTTTCAGCTGTTTAACCTATATTTCTCTTTCACATACTTATTAACTACAGATAATAAATTGTATATTTTTTCCCTGTATAGGAATGTTTTGTTCCAATATAGCAGTAATTTCTGTGTCCTATTTTTATGTTTTATTGATCCCTGCCTTCATAGTACTTTACCTGTTCTAACCTCATTGGTGCTCCTGAGGTCTTAAATGTGTCAGTCTGGACTGCAAAGGCTCATTTTTCTTCCAAGTTATGACCCCATCCAGAAATTTAGCTGTAACCTCCTTGTCTTTAAATCAATGCGTTCAGTTAAAGAATACATCCATGAAAATCATACAATAAGGTTCCAAAACTGTGGAAGGTTGCACATGGCTCAGTGAAGGGGATAAGAAAATAAAATTTTAAAAAATTAAAAATATCTCTTATAAACATAAATGACTTTGAAACTAATAGAAAACCAGTAACTTAAATGAGTAACGATTGCTAAGTATTGCTTCAAATTTAACTTAAGAGTTTGTCTGTGTGTCTCTGTAAAATTAAATCCAACAAATGTAGAAGAAAAAACAGCAAAGGCAGAGCAGTGGATTGGGATTGAAATCCTGCCTCTGTCAAAATCAGTGAGTATTTTGCCTTTGATTTTAACCAGGCCAGGGCTTAATTTTATTTCTTTTATCTATTTTTCCTTTAATGTTTCCAAGCATCCATCAGCAAGTAACCCGTGGCCCCAAAAAATGAAGATTCAGTATTACATTTTGGCTTGAGTTTAGCAGGACATGTATCATGGCTGTTTCCCTTACCATTTCAAAAATTTCCTTTGGAGGAAAGAGCCTTTTTTTCCAACAAAACAATGCAATGCTTTTGCACAAAGAATAAAAATACCTTTTAAAAGATTTTCTGTCTGTCCTGAACTAACATTCAGAATTTTGTTATGACCATCAGGTGGAGAAGATTAATGAGATGTTACTCCTTCCTGCCATCCTGCCTGCCTGCCTGCTTGCTAAATTTGGGCCAAAATTACATGAGCTGTCTCTTGGTGACAACTGATTCCTATTTTTGTAACCTCCTGCAGTGTATAAGTACAGGTATCCCATGGCTGGGTGGAGATTCTGCTCATCGTACCCTTGATTAGAGTTCAGGTCCATTCCCCTGGTTCAAAGCAATTATCCTTCTTCTGTTAATATAAAAAGTGACAAGAAAGAATAAAATCTTCCCAAAAAAATATTTTGTGCTATGACTATCTTGTAAAAAATAAAATTCCATCTTTGTGACTTGCCTTAACAGTTTGGACTGGTATTGCTGGATGGTAAGGTAGAGCTCAGTAACATGGTAGTCATCCTGTAACCTTGGGCCAATGACTGGAGGACTGAGTGATGAGAAAGAGTCTTATACAGGTAGCAATGTTTGTTCTTTAGCAGCTGAGTGATACCGGTCCAGATATGTACTGGAAGGTTTCTTCCTATGTTGACTATCTGTGAGAGCACTTAGTACACTACAAGAAATAGAACACATTTGAGAAGCTAAGAATTTCCATGAGGTTGATTTGTGTTCCATATCCCTCAGGCATTTTCCTAAAACATTCTTTTGCTACTTCAATATTTACAGCCTCAGTTCCTCTGTCTCAAAACTAATTATTTTGCTTGTTGCTTGTGATGAATACTTCTAGCACCATGCTGAAACTATGCATAACAGTAACCCAGCATCCCTATGCTCAAAAGCTAAACTACTGAAAAATCAATGCTGTCATTAATTACACAAATATGTGTCATTAGATTTGTTTATTACCCCACTTTTCTGCAAATTGTATTCTTAATTAGGCATGTGGCCTCAGTGTTCTAACAACACTAAACAGGATTACTTCTTCAAACTAAAAGTGTGTTGCATTATCAAATTCTATGAAAACAGCAATTAGTATTATGGAATTAAGAAAATTCTCAAAACTTTGATACCTAGATCCATTTTTAAAATGTTGATCTCCATGTTGAATGAGATCCTCCATAATGATATTCCTGATGGATTGATTCTTCCTTCTGGAAGGAATTGTACTGCAGATACCCCTTGCTTTTGAAACTGCAAAAGACAATGTAATTCACAGAGTCATAGAATAATGGAAGTCGGATGGGGTCCCTGAAGGCATCTGGTCCAACTTCCCTTCTCAAGCAGGGCCACCTAGAGCCAGTTGCTCAAGCCCATGTCTAAATGTCTTTTGAATATCTCTGAGGATATATAGTTTCTCTCAGTAGCCTAGTCACCCTCAGAGTCAAAAAGTGTTTCCTGATGTTCAGAGGGAACCTCCTGTGTTTCAGTTTGTGCCCATTGCCTCTGGTTCTGTCACTGGGCACCACTGACAAAAGCCTGTCCCTGTCTTCTTTGCAGCCAAATATCTTCAGGTAATTATATACATTGAAGACATCCTCCCTTGAGCTTCCTCTTCCTGGGCCAAAGAATCCCACTAAATCGCACCTGTTTAAATCAGAGAATCACAGAATCACTAGTTTGGAAAAGACCTTTGAGATTATCGAGCACAACCATACCTGTCCTCTACTAAACCATATCCCTAAGCACTTCATCTACCCATCTTTAAATACATCCAGGGTCTGTGTCTCAATGCAACTGAATATGAGTGGGGATCTGTTGCATAATGGGTGACACATACTGGTATATTGTATAAATGTGTTTGTATTACTTATGTATGGATAATTGTCTACATATATGTGTGTATAAATGCATTTTAAATCTATGTAATATCAAATGTATCTATGTAATATGTATGTATAGATATGCAGTTGCTTCTTTTTGGGAACCACTAAAGTCTGGCCAGAGTTGAGCTTAAAAATCACCTAGTTTCTAGAAGTCTTGATTAAAAAAATATTTGATTCAGAGGCATTTCATACGATTCTGACTTAATTTCTTTAAAGATTTATAGCTTTGTAGTTCTCAACGAATCTTTAAGATGTTATCATATGTTAGTTTCAAATTTTTCTTACTGGAATAGCATCATTCTTTTGGTTCTTTTTTATATTTTTATGTTTAGCAGGTAACTCCTGACAATCTCATCATCATTCAAGACATCGTTTAATCAAATTGTGAGTACGCATTTGCATTATTTGATTCTCCAAATGCAGAGTGTACTGTCATTTACTTATTTTCTACCATAGTGTATTTTGCAATTGTAGAGTCTTAAGTACAGGATTAACTTTTGAAAAATTCTAAGTTATTTGTGGGTAAAATATCTGTGATGACTGTAGCCACTGAGCATCTAAGTTATGTAGATGTTTGTAAATGCCTAAGTTCCTTTTGAAAGTGGAATTATTATTCTAAATGAATCTAGGAAACTACTTGCTCTCGTGTATGCTGAGAAACATACTCCAAAGTATAAGCAAATGTTAAACCAACATTGGTTAAGAAGAAATTGGATATTATTTTAATGATGGCCATTTTGATAATGATATTGATATTTTATCATACTCTTGGTTTTTCAGACCAAAAACTAATCTGTGAAGGAATGAGGAATTTTCTGAGAAAAGTTTTTGCTTTTCCTATTTTTATTTTGTTTGTTTGTTTGGTTGGTTGGTTGATTGGTTTTTTTCCTTGGGAAGTTATGACTGCTTTCAGTATGGTGAGGTGCTCTTCCTGAGAAAGAACAGAGAAAATATAATGGTTATGTAAATTTTATTGCTTAAAGGGCAGATATGAAAATTAAGTCAATTAGATTGTGTTCCAGTACAATCAAGAACGTGCCAAGAAAGCCTTTTAAAATTAAGATTATTATTTAACCTTTCTTTAACTTTTAAAAGAAGGTTAAAAATTAGTTTTTGTAACAACATTTTTTTTTTTTTTTGGTCCTTCTTAACTGCTGCAAATTGAATAATGTTGTGAAATAAACACAGTCCACACATACATGGATACTTTAGTGGCCTGATTCCAGTAACGGTGAAATCTGTCCTGGCTGTCAACATGCTAAAACATTAACAACAGAATAACCACACTAAATACCATGGAAAAAAGATTGCTTACAGAAAGCATACTGCAAACTGGAGCTACAGAATCTTTTCTTCTTATACATATTTTAAAGGAAGACTGTTTACCTCACATTAGTCTGGATCAACTGCATGTCTCATTTAATGTAAGTACTTTGTTTTCACCATACAGAGGTGTCACATCTATTGCTTTGAAAAATTGATGTTCGTTTTTACATAATTCATAGTATCTTGCCTGCTGAGATGAGTGAAAAACGCTTAATATATTCATGGCATTACTTCTGTAACATTTTCAAGGTCAGACATTTAATTGATACTGGATTCTAATTCTATCAATGTCAGAATATTCCTTTTAAGAAAGGGAAATGACAAAGAGAAGTTTTTTTTTAAATAACTTTTCATATCTGAAGTGTATACAGAAAATGTTGTGAAGGCCTTTCACATGATTTATTTTGACTCTTCTACATCATGAGAATTGTTTATTGTATAATCTGTATTTTATTTTTGGGAATTGGAATAATTATTGAGAATTTTTAAGGCTGGGGCTAAGGGATACAAAATCTTTTCAAGAACAATACTGTATATACATTATTAAGTTGGCTTAAGTTTTTCTTCATAGGGGATTTTATTTAGCCATGTTCAAAAACCTTACAGCCTTTGAAAATTGGTTTATGAAGCTTCTACTGTCCTGGGAACAGTCAGGCTGCTGCCCAGAAAAAAAATAATTGTTTGAATGAAGGTTGTCTAGGGTAATAGCAGTCTGGTCATGCATCCTGATCCTTTTACCCTCCAAGCCTATGGGGTTGCTGGTTCTTCTCAGCTGTCCTCAGCTTCCCTCCAACCTCTTGGTATGCTTGGATGGAATGTCCTTAGCTCAGCTCACAATTCATGACACTGCTGAGCAGCCAGAACTGAAATATGTTCACCTTTAACCAGATGCACTTCATTGATCTCCAGACTTTTGCAGCAGAGTAACGATGATGGAGCTGGGAAGTGTTGGAAAGTACTGGTCACCAAGGGTCTTGTCAGACTTCCAAGTATAGAAAAGGGTGAGACATAAGGGCATGCAATTAAAGAGAAGTATCTCTTCTTAGATGGTTACAGTGCCTTATTTTGGGGAATTGCTATGCAAACAGGAGTGGAATGTCTCAGTTTTAGCCAATTAACCTAAAGCTATCCTAATACAGCACTGAAGATGCCAATCTTAGGAAAGTCACTTTGCATACCACCTCTGTGGTTAGAAATAACATAAGTCTGCAAAATTAACAAGCTCAAGCAAGCTCAGTTCAGAATACTCATAATAACCCTCCAATAACTGTAAAAAAGTAAAGAAACACGCAGAAGAACCAAGGCTGCCCCAACTCAGCAAGGCTGTTTACTGCTGTTGGGGAAGATGGAGAAGATGGAGCTAGAAATGAAGAGAGGATTTACACAGAAATACAAATAATAAAACATGCTTTTTGGTATTTTTGCTCTATTATAACCTCAGCAAAACTTCAAATGTACTTGGAAATGCTTCCTGATGGTATTTTTCTTGTTAGTTTTATCCTTGTTTCAACACACACTTGATCCCCTAAGACTTGAGAGGAAAAAAAGAAAAAGAAAGCAGTAACTAATATCGTTTGTTTAACTTTGTCGAAATAGGATGGTACTGTAAGAGTGATATGTGCTGCCAGGTTTGGACAGATAGTTTGTCTCCTGGGAGGTCTGAGTCCCTAAACTACAAAGGAGAATTCAAAAACTTAAATTAAGTTAACTTAAAAAAAAAAAAAAGTTACTACTTTATTAAAAAAAAAAAGGAAAATTAGTTGCACTTTTGTTTTCTTCATTTCTTGCCACACATGGAGGTGTTCTACCTCCAAATGAAATAAGGGATAATTATGTACATGTATTGATTTCTTTGCTTTGCACTGACATTAACTGTATCTTTTCTGCACTGCTATCTGTAGAAACCTAGGAGGAAAAAAGTACAAAGTACATCGTAATAAATGTGGGTGGAGTAGAGCTGAAGATAACCTGGTCCATCTATCTGCAGGTAACATGGATCTTACATTCCCAATAAATATGTGCCTAATTGTATTTACAAGCGTCCTTCCATCCATCAAGAAATTTGCTTTCTAGACAAGTATTTAGCATTCTTTCTTTTTCAAACTTCTTTTGTTTTTTAAGGTTTAGCTCAAATATCTTTAATCTCAGAAATTACACTGAGTATTTGCTGACCTACCCATAGAGGAAGTACAACATAATTTGCTTCTGTTAGTCTTGAAAGTTAGAGTGATGTCTCCTTTTAGACTTTTCTAGCCTAGACACTTCAAATATTCATGGACCCCGTTCTTGAAATCTGTCCCTCTCAGACTTTGTTCTGCTGCTTCACTGGCTTCTCATGAGCAAAGCTGAAAAGGACAGCTAATCCTAGGAACCATGTGTAGAAGGTCCTTCTTTAGTGTAATGATTTGCCTTGGGAAAACAGGCCAGAATCATTCCTGACTGTAAATTGTAAACTGTTGAAACTAGTCTTCTCAAAAACAATTCTTCAGTTTATGGTTCAGCAGTAAAAATGTTCCTAGTGGGAATGGAGTGGGCATTAGGCCACTCACTTTTGGATGCTAAAGCAACTCATAATCATAGATTTGGGCTGCTCCACACCATTTGGCTGAAGTGTCTGGGAAAATTTCCAAGATCAATTAATTTGCTAGGATGAATGTTATGACTGCCATTGATGGATTGCTCTTTACAGTAGCAACATATACTGTTTTTATTGAAGTTTTCTAGTTTCTATCAGACTATTTTGTGGTGAAAACACATTTTATATGACTTTCTTAAAACAGGTGTAGTTGTACTCTTTTTTTAGGTTACTGGTTTAGCAAGGACAAGTATCCTATTTTTTTTACAACTTTTCAGGATTTATGGGTGTTTTCATTGTTTGTCTTAATCCTCTGGTAAAAAAAAAAAGGTTTTTTTAGTATAGGCTTTTCATGGGATTGAGACAGGAGAGTCATTTCATATGATAAACCAGAAAAATCTGGGGAGAAATTGGAGCACAGACCTCTATTTCTGAGGTCAGTGTCCAGATTAAAGTACTGTTCAGTATCTGAGCAATATCTACCTCTAAAAATTTAATGGCCAAAATATTTTGAATATCCTTCAAATACTTGTTTGTGGAAGGTATCTTAGTATCCTCTCTTTGAAAAATATGCAAAAGTTTAGAGAAAAAACAAAAAAAGTGTAAATTTACAATCTCATTGCCTCCTTGTCCTCCTATCTGAGCATCTGTTACTGGGGGGAAGTAAAGGCCAAATGATTTACAATTACAACATTAAAGATAATTGTTCCATAGATTAATAATTATAGTCTCAACTTGGAGTGTCTCTCTTTTCCTCTGGACATTATTTTTTACAATGCTCCTGAGTTGCTGATATGCATTTATACTCTACCACTTGGTTGGACTCTGATTTTGAATTGTGTTTCTTATTTGAGACTGGATTAAATCTAATTCAATGATTGGAATCCTTCAGGCGAGCAAAGAAACAACAGGCACTTGTCACCAAGCCTTATTCTATGAAAAGGGCACTTGTGGTCTTTATGGAAGTCTGAGTTCCAAGAGGCTTCTTTCTGAGTTTTTAAAATGAAACCCCTGTGTCTACATGTAAAACCTAAGACATTTGAACTCAAAAGGCATGACAGATCACAAACACACAGAAGGAATTTTAAAATAATTTATTTTCAAGAGAATTGTTTTTAAAGTGGCTCTACGAGTGTGGGGATTTGGCTAATGATTTTCAAATGATTGAGATGAGAAATATAAAAAATAAAGACTGTGATGCATAACATAACCAAGTATTCTGTAAAACTGAAAAGCTTACAATGACTAGACCATAGTACTTTGTCAGTAAGTGATGACAAGACATTTATTGTATTATTCTTCACTGTATGCTTTGTCCGGATGTAAGCTGAAGGTTGAAAGCATTCAGCCATCAAAATGGATAATGAAATGGAGTCCTCAGGGAACTCCCACTCAGGACACTGAAGAAGAAATGATCTTATTAGAGTGTGTGTGATAGCAAATGAAAAATGTTGTAAATTGTACAGCAGTGAACGATAGAGAGATTTTCTGGCATCCACGAATCACATTGCTCTGATCAGACGTGGACATAGATTTGCTGTCCTGTAATACATTTTCACTGCTTTATATTAGCAGAAGCCAAAACCTTTGAAATGAGGAGTTGCCCTTTTTGTAGAGTATGAAGTATTGCAGGGCTCAATGGACCTGCCCTGCTTCATCTAGTCCAGGGAATGGAGACTGAACTGGTTTCCATGTCAGCAAGTGGATACTGCTTGGTCCCGGAAAGCACTTCAGGGATGAGAAGTACTTTTTTTTTTCTTGAAGCTAACATCTGCAGTGTTTGTTTAGGGTACTCTATTCCATGTTTGCTTCTATAAATGCACAAATTAACACACTTATTGCTAATTTCTAGGATGTTCTGAAGTGGATGTTCGTGTAGTTAATGCAGTTCCCTTTGTATAAATCAGTGGTAAAAATACTTTCAGGTGCCCCAGAGAGAGCAAATGATTGCTCTGTTCAGTGACTGTCTTTCCACTTCTAAGGATTTATTGTTATGCAAAATATGAAATAGCATGTGTGTGTGTTTGAATGCAAATCCAGGCAAAAAAAACCCCAAAAACCCGACTCCCTCCAGGTATAATATATTCTAGTATTTTTTTACTAATCAGTGACCTATGGTTGATGAAAACATGTACAGAATCTGCTTGGGTATTTTTACTTTTGACCATTAATTTCACTTGGCTTTGTGCTGCTGCTACTTCTTTCTCTGCACTGCTTAGCTACTGACACTGCAGTGCTGCCAACACTGACAAAATAGAATGCTGCTTTACCGTTACTTCTTGGAGAAGTAAACACAATCCCTACTCCCCTGGTCTTTTCATGGAGGATTCTGTTTTGCCTGAGATGTATAGGAAATCCAATATCCTGATATACAAATATGGGGGTGGGGGGAAGTCTGATGTCCTTCATTTCTAGACCTTCCTGAATATACATTTGCTTCCAATCGTATATAGAATAAGTTGTACTTGCAGTCTTAGGAGGGACAGAAGCAAGAAATTTTTTACTCATTGCACATCAAGTACTTTCACTTCATATTTTTTCTGCTTACAAACAGGTTGTCTGGAATTGTTTGACCAAATTCGAGCTCTGTTTCATGACGTGATGAAGTTGTTAGCTTTTGAGAGTGTTTTGGATTTGCTGTGTTCTCAGGTGTTATTAGCAAGAAGTTTCCACAGCTAGGACAGTAATTTGGAGGAACTTTTAGGATTGACTCTCAGCTAATTGCTGACAACTTCTGAAAGCTTGGCCTACACTGTGTGTTGTAGTCTTTAGTGAAACCAAACAAGATAGACCAAGCACTGACAATACCTGGCAGCTCTGAGAGGTATATGTCTATTTGCCTCTTCTCATTATGTGTGGCATAGGACAGTTACCTTTCAGTGAGAGATAACCATTCCTGATCTGCTTCATGTTTGCTACAGGGTGGTCTATAGTAAGAAGATCATGTATGTGGAAGTTAACATGAAGCGTCTTAATGAGTCCTGTGGCTACATACTCTGCATGAACTGTCAGTCTCTGCTAGTTTCCTGCTGCTCAGCAGAAGGGTGAATTCATCTCACAAGGTAGCCACAACTGTTGGGAAAAAAAAAAAAAATTCTGCTCTGCACAGATCCAGAAAATGCTCAGTGCCCTGTGCCTAAAACAAGCATCAAACAATTTTGTCTTATTTTCTATATTACTTTATCAAATTGAGGGATATGTGTGTAATAAATGTTTTGTGCATGCTTAGTGCACATCATGTGGTGTATTTTATATTGAAATATTTCCTTTTTAGTGTCAGTAAAATTTTCATTGGAACAGATGTGTGTAACAAGTGATTTATGTAACTGTATAAACTTGCTTTAGTCCTCTGAGGGTTACATGTAGCGCTCCTTGGTAAAGTAATCTATTTCAGGGTGTTTTTTTCAATAGTTGAATAGGTAGCTGATTTGTTTGTACACAAATACTGAACAAAACTATTTAACTTGAGCTAAAACTCATTATCTCACTATGGTTTTTTTGAGTTTTGTGTCAGTCAAACATGCATGACATACTGACTGCTCTTGCTGTTAAACTCTGCCTTTTTTTCCTGCCTGGCTAGTCCTATTGAATTGTGTCACACTATTCCACACTTCCTGGAAAAGTCTGTATGCAATATATATTTTAGCAGAACACAACTGAAGTATAAATAAAAGAAAGACAGAAGTTTATATATTTGTGTGAATTTATTTAAGCCGTGTAGTTCAAAGTGAGCACTAAGTACGTTAAATTGGAATAACTGATCATCTTTTTGTGATTTCAAAGTACCTATCAAATGGTTGTTTCACTTCACAGCACCTCTGGGAGATGAGTCAACAATAACTTATTAATATTCTTGTTGACACAAATAGCAGAGAAGTTTCATGAGGCAGGATGGCAACTCTGCAAGTGGAAATGTTGACCCTGTAGCAGATCCAGTCTGGACTCAGACTCAAGAGTGAGTCTGAACTGATTTTGCTGAGCTGAGTTAGCATAATTTAAGTGGTTTTTATAGACTTGTACCGCTGGTAAGAGCCTTAATTCACTGACTCTAGTGGTTTTTATAGTTATTATTATTAAAATTCTAATAGATAATGCCTTTATAAAGTAAGGTGGCTATAGAGCATGGAGATGTAACTATGAAGGTCACACAATTTTTAAGGAGAATCTCCACATATATAACTCCAATGGTCTTATTGCAGAGTTATTCACAGCTGGGTATGCTCTGCACAGAGTGGTCCCCAGTGTGTCTTGGGGCAGGTCCTGAAGGTCGTGGTGCCAGCTAGAGCTGGCAGCCTTGCTGGGATCTCACATGGGGCTTCTACCTGCCAGACCCTGTGAGGCTGTACCACAGGCTTTTCGTTCTAGTGTCTGCTTCAGGGAAGGGAAAGATCATGGTTGGATACAGGGAATGTGTCCCTGATCCCAATCAGGTTTCCCGTTAGACTCATGGTGTAAAAACTCAAGTCACTGACAAAAGAGTCTATGTTTCCCCCATACAGGGGGATCAGGCACTGAGGTCTGTGGTAACTTTTGAAAAGGGGATAAAGGAAGCTATTTACTGCAATAGATCTTTACAGTATTTTCCCCTTGATAGCTTACTGATAGCTGGTTTAGATCAAGTTGCTTTTGCTTAAAATTTATAGCACTGAAATCTGACAAGAATAGGGCACTTTAGTTCCTTTCCTGCTTTCTCCATTGTGGCACCTAATTTATTATTTTTTCTCACTTGTTTCCATGAGGCAGTGTAGCGGGAGTGCAGCTCCCACTGCTGCAGATCTTCACATTCATCTTTAGCATGCATGCAGAGCTCTGTGCACCATTGACAAATCACATAAAGACAGTGCAATTTCTTAACAGTTTTTTTTTTTTTTAAATACCATATGGAATTTTTCTAATGCCAGTAAGAGGAAAAGTAGTTAAGAAGCATAGGCAAATCCAAGTTTTGTCTTAGCTAAATGTTAAACTGTTTGATATATTGGTTCTTTTTCTGTATTTGCTGAAAGGTAAGAGACCATTCATTTGTGATCTGATCATGTAAGAACTGTGAATTTCTGTGGAAGAGTTGTGTAGTGGTGGAATTGTGCAAGAACCTGAAATGACGACTGAAGTAATTACTGTCAGATGGATAAAAATACACTTTGTGCTAGCTTCAGAAATGTAATGCAGCTGCTGAACTTGTAGGCTACTGATATTTCTTTAATTCCTTTGCTTTACAGCTGTGTAAAACCCCCCACCAGTTATAGTAACTGCTGTAGTTTTATTCTTTTAACTGAATGATGGGATTATTTCAACATTTTTATATAAAAAAGGATGAAATGAATATCATGAAAGAAAAATGACATATTAATAACTCAGAGATAGTGATTTCATTTCCCAGTGCCTACTTTGGGCCCTCACTGTCTAATACATCTTAACTTCAAAGCAGTTTCTTTAGGGTCCAAGAACAGATCTTGAGTGTGACTTCAGCATTAAAGACTGCTTGTGACTTTGATAATTCCTTATATCTACAGGGTCAGTTTTCTCTGCCCCTTTCTCGCTCTCTCCTTTGGTTTTTTTTGCCATCCACTTTTTGTTAAAGAATTAAGATGAACTGATTGCATGAACTAATTTTGTACATGATAGCATGAAAATAAATTCTTTGTTAGAAAATTACATTTGATCAAAAATAATTCTATTTCTCAAAGCAACATACAGGATAAAGGTTGAGCATAATTTCTATATCAGGTAATGATTAATACAAAATTGTGCTAATTTTTTTATTAATAGAAGTCTTGGTAGGGTACTCCTTTTACTTGAAATAGGAGTGGCCTGCATGTATTTTGGCCTGTTGGAAAAATGAAGAGAAAAGTAGTCTTTGTTACTAGTGATATAGCTGGATATGCCTGTCGTGGGTTAAAATATGTATACTGGCATTCAGCTTTCCTTCACTACTATTGATGCACATTTGAAGACTAGCTTGAGATTACAGACCATAGAAAATCCCATTCCAAGTTAATGGTGTGGATTTCCATCATTAATTTTAAAGTCAGAAACTTCATCCATTTGCTGTATTGATTTGCTAATGAGACTACTTCGGTGTTCTCTGTATACTACTTGTTTTGTATATTGGCAGACTTCAGGACCCAGGGTGATCTGGAGGTGATAGCTGTCCTTAACAGGACTCTTTCTAATTTATTATGTCTGAAATTCCATGTCTGAGTTTTTCAGGAACATTTTTTTCCTGAAGAATCCATATTTTAACAGCTTTCTCTGCTTTCCAATAAGGAAGAAGTTAATTTGAAAGAAAATATGGAATCATTTGCAGACCACCAGTTCTGCAATCAGGAAAATACAGCTTCTGTGACAAGCTGCATTTGTCAACAAGACAATGCACATCGAATTAGTGTCCACTTAGCAGAAATAAGATTTCTGCCTTTCAAGCCTGCTAATGCCTACAAACCTCTGAAATTTACCAAGAAAGAAGCTCTTGTCTCTGCAATCCCTTCATCTTTAAGAAAGCACTCTGTGCTCACAGATTATGCTGTGGCTGAACTACCTGTATAAGAATCATGGAATTTTTGTCTGGAAAAGACCTTTAAGATCATCAAGTCCAACTGCTAACCTAGAACCACCAAGTCCTAGAGGGCTCCAAGAAGGGAGGAGAACTTTGAGGCACTGAGTTTTGGACAATAAGCCTTGTGATAATAGAGAGTTGTTGCAAAACCTTTGCCTGCACAAGTAGAGTTGAGGCCTCTGTAAGTTTTCTGAAGAAACTATCTTTTTTAAACCAAGTCCATCTGTATATTTTTCTTTTCTTTTGACTATATTTCACCTTTATTTTTTTCCCAAAAAATGATTGCAGAGTTAACAAAATTCATCAAAAAGTGAAGATTACCGACAGGAAATTTTTCTGTGATTTCTCTGATGGCTGATATTGTCCCTCACTACCTAAAGAAGAAACAAGGACATTGCATTCTGTCATGTTCTCATTTCCAGATTTTTAAGTGGAGAGAGAAATGTATTACAAGTTTTGAGTCCATGACCCTCTCATCAAAGATTGGGAAAACTCGCTGTAACCTTGTTCACACAACCCTATATTAAAACTTGAATCAAAGATTCAAGATTGAACTTTGTCTTCCTTTGAACTCACCAGCCAGCTTTTCAGCATGGCATTGAGAGCTGCCATGCTCGTCCTCAGGCAGCACCCCAAATGTGCTCACAACAGTCTCTGTCCGAGTGCTCTGATGTTTTCCTCCTCTCTCCCTCCTACAGCTGAAGAAAATACTAGGGATAAGTGCATGGCTCACAAGCCACACGGTGCACACTAGATCCTGAACAAAGAATCCACTTTGCCATGAACTTGAACCCATTGAGATCTTGCCTTGCCCTTACTTTCTTCTGCCAACAGAAGGGAACATAATTTTCCCCATTACTGGATACAAGACTAAGACTAAGAAAAACCTGTTTGATTAAAATATAAAGTAACATCTTTCTTTAAGGTACAACAGCTATTGAAAATCTTTTTTAGATATCCATACTTTTTCTTCCTCTTAACTTACATATTTTCTGTGCATATGACAATATTGCCAGACATTTCCTTCTTTATCCTGTGAGCAGGTGTACGTGCCCTGTGCAGTCTCTTGCTTTTTCCATGTGGGGACAGACACATGAAGAGAAATTGTCCCAAGTTCCTGAAAAATCAAACCTCACTCAAACTTCTTTACCCCTTTTTGAGGACATCCCTCAGACTGTGTTCAAATTGATCACTATTGAATTCTAATGACATATTTGTACTACTTGGATGTACTCTTTGTACAGCCCTATCTCCTCTAAGGCATCCCTGCTGTAAAGAGTTTACAGAGCCAATGCAGTAGAATTGAAAAATACATTTCTGTGAGGAATCCAGTATCCATTTATCATGGCTGAATAGCCCTATAGCCAGCAGGCTTCTATGTTATCAAAGTATACACACACATTACTTAAAAAAAAAAAAAAGTAGAATGAAGAGGAAACAGGTAAGATGAGAAAGTTGGGAGAGGGTGATGGTAAAAGGGCAGGGAATTACAGAGATAGAGATGTCTCAGAGCAGTCTTCTCAAATTATGGAAAGAGAGGTGATCTTTTTCCACTTCTGAGCACTGTGGGAACATGTTTTGCTAAGAGCCAGACCCCACCCCTTCCTTCGTTAAAATGTACTCAAAGTATACTTTTTAACTGTGAACACTTCTTAAAACTCAGAAGGATTGAAATTCCATAGTATATTACCCACTCCTGCTTATTCCATAAGCTTTGCTGAGTAATGAGCCATCTCTCATATGGGCAATTAGGCAAGGCTGAAGCGGTCTTAATAACTTCAAAAAGGAGACACTTTTCTTTAATGTTCCCAGTAAATGCTTTTGCTACATTGTTGCCTTGTGACCATTTCTTAGCCCTTTTATTACCCGAAATGCAAACTTTTCTTCTCTCTCATTTTTACTCATACAGCTGTGACCTTTATTTGTAACTGTTTCAACAAGTTGTGCATTCCAAATTACAGCGTTTGGCATCCTAATATTTTCTTTAAAAAAAATAAATCCAAAATGTAAACTTTTAAATGACTAAGATTGTTCCCTTTTGCTTCTACCTATTGTTTTGTAAATGTGGCACTCGATGGAAATTTCACTGTCTCTGATGCTTCTATTTCTTCTACACCAACAGAAAGTATTGATCTGTTTATGAGTTCCTTCCCTAGCACAGCATGGTCAATTTGAGTTTCTTGTACTGTTGGACAAAAAAAGGTGCTGTTATCCGAAAGGCAACTGATATTTGCCAGTTGCTGAAATGGTGGTGGCATGATCATAGTCCATATATCAAACTTCCCTTTTACCTACAAGTGTGAAGCAAGCAAAGTTGTCTAGTTACTTTTTGTTTTTGATGAAACAAGCAAGCATCTTTCTCATAGTTGAAGCTAAAAGGAAAGGAAAATACTTGTTGAAGTAGTGACATTAAACCACATCTTGCTAGAATAATTTTTTTGGGTCTGGTCATGAAAGTCAGTCCAGACTGAACAGTCCAGAAAAAGAATAATGTGGAAGGAAGAGAGTTAAACACCTTTTATAGAGTTGCCTGGAAAGATATTTTACTCTGCTTTTTAAAGTATTTTGCTTTTTTCCTATACATACAGAATTTTGTTGTTGTTGTGAGTTTTTCTTTTTGGTAAAATTTGTACATTATCACTGAAACTATCCAGTAGCTTGCTGCTGTCAAAAGTAAGCATGCCTCTGTGATTTATAGATAATAATTTCATACAGTAATAGGGAGGCTAGGCCTAAGGAATTTTTACTTTTCATTTGCATTCTGTGCCTTCGTAAAAACTTCTATGTAGATTAATGATGTTTTTCTGTGATTTGATCTTGCACCATGTTAATCGATACTTCACTAGCTATTCAGATGTATTGCCATCAGCAGGAAAAAGACAGACTGAACAGTACCTGAATGAATATTGTACTCCATTCAATGTGGAACAATACAGTGTCTGGGTGTATGTAAGGATTAACATGTACAAGTATATGGATAAATATGTGTACATGTTGATTAGGTCATTAACCAATGACAGGTCAGTTTTCTGACCTGGATTATTTGCAGAACTGGTAAAATTTTAATTTATGTTTTCTCTCAAACAAGATTTTATTCTTTAAATAAAAGAATTTTGAAACACATCTTCTTATGCTTTTACTGATTTCTCTGGCCCCATATTCCCTTCCTGTATTTTTCAGGAGCTAAACATGAAAAGAGAACAAGTAGTTAGGGAATAATAAAAGAATTTTAAAATTCCAAATAATTTCTCCTCTAGAAAAAACAGGTCATCTTTGGCAGCTTTTTTGTTTTCTTTCTTTTTTTTTTTTTACTTTGAACTAGGACAAATGCAAAATGCAAAATGAAAAGTTTTCATAGAAAGGTCTCATTTTTCCTACAGAAAGAGTTGTGTGGCTTGCTCAGATTTGATAATGGCCAAACCAGGACTAAATTTGGAGATCATCTTGGTTGAATGAAATGTTTCCTTGGACGCAGGCCATACATTTGCTCTGTTGGAGCATGTTTACAAATTTACTTACCAAATAGTTTATACTGAACTAATACTTGACGGGGTAATACTAACAGGATTAACAGTTCTTCAGGCTTGCTTTTATCAAGGTGAGTATTGGCTTTGGATGTGAAGTTTCTTAGGAAATTAGTCTTGTCTCTTTCAAACTTCACCTTTTGCTTTTGCATGCATAAATATGCTCACCACAGTGCTCTCATCTCACTGACTGATGATGTGATGTTGGTATCTTTCTAATTCCAGTCACTAAGTGAATTTCGCAGCTGAAAGAGAAAGTTTGATGTGCTAGTAGGGAAAATACAGATTGTTCAATGCTGGTGGTGTGTATCACAGGTGTTCAATACCACACCATAGTTATGTTCTACAAGTGTGAACATTTTTCTCACTGCAGCACTACTATGATAGAGATAATAAATAATATGTACGTGGTCAGGAAACAAAAGCTGAGCAAAGCACAAATTTGATCTAAGAAAATGATGTTCCAAACCGATTCCCTAAGAGTTGGATAATTGAAATGCAAGTAGTTTAACACGTACTCCAGGCAAAGGCTGTTTTTAAACACCAGGGAAATTGTTATATGGTACTTATAGATAGTTTGCAAGTACACAGATGCACCAAAATAGAAACTTACCCAGAGATGCACAGTAGGCACAGAAGACTGGGCTTTTTTTCTAGAAAGACAGCCAGGACTGAGTTCAGAAGTCTGCTTGAATTTTTATAACTGCAAGAGAAATTAATTTTTTATATAAAAGTTATACCATATATATGATACACATTTTTAAATTGTATATGTAAATTAGAAGTATATACTATTTGTATAAAACAAGTGCCTTTGTAGTTCGGATAACACAGAAGTCTAGGGGTTGGAAGGGACCTCTGGAGATTATCTAGTCCAACCCCCCTGCCAGAGCAGGATCACCTCAAGCAGGCTCCACAGGACAGACTCCAGGCAGGTTTTGAATATCACCAGAGATGGAGACTCCACAGCCTTTCTGGGGACCCTGTAAAGAAATTCCTCCTCACATTTAGATGGAACGTACTATACCATTAACTAGTTTTGCTTTATCTCAATTGTCAATTAAACCCCCTACAAAGCAAACCAAAACAAAGCCACAATCACATGAGGAAGGACAGTGAAGCCATTGGTTAGGCTGGTAGCATCTGGACAATCTGACCTTGCAGCTGTTTGTAGTAGCTACCATATATGTCTAGATCAGGTGTTTGAAAACGAGGGTTGTCAATGCAGTTATGAGTTACATCTCTATTTGATACTTACATTCATTAATCTAAATGCTATGGAAGGGCAAGCACAGACTACTTAAAATTAATGCAGAACTGTCTGTCTGAGTTATGAAATATAGATGTGACAAAAGTCTTTGTGAAGCTTTTTGTGTGTGTGTGTGTGTGTGAGTTGACATCATTACTTCTGTACAACCACTTTTCACAACTCAGGTATATGTTCCTGGTAGCTTTAGTTAGAAGTGATATAACATAGGGTTAACACTGTTATCTTGTATGTCTTTTGAATTGATTCTAAACTTACATTAATAGACACTTTCATAACTACAGAAAAGGACCTGACTACGTTTTGACAACTCCTAAGTTTCTTATTGGAAAACAAAATTTTAAGGAGCTCTATGCACAAGAAATGTCAGGAAAGATTTAGAGTACAACTTGGATTATATGTCTTGTAGCTTCATTTGCTCTAGGGAAAACCTCTGATGCAACAACATGGACAACGTTTTATTCTGTGAACGCTAACTACTTCTTTATTGGTAGGAAATAGCCACAAATTACGTTTGAGTGAGTTGTGAGAGCTACTTTATAGATTTTCTTTGTTCAGTTTAGGGGGGTTATTTATTTGTTTATTTATTTTTAAAGCTTACGAGACTTCGACTTTATAATCTTAACCAAGACTGAAGATTTCTGGCTTAAAACTTCAACACCACCTTGCTATTCACTCCTACAAAGATTCCAACTGAGCAGTAACTTCCTTCTGACCCATACGGCAACCTATTTCTCATCAAGCACCTCTGGATTTCTGTTTGTCATGAGAGTTTTATATTTCATGCTTTTTTGATTGTATGTCAGTCTCTTGTACTCTGTGAGGCTATACTACCTCATGCCTTTAAGTTAGGCAAACATGTACTCTCGAAACTAAGTCGGCTGACCTCCTAGATCAAGCATATTCCAGCGAGACTGCTCCCAGCTCTTGCTGTTTGAATGATAATGAAAATGAAAGAATGGCATCTCACAGATGCAGAAGACTACAGATTTCTTGAGTAGGTCTAATAAAGACGGGTTTTTCCTGCAACCAATAACAGGCATTGCCATGCATGACATTTTGTTCAAAAATTACATCTAGTGAGTGAAAATAGCATCTATTTCACAAACCAAATTCTATTTCTATTACACTCCCACCCCAAAAAAATAACCTGACCTTGCCTGAATATCTTATCAAGTTAACTTTGGGTTTTTAAAAAAATTTTTTTACATCAAATGATCAAATTTTTTAAGATTAGGGAGTCTTATTTTCCATGATTCTGAGCAAGCTTTTCACTTGTCTGAAGAGCTATTTCCCTAAGTTACTGGCTGACTAACTTCTGACACAGTGATTACTTAATTAGAAGTTAATATTGAAAATCTTTATTAAATTGTGTTTCATGTCCTGGCTTACAAGGAGATTGCTCTGTATGCTAATTTATCAGTCAAAATAATAAATACCTCCTCTGGAGTCCAACCCACAAAGATTAGAGGTGGTGAAGGGATGAATGTGGAAGGCTGAATCCAGTGTCTTGTGGGAGCAAGGATGGTGTGAATGGAGCAGGCAGCTTCTCTTTGACTTTCCAGAAGTCACACACACACTATTGCTTTGAAAATTACATATATTCTGCAGTGCCTCCTGTTGGGAATAGCCATGTATGATAGGCAAAAGTGAGGAATCAGTTCTTGAGTACTTGGAGGCAACACCATCTTCTACATAAACTTTGTTTTTTCTTCTCTAAATATATGCTTTTAATGAAAAACAGTTTAATGTGGCAATGAAGATCTTCAGTTATATGTGGGTATTGTAAAAGCTTTCTAGCTAACTAGTGGCAATATCTAGGTATTTTATGCATGAGGAACATTTCCATAGGATTAATGATTTCTGATAGCTAAGGTACTGCTATTCCCCAGTTCCTAAAGAAGTTACATGATAAAAATGCTTCCAAATGGTGTTCATTCTTTGAACTGGTTTAAGAGCCATTAGATCTAAAAAAAAAATATTTACCTACATGAGAAACAAAAGCAAAATTGTCACTGCACAAGTTGACAAAACATTCAAAGATATTTGAGTTTTAAATGATACATTAGAAATATGATTTTTGTTTATTCACTTTTCTGTCAAAAAACAGTGTCTGCTCCAGTCAGGAGAAGTGTTGCTGTTTTATAGCATGTATTTGAGTAATTTAATAGGGGTAATACATGCTGTTCTTTTATTATTTTCATCCCCAAATACCTACAAATCCAGTAGTAGCCATAGCAGTGTTCTTAAGACTGGGAATGAATGTTTTGGGGGGATGGCATTGGGAAATGAGATAGAAATGAAGTTGTATTTGAAATCAGTTAAATTTATACAATTGCCTGTAACTTCTAATTTCATGGGAAGTTGTGAGCAACTCCAAAGTAAAAATCTAGTGCTTTTTTGATATTCTATCTTTTTTTCCCCTAAAAAATGGATCTCAGTGCTGCAAGTAATGATTGAGAACTGTGGTGTGTTTAAGGGTTGCCAGAGTTCACTATACTGCTGCTTGATAAGCATCTCTGGAGATTTATCAGCTCTTCAAGTAGCAGTCAAGTAAGAATAAAATCCCCCACCCTTGTGAAAAGTGCAGAAAACCAATGAGGAAGTGCAAGATACATTTCCTTAATAAGCTGGGTCATTCCTGCATTAATGATTAATCTGATTTCTTTCCCTAGTTCTGTAGACTGCTAATATTTCAAAAGTTATTCACCATATTGATGTTCAGGTACTGAGAATGAATTTGAATTCCTTATCTTTTGATTAACTCCAAACTTTGAGGAGCAAAGTGAAGGGCATTTTAAAATTTAAGTACAATCCTGTAGATTTTGGAGTTTTTTAGAATTTGGATTAAAAAAACACCCAAACCAGAAACATTATTCTATTTGATTTAGCATAAAATGTTTTCCTTCAAACTAAATCTTAACTGAACTTCTGGAAAGGAGAGCTTTAGATAAGCAAGTTTAATAATTACTTGTTTATTATAAAATTTTTAACATAAAAGTGTCAACCTTTTCCTAAATAGTATTTAATGGTAAGGTGGGGTGTTCCCTGGATATTCAGCCTGCCTAGCTGGAAGACAGGGAGGGAGAGCAGAACAAAACTCCCATGAGCCAGGAGGAAATGGTTAGAGGCCTGCTAGGCCAATTAGACATTCATAAGTCTATGGGCCCAGATGGGTTCCACCTGAGGGTATGGAGGGAGCTGGATGTACTTGCCAAACCCCTTTCCATCATCTATCAGCAGTCCTGGCTGACTGGGGAAGTTTCACTTGACTGGAGGCTGGCAGATGTTATACCCATTTACAAGAAGAGTCAGAGGGAGGATCCAGGAAACTACAGGCCTGTCAACCTGACCTCAGTGACAGAGAAGACCATGGAACGGGTCATCCTGAGTGCTATCACACAGCACACACACGACAGCGGAGTGATTGGGCATAGTCAACATGGGTTTACGAAAGGCAGCTCCTCCAAAACTAACCTGATCGCCTTCTATGACAAGGTAACCCGCTTAATGGACAAGGGGAAGGCTGTTGATGCAGTCTACTTGGACTTCAGTAAAGCCTTTGACACCATTTCTCACAGCATTCTGCTTGAGAAACTGGCTACCACTGGCCTGGACAGGCACAGCCTCTGCTGGGTAAAAAACTGGCTGGATGGCTGGCCAGGCCCAAAGAGTTGTGGCAAATGGAGCTAAATCCAGCTGAAGACTCATCACAAGTGGTGTCTCCCAGGGCCCAGTCCTAGGTCCAGTTTTGTTCAACATCTTTGTCAATGACCTGGATGAAGGGATAGAACGTTCCCTCAGTAAATTTGTCGATGACACTAAGCTGGGAGGAAGTGTTGATCTGCCTGAGAGTAGGGAGGCTCTTCAGAAGTATCTGGACAGGCTGGATCTATGGGCTGAGACCAATGGGATGAGGTTCAACAAGGCCAAGTGCAGAGCTCTGCACTTGTAACAGCAACCCCATGCAGCACTACAGGCTTGGGGAAGAATGGCAAGAAAGCTTCTTGGCAGAGAACCTGGGAGTGTTGGCTGACTGCAGACTGAATATGAGCCAGCAGTGTGCCCAGGTGGCCAAGAAGGCTAATGGCATCTTGGCATGTATCAGAAATAGTGTGTCCAGCACGTCCAGGGAAGTGACTGTTCCCCTGTACTCAGCACTGGTCAGGTCGCACCTCGAGTACTGTGTCCAGTTCTGGGCCCCTCACTACAAGAAAGACATTGAGGTCCTGGAGTGTGTTCAGAGAAGGCCAACCAGGCTGGTGAAGGGTCTGGAGAGCAAACCTTACAAGGAGCGACTGAGGGAACTGGAATTGTTTAGTCTGGAGAAGAGGAAGCTGAGGGGGCACTTATCACTGCCTACAATTACCTGAAAGGAGGTTGTAGAGAGATGGGTGCTGGTCTCTTCACCCAAGTGACAGATGATAGGATGAGAGGGAATGGACTCAAGTTGTGCCAGGGCAGGTTCAGATTAGACATTAGGAACAAGTTCTTCACCGAAAGGGTTATCAGGCTTTGGAACAGGATGCCCAGAGAGGTGGTTGAATCACTGACACTGGATGTATTTAAAAGACAGGTAGACGAGGTGCTTAGGAATATAGTTTAGTAGAGGACAAGTATGGTTGGACTCAATGATGTCAAAGGTCTTTTCCAACCTAGTGATTTTGTCATTCTGTGGTTTAGAGGATAGTGTAATGAATGGCACTCTTTAAAGGCAGTCTGGGCATACAAGCAACCCACAAGCTCTGTTTTTACTTATCTAGCTCTTTATTTCATTACCGATTAGTTTTAATTCCAGTTGTCATTACAAGCAGCTGATAAAGTATTCCAGTCTCTTGGTTTGCTGCTCTAATTTGTATGTAGCTAAGTTCAGAGGTGAGGATGAATTAATTTGTTGTGATGAGCAGCAGGTGCTCTGTGTGGTATCCCTACCTGAAGATGCATGATGAGACAATATACATCTTGTTCTTAATATTTGCTGGTTTTATCTGTGATGTTTCTGAAAAATAACATTTCAAAGTCACTCACTAGTGCAGATGGTGCCACAATAGCTGTATACGTATTGCTGCTGCTTTTGAGCACCTGTGAAATGCAGGGATTTTATGGAATGAAGAAGAGAAATTTCTGGCAGACAACACTGTGGATTTAATTACCAGAATGTGAAATTTCTGTCAGGTGCAGCTGTTTCTCTTTCTTCTATTCTTATCACCAACACATTGTTCTCCATTTTAAGAGACATGAAGTACCAGCACATTACAGACCAAACCAAAACCAACCACTTCCTTCCTTTCCCCAGCACTTCCCTATGACAGGGAGATAAGAACAAGTGAATTTCTCATTCTTTTCAACAGATCTGATGTTTAACAGGATATGAAAAATCTCATCAGGAACATTTAAGAAACTGGAGGATATGAACACTACAACTTGACATTGGTATCTAGCTTTGTTGTGAAATCAGCATTTTAATTCACAAACAACGTGTATACAAAATAAACTAATTATATTCTCTCCCCTCTTTAAGAACATATATAATATTTATTTAGAAAACTTGTATTTCTTTTTGTTTCCAATATATACACCTAAAAATATACAAAAATAAATTTATGTTTATAAACTGGTAACTTTTTGAGCTTTTAGAAAAGCTTTTCTCTTTATGAGTCTTGCTTTAACTTTAATCTTTTCAAATTTTGACTTGTTTTATTATTTTACCCTAATAAATGTGAATATACTGCTGTTTCTATCCTCACACTGTCCTGAGTAAGACATGGCTAAGAATTAAAATGTCCTCATTTTATGGTCAGCTGGGACTTGCAGCACTAGCATGTCTCGAGGCTGTGCTACCTATGATATGTCCCTTAATATCCTCATTTCTTTTGCATCTTCATGGCCCTTAGCACCCTCAACACGTGTCTCTTACAAAGGTGCTACATATGCATGGTTCATTGGAAGTGAATGGGCCAAAGGCAGGCAAACAGTAGGATGGGGAAGTTTGTTTTGGGAAATACCTCAGGGTCTGCCTTTTGTGTCTCCATCTAGTCTTAGGGACATCAGGTGAATATCACTGCCCCCTAGACCACCAGAATGAGATTTGAAAAGGAAAACACTCACTACTATGAGTGTTTTCCCACCCCCTTTTCCCAGGTTTTACTTTCCAGTGTGGGAGCATGGGACAAGGTTGTATTATGGCTAGAATAGCACTGTAGTCAGAGGGCTCTCTATGACACTGTGCAAAGAATAGTATGCAAAGAATAATGCTTTCTAGTAGACATTTTCAGGTGAATATTGCTTTTAAAAACCCTCTTAAAATTATACATTTTCCCAAATGATTGACATTTAGTTCTCTTCACTACAGGACTACTTCCACCTTTATAACTATGAAAATTGTCTGAACATTGAATCAAAAATGTGATGCTATTTTACAATGGAAGGGTTGCATGAGGTTATGCATGACATTCTTCTAAAGAACTAGAAGTACTAGAGATTACTGTTATGGCAAGGAAGACAACACTTGTGGTTTCCAAGGTACACATGAATCTTATTTTTAAAAAATATTCCAAATTGACTGATACTTTGAGTGCCATTAACATGGAATGAATACTGACAGAGAAGCATAAAAAAAGGGTATTGAAACTATGCAGCAGCATGCAATGGTGGAAATGAGAAAGCAAGTTGGCTGGAGTTGGCACACTGCTTACTCATGTTGAGCTTTTCATCAGTTAACAAACCTGACTCCTTCTCCTCAGGGCTGTTCTCAATCCATTCTCTGCCCATACTGTAGTTGTGCTTGGGATTGCCCTGGCCCATCTGCAGGACCTTGCACTTGGCCTTGTTGAACTTCATGCAGTTCACATGGGCCCATCTCACAAGCCTGTCAAGGTCGTTCTGGATGGCATCACTTCCCTCCAGTGTGTTAACCTCACCACACAGCTTGGTGTTGTTGGGTCAACAAACTTTCTGGGTGTGCACTCAATCCCACTGTCCATGTCTCCAACAAAGATGGTGAACAGTGCTGGTCCCAGTTCCAACCCCTGAGGAACACCACTTGCTACAGATATTGGTTTGGACATTGAACGATTGACCACTACTCTTTGAGTACGACTGTACAGCCAATTCCTTATCCACTGAGTGGTCCATCTATCAAATCTATGTCTCTCCAATTTAGAGATAAGGATGTCATATGGGACAGTGTCAAATGCTTTGCACAAGTCAGGGTAAATGATGCCTGTCACTAATTGGAAAGCAGAAAAATACACTTTAAAATAGAAAATAGAGCAAGACAACATAGTTGGAAAAAGATAATCTACCTGACGGACAGCTTTTTGGTTAGAAGGGTTTTAGAAGTGGATATTTAAATGGTTGTAAGTATAAAATGCAGTAAGGCAAAGGAAAAATGTAAGTGTGTTGCAGGGAAGGAAGGAAATGTGTGACCGATTTTAAATATAAAGCAAGGTAACACATCAAGAGGCAAATGATATTGCCTGTCTGCACTGCTTTTGTGAAAACGTGCCTGAGGTACTCTGTGGTCTCTTCATTCTGGAAAATGACAAATGATAAATGCTGTTACTAAAGATGATTGATCATCTGTGAGAAATCTATTCATGGAAAAAGAAAAAAAAAAAAAGAGAGATGAAAGACCTACATATATAGAGGGAGAAAACTCAGTGGTATGGCTGGAAACTCACAGTCATTTCTTACTCTTAACTCCCAGGGCTTGATCCCTCCACAGGCTGCAGCACTCACAGTTTCAGAGATTACCAGCCAATGTTGTCCATCACTCTTCTTTCATTCAGATTTCCACCTCCTCCTCTTTATCTGCCCAGCTGTGCCATTTTCTACTATTTGCAGGGTAGTGCTGAGTCCTGTGTGGGTGAGCCAGGATCTTCAGATCTTGACAGCCACCTGTGCACTGACAGGGAGCTTTGCAGTGCCACAGTGGATAACATCTGCTCTTCAAAATGTTTGTTTTCTTCCTAACTGGGAGGTTTCTCACAGCTCAAGTTTATTCAAAACATGCTAAATAAGAAATAGAGATAAAACCTGGAAATATTGTTATGCCACTGGTGTTCTTGTAAAATGATCAGTGAGTGCAAACCAATTTTCTAAAAACATTGTGGTAGAACTGGAGAAGATGGCAAGAATGGGCAGCAGCCACCTCTGAAAGTATGGAAGTACAACAGTCAGAGAGATTAATAAAGAGAATATGATTTTCCAGTTTGTAGAAAAGAGACAGATAAGGACAGATGTAATAGAGAACTCTCAAATTTTAAGTACTGTGGAGTAAGTCATTAAGGAATGAGTTCACTGTTTCTTTTGATAAATGAGGGAAGGGGAATCAAATAAAAGTAGCAGGCAATAGTTATACCTTGGTTTGGGGTTCATGCCAAGTGAACTTTCAAAATTTTCATTGTGTGAAAATTGTTTAAAATTAAGCTTGGGACATCTTTCCTCAGGAAGTTGGAGATAAGAATGATGAAAAACCCCAAACATATGGATATGAAGAGGAACTGGACAAGTCTGCAAGGGAAAATTCTGTGGATAGTTATTAAATAAACATTTTTTTGGCTCAGGAAATCCCTAACCCTCCTGGGGCTGAGTAAGATGCAGGGGAACAGGATTAGGTGACTCCTTTGTTCTTACACTCCTTTCTTGCCACTTCTCTGTCTCAGAAACAAAATGGAGCATTGAAAGGGCTCCTGGTCTGCCCAGTGAGGGCATTCTCATGGTCTTAGGGCCAATGCCCTCTGGAGTTTTTCCAGGATTCTGTGAAGGTTCCTCAACTTTCATTAATTTAAAAAATAAGAGATACAGTGCATAGTTTTACTGACATCATGCAGTCACACGTCTACATCATACAGTCACATCCTGAATTTTTAAGGTGATCTAATACTCTACTTCCTGTCTTAAACTGATATAAAATAGTTACATAGTATACTCTGTCCTGGAGATAGCCATGTTCAGTGTGGGATGAGTATATATTCCACTACATTAAATTTGTAAAAGGTTTTGGGATTCTTTGAGATGAAATGAGCTATATAAATGCAAGCTGGTATTATGTTTGCAAAATCTGTGTGACTGAGAAGATCAATCTTCCAGAAAAATGTCAGTAGATACAACCAGTTTATTATTTCTGGAGGCTGAGAATAAGAAAGGGATGGAAAATAAACTCAGCAGACTGGATAAAACTGATCTGTTTTTGTTTCTTCTCCTTCCTGAAAGAAAACAATGGATTCTAGTAAATATCAAACAATACTTTAGACTTGCCCTTTCATAGTTCATATAGCCTAGCAGTCTCATGTATCGTAGCCTCTGTCTTTCTCTAAATGAAGAAATATGGCAACTAATAATGCATACATATATGAGATATAGTCCAATAAATCTGTGATTAAATATTTAAAAGTATTTCTGTAGTTACTTTTTCTTTAAGTATTACTTAGCAATGTAGAAATCCTTCCAGATGCTGCTGTGTTACAGATGGGTTTTATGCATAGAATACTTCTTCCCTGCTTATTTCACAAAGTCACATTTTAGACATTCAGCACGACATACTTTTTATCACAGTCTTGTCTACTGAATTTCAAAGAGGAAGTTTAAGTGATAGAATCAAACTCAAGATACCTATAAATAATAAAACAGGAGGAAGGGACATGGGTCCTACCTTGTAATCTCCGAGTTGCCAAGTTTATAATTTCTTTTATCACTGGCAGGGTACCTACCCAATCTCTTTGGGGAAGTAGGGTGTTCTCTTGAGACACTTGTGCAACTGGCAGTAGCTGACAGGTAATAGCTGTCTGCCTGCATCAGATCCTTATGCCTTTCTGTGACTGCCATCCTGGCATTTTATGAACAAAAAGTGGTTGTGCCTTGATTGTCTCTGAGTGAATATGATCTGTGAAAGGCCATGTTTACGTTCTCAGGTGAAGGTTTAAGAAAATGAGGTTATGTTAGCTGAGAAAAGAACGTGAGCAGATAGGAGCTGTCATAGTCAAAGGTCTCAGGCCTCTCCACTTTGGAAAGACCAAAAATCAAGGTCTAGTGTTTTCTATATTGCATGTAGTGTGTCCGCAATTGATCTGGCTAACATGCCTCACACATGCTGTGCAACTATGGATGCAGTCAGCGGGCCCCTATGCAGTGAGTAATACGTGTGGGTGTTGCAGTTTGGTGTAGCTGTGCTGCTTCGGTGGCTTTCGTAAGCCGCAGTTACAGCTTTCTGCAAGCCCCATATTTTGAAAACATTGGTACATTCAAGGCCAAATTTGAGACTAAGCCTATCGGAGATGGTCATAGCACCTCTGTGAATCACATATAGGAGAAAAAATACTGCTGGCAGGCACACTTTGCCACCGGAGCGGGAGTGAGAAGATGTAACAAGCTGCACAAACACCAAGGCCAGGCCCACAGGAGGGGGGGGATGAAGAATGCGAAAAGAGAATTTCCCCTGCAGCTCGTGGTGAAAACCATGGTGAAACAGGTGTCCCCCTGAAGCCCATGGATGAGGACGGGGAGCAAAGAGACCTATGCCCTGTGAAGATTGATCCACCCTCAGCAGGTTTGCCAGGG
>VZTU01031004.1:0-31005 GCA_013400835.1 Zapornia atra | reverse complement strand
CAGCTGAGATGGAAGACAGCTTGGGAGGAACGGACTGAAACCCCTCACTCTCCATTCCCTGCCCCGTCCTGTACTGTGAACGGGAGGGAAGAAGGGAGTGAATCTATGATGAAAGTCAAGACTGCGAAGAGGTGAGGGGTGGGGGGAAAATAGAAATGTTGAGATCTGAGGAAGAAAAGCAGCTTGTGTGGGATCGCCGGAACCCCACTACCCATTCCCTGCCCCTCCCCGCGCCATGTTGGCGGGGAAGAAGGGAGTAAAATCGTGTTGAGTTTTAAGTTTGCTAAGAAGGGAGGGGTGGGGGGAAGGCGCTTTAAGACCTGGCCGCTTCTTATCTCGTTCCGGTTCACTGGGTGTATTAGTTGTAGTAAGTAGTAATAAATCACCTTTTCTTTCCTTTATTCTGTGCTGCGTCTGTTTTGCCCATTGCACTAATTGGAGAGTGATCCCTCTGTCCTTATCTCAAGTCCTAAGCCTCCCAATATCTATTTTCTCCCCTTTTCGGCTGAAGGGGGGAGTGAGCTAGCGGCTTGGTGGGTATTTGGCCTTTGGTTAGGGCCAAAACCACCACAGTGGGGCACACACAGATTAAGGTGTAAAAATCACTTTGCATGTCAGCTAAATCTTAAAAGACTCTAAGAACCTTCAAATGCAGCAGTCTCTTGGACTCACAGGTACACTTAAATAATTTAACCTTTTTCTCTTAAATTTTCCATTGGAAACAGAAGGTCAGTTTCAATGGACATTGACATCACTTGGAGTATGTTCAACGACTAAGTGGACCCTGGATCAACTGTAACTTAGTCAATAGTTTATTCTGCTCTTTTTAACTGCAAATGAGCAAGAATGTATATGCTTCCTCTTTAGTAGTCAGCAATATAACAGACATTGAAATATATTTGCAAACAAAACTGCAGAATTTGCTCTCCGCTATTCTTTAGGTCATTCATTCTCCCTAGCTATTTAGGCAAGTGACAGCGATTTGTAAAATGTCCCTATTGTGGAAAGAATTTCAAATGTAAGTTCAAAGATTGTTTTTTGCTATATTGAAAGCATAACATTCATTTTTTGCTATTTTCTATTACATATTTCACTACCATTATTCTTCAGGACAAAAGTCTTTCATCCAACCGAGTGACAGCCTCTTTCTTTTTAAATTCCTCCACATGAAATTGCATGGAAATGTTAATTGTTTAATAACAAACCCCAGCCTGAAAACTAATTTCTCAGAGTGGCTGTTGGAAAGAAACAAATATCACAAAAACAACTTCTGTGGAAATTGAGATAGTCGGAAAACAACTAGAAAAGAGAATCAAGCACCATGTAATATTCTCAAAGAAGTAATGCAAGACTTAATTACCTGAAATGGGATGTACCAGAAGTCTTTATTGATCTCAGATGAAGCTTTCGGTGCTTGGCACTCTGCAAATCAACTACTTGGTAGAAATTTTCCATTAAAAATCTCTCTTTCTAACTGCATACAAATTACAGTTTTTGCAAGCCTTCTATTATATGAGGTTTTTTTCAGAAGCTCTGTAAGGAAAAAGTCCTTAGATGTTACATTTCACAAATTATCTACTTTCAGTTTTCTGTAAGGATTTCTTTGTAAATAGGCTCATTGAAGAAAAACATACTGTTTTGTTGCACTCCACACCAGCCTGTTCATAATAATTACATCCACAAGCCAGAAAGGATGTTTCCTGCATAGGTCTTGGCAAGGGGACCTTAAGGTCTTGACTCCAAAGCCTAAAAGCCCTAAAGATGCCTGAAAGGGAAAGCCAGCAGCACTCCCCTCTGAGACCTCCTACCATGTATTAGAGTGAGTTCCTGCAGCCACTACTGGGCCACCCATATAGGTACGAACCCATCAGGGAGAGAAAGGTTGTCTGCAGTTGAAAACATGAAGATGGGAAACTGGTGGTGTTAATGCTGGGCTTCTCTTTCCGTCTGGCTTGAAGTTGATTACCTTAGGAGGTTTTGAAACCTCTGGTTCTATTCTGGGGACTGTGAATGAGGTGTCGGGGACTCTGGAGAACAGTTACTCTGCACCATATGGGGCTCAGCTGTCATGCTGACTGACTGCTGCAGCTACCATCTGAGGCGCCAGGCACTCTCCTGATCTGCTCTAGGGGCACTTCAGTGCACAGATTTCTGAATAACAAAGGCTATCTGTTGTTCCTCAGCTGTCCCAACACCCAGTAGTTCCAAGTTCTTCTCTACACTTGAATTTCTCTATCAAAACAGTCACCAGTGAACAAACAAAAGCTTGTTCACTGTTGCTAAGGGAAGAAAACAACAAGAGCCTGAAAACATCTTGGCTTAGGGGTGGTAGAAGTTCTCAGGAACTGCAGAGGAATCTGAACTCTGAATCTGAATTTGATGAGGGAATAGCATCCACCCTCAGCAAGTATGCCGATGATACAAAGCTGGGAGGGGTGGCTGACACGCAGGAACACTGTGCTGCCATCCAGCAAGACCTGAACAGGCTGGAGAGCTGGGCAGGGAGAAACCTAATGAAATTCAACAAGAGCAAGTGTAAAGTCTTGCACCTGGGGAGGAATAACTTTCTGTACCAGTAAAGGTTGAGGGATGACCTGCTGGAGAAGAGCTCTGCGGAGGAGGACCTGGGGTCCTGGTTGATGACAGGTTAGCTATGAGCCAGCAGTGTGCACTGGTGGCTAAGAGGGCCAATGGGATCCTGGGATGCATCAGGAAGAGTGTGGCCAGCAGGTCGAAGGAGGTGATCCTCCCCGTCTAGTCTGCCTTGGTCAGACCCCACCTGAAGTACTGTGTCCAGTTCTGGGCTCCCTGGTATTAAAAAGACAGGGACCTCCTGGAGTCCAGAGAAGGGCTACGAAGTTGATTAAGGGCCTGGAACATCTCCCGTATGAGGATAGGCTGAGAGAGCTGGGACTGTTCAGTCTGGAGAAAAGAAGACTAAGGGGGGACCTTATGTCTATAAATATCTAAGCATGGCATGCAGGGCGAATTGGCCAACCCCTTTTCAGTGGTCTGTGGGGACAGGACAAGGGNGACCCGATGATCTCTTGAGGTCCCTTCCAACCCCTACGATTCTGTGATTCTGTGAACTCTCTTGTATAATTAATATTGAAACACCGCTGATTTTAGTCTATCCTTGCACTGCTATGCACAAGATGTCCAAATCCCCACCTATGATCCAGCAGAGAACTCCCATTGATAGGGAGGCAATAAAAGGGAAAACTGCAAGCACTATATACATTTCCGTGTGTGAATTTGGTTGCCCTTGTCAACTCCAGGGTCCCATTCTAAAGCTATCTGAACTCCCAAAGGTTTGGTCCTCTATACCACCATAGCTCCAGAAGTGCCAGTAGATTTTGTCATGTGTTTTCTACTAAGCTTTCATGCACATTTGAAATGCAAAGTGAAAGGTTTTCAAATCCTGCTTGTCAGCAGGTATTTGCTTTGACATCTAGACTGTTTCTAGCACTTTGTAATTAATGCCTGAATAGTCTTCACAAGTTTGGCTCAGTTTGCATATGTCAACCCCTTGATTTTTCCTTCTGTCTTTGACATCAGACACTAAGTCTATTTCTTTTTGTTGTTGTTGTTTTTGTTTTGCTTCTAAGAAGGAAAAAATATTATATTCCTAACAAAATGCTAAAGTATAAAACATCAGCTTAGTTTTAAAAGTGAGGATCTGAAGCACAACAAAAATTGACTCAAGTGGAGCTAAGACAAAGATAGAGCATCAAAATATCAGTTGGATGGCTGATTTACTTGCCCTTTGAGCCTAATAATTAATTCTCAATTTCATCTATACATTCTGCTTTATTGTCTACAAACTAGCATGGTTCTACTGGAATAAGAATTGAACATGATTCATGATTCAAAATACATCTTTCTCTAACCAGTGTTGACCATGACCTGTTGTCATACTTCAGCAAACTGCAGTCCTCCAGGACTTGCCATCGGTTGCACACTCGGGAATGCTCTTTGGCCCGTACAGCTAAAGTGCTGTAAACAGTTTGCTCTCACTCAGAAGTGTGGTCCTTTTGCCTGTTCTTCTGTCCTTGTCCTCACTTTCCCATTTGTTCTTTTTGGTCAAGATTGGCACTCATCTTCCTGTCACTGACACTCTCTGCTCTGTGTGATTGAGCTAGTTCTGGATTAACCCTGTAGAAACCTTTTTGTCCTTGGAGGGGATTAGTCTTGTGCTGGCACAAAAAGCTACCAAGTCTCACTGAAAAGTGCACCTGGAGTTTGCCTCATTCTGTAGTAGCTGTTCCGCACTTCAGAAAAACCTCAGTGACAAACTCGTGTCACAGCTGTGGTTCTCCATAACACTGGAAGGAAGGGGACAGGGGGGAGTTCACAGAGGTAACAGCAAATTCCTACCTACACTCTCCGGATACTATGGACAAGTGATGTAGTGCTCACCACTGTGAAGCATTCAGTGTACTCTAAACCATGTTATTACAGCAAAGGTTGTTGAAAGGTTTTTGAAAAGAGTAATTTTATCTAGCATAAGGTAACTTTGTATGAGCCTGCTGCTTTGAATGAGGTATGATTCTTTTTTGTTAAGAAATATATATATTTTTTTAAAAAGTAGCATTGTCAAAATATCAGGGATTTGATCAGACCAGCTTGTTTTAGCTTTGGGCAATATTAATTTGGTGAGAACTGAATACATTTTAATGAAGCTCAGTGTTTGGTCTTTTTTTAGTTACAAAAAAAGAACATTTTTGGGTTTTTTCCTTCATCAGCTCTGCACCTCAAGGTGTCATTGTAGAATAGAAGTAAACATTGTTTTGTTAAAAAAATGAGGATGTCCTGGTTATAATGGGTAAGGATGTAACAGACCTTATTCAGGTAGGCAATATACCTTTTATTTTACTTGCTGATGGAGCTGGGGAAGATAAACTCAGTTTCATTTATGTGGTGCCTTTCCTAGGTCACAAATAAGGGAGGGGAGGAAGTTGCACATAACAACTGTAAATTCTTGAGATAGAAGTGGATTATAGAGAGCAATAG
This sequence comes from Zapornia atra, assembly GCA_013400835.1. Taxonomy (NCBI): domain Eukaryota; kingdom Metazoa; phylum Chordata; class Aves; order Gruiformes; family Rallidae; genus Zapornia; species Zapornia atra. The sequence continues at coordinate 25,992 of VZTU01031004.1, read as the reverse complement.
AGTGGCAACTTTTATATTTCAAGTCCAGACAGCTCTTTAGAGAGATGATAAATAATGATATATGTTGTGGTGGCTCAAGGAAGCAGCTGTTTACTCCTAAGAGTGAATGCTTAATGCATTTTGCTTATAAAATATGTACAGAGCTGATGCAGGTAGAAACATGCAAATTTACTAATATTTAAGCATTTCAACCAAGTTATTCAGTAATTCTCATTGCAAGTGTTTTTCATAGAAGCTCAGAAGAATAGTCGTTTACAGAAAACTTGAGTGGAAAATATCCATAGACTTATCAGAGATGTATTTGATTACCTGAGTAACAAGAATCAACTCTGAAGTTCAACTCTCAAAGACTTGTTGGTAATTAAACTCCAATCTATATATAACTATTACATTTCAAGTTTCTCTGTTCCACATGGTAACCTGGCAGTGATTTCAGAAAAAGAGCACCTCACGCAAAACTGTACCCAGCGACATTGTCAACGTAGTAAGATTCTTGTAAAAAAAAAAAAAAATCAGTTTTATTTCATTTATTACATTTTTGATCCTGTTAGGCAGCATCCAAAAAAATTAAAATGCTTTATTTAATATGAATCAGATGTTAAGCTTCCAAAGTCTGAAGGCAGAAAAGCTGCTGTGCTGGTTTCACCTGGGATAGAGATAATTATCTTCCAAGCAGCACGTGTGGAGGTTTGGATTTAGGATGAGCATAATGTTGGTAACACACTGATACTTCAGCTGCTGCTAGGCAATGTTTACACTAAGTGAAGGACTTTTCAGCTTCTCACACTGCCCCACTAGCAAGAAGGCTTGGGGTACACGAGCAGCTGGGAGGGGACATGGCCAGGACAGCTGACCCAAACTGGCCAAATGCCATGTTCTATAATGTATGACATCATGCTCAGTATATAACTTGGGTGAAACTGGCCGGGAATTTGGATTGTGGCTCAGGAACCAGCTGAGCATCAGTGGTCTGTGGGTGGTGAGCTGTGCATCAATTGTTTTGTGTACTTTGTTATTATCATCATTATCACCTTCTTCCTTTTCCGTCCTATTCAATTATCTTTATCTCAACCCCTCAAGAATTACTTCTTTTTTTCCAATTCTTACCTGCATCCCACTAGGGTGGGGCAGCGAGTGAACGACTGTGGTTGGTTTAGCTGCTGGCTGCAGCAGCTGCTGGCTGGTTAAACCGCAACACAACAGCTACCACAAAGTGCTCTGTGGAATGGTCTGCAAACCAGAGCAGGTGATGTTACAGGTAAACACTGATAAGTCTAAACAGTAAATAGCTTTTTGTTTATTTGACTTTGGGGATTTCTTTCCCAGTGTGCTTAAAAGATAAAAAAATTCTATCAAAGGAAAATAACTGCTATCTATTTGGTGCAGGAGTATTTCTATTCCCAGGCTTTTGTACAAATGTGTAGGTCTGCACTGTGTTTTCTGGAAGATCTCATCTCTTAAACTAGCAAATTAAAAATGTGCACAGCAGTGTTTTCTGAATCCGGTTTTTTGCCTGCTTTTCTGATTTTACTGCCAGTAAGCCTTGTTTCTTCAGTCCTAAACTGCAAAGGCTAGTTATCAGATGAAATCAGCTTCATATCCTGAAGCAGTCTCTGCCAATACAAGAAGTCACACTTCAGGTGGTATCTGCAGAACTGGTCCTTTGATTTACTGTGCTTACACTTCTATGTGGGATGATATTGAAAGCATGTGGAAATTCTCTCTGATGCATATGGTTACGTGAGGCAATTGTATGTGGTTTGTAAACTCTGAAAAGTGATAGGTTTTGACTGTGAGTGCCATACATGCAATCTGTACAGTCCTCATAGTTGGTAAAAAAACCCCATCTAACCAGTTACTGTTCAGAAAAGTACCTGAAGCAGAGTCAAGTCTGCCCACACAGAATCGGTACAGTCCTTCACTTAGACACTTTTCTGGATCTTAACCACACATTAAAAAAAAATAATCCTAAACCCATAAAGGTGACAAGAGTAGAAATCAGCCCTCTTGGGTCCTGTTCCAAATCCTTTCATGCTTCCTCTTCCTCCGCCTTCACCCACTGCATCGCTGATTTCTACATCAAATGAGGGTAAGCTCTATGCAGCAGACAGTATGTGCCATGCAGTATTAAAGAGTTCCCAACAATGTGTGGTTTTGATACATGAAATGATTCTGGTTTAAAGTCATATAATTCAGATTAAAATTATAACAAAATTTTGTGGAGGGTTTCTCTCCTTCTACCCCCAGTTAAAAATAAGGGGGGTTTGAGTCCGTTTTTCAGTACAGATTCACAGAATTGTAGGGGTTGGACGGGACCTCCAGAGATCATCGAGTCCAATCCCCCTGCCAAAGCATGTTCCCTAGGACAGGTTGCACAGGTAGGCATCCAGACTGGTCTTGAATATCTCCAGAGAAGGAGACTCCACAATCCCCCTGGGCAGCCTGTTCCAGTGCACTATGCAGAAGTTCTTCTGCAACTACTTGGTAGTTAGAAGAAAATATTTAAAATTTTAACTTTTCTCCTACCTTCCTCTTGTCAGGGGGAAGAAGTCTTCAGGAAAATACAGATGTTTTATTATTTTTTAACTTTTTTTTTTTTTTTATTCAGGGCAGAGAGAAGATATATTAATTTACATTCATAACATACGAATAGGGGAAATTGTCAAGCTCTTTTTTCTGGATTCTAAGCATTCTTTTTTACTTTTGAGTACTAAATAACTTCCTCATAATGTCTGTGTGTGTAAAATAAATACATACATACTTATGTATAACTTTTAATGCTTCTTCTGACCTCATATTTTTTTCAGCTTTGTCCATTAATAAAACTGTTTATTACTTTATTGAAAAGATACTATCACAAGTATCTCTTTGAATTATGGAGAATCTTTGATTCATACAAATCAATCTGCCTCTCAGGAAGCCAGAGCAGGCTCCATATGTAATGAGAAGTCAGAAAGTCAAAATTGCTTTAGGAACAAATACATGATTTGGCTCGTTCAGTGAATATGTAGAATAACAACTTCACAGGAACTGGAATCAAACTTCATGTGATCTACAGACAGTAGGATTGCTCTGACCTTCAAGTAAGCTTAATTTGCTACTAATTCCCTGTGTTGTAATACTCATTCACTTTTCTGTTTTCATGAATTTCTGTACCTTTTCTTCCACCCCCCTCTGCTCAGTTGTTACTGTTTTAAGTGCCCTGAGCGTACAGAGGCTTGGGATGGTGCCAGGTGACCTGATTTTATTGCAAGCTAGAGGATTGACTTCAACTAGTCCCCCTCCCTTATCCCTTAAACAGGAAAGCAAGTAACAATAAAATGCCTTTTTGCTTTTTTTTAAGGTTTCAGGGAACATAACTTTTTTAAAAGTGCAAAACAGAAAGTAAACATCTTGTTCCGTCCCAAGATATGCAGAACTGGCAACCTGTCAGCTCAGGTGCAACTAAGACATCCAGAAACTAAGGGCTTCTTGATCAGTGAACCTGGGTGTCAATACATCTCATATCTGTTTTACAGATCTGACAATTACAGCTGGTGATGGCTTGCAGAATATTATTATACATGCTGAGACAGTAAATTGCTTAATCTTTACTTTACAGGGGTTCTGCTGATGAAGGGATGCTCTTCCCAAAGTGCTGCATTATAGCCTACCCAACTTCAGTGCTGTTCCCCATGCATCAGCCATCTCACATCTTTTTAGACAACTGGTGCATTTTGGGGTTCAGTTTTTATTTTGATTCCTCCCAGTCATTTTCTTTCTCTGTGAAAAATCAGCCTACGACTTCCAAAAAATAACATTAAACAAATTAGGATGAAAAACCATAAAAACTATGGGCACAAATTAGCATTCATTTCACAGGAATTTTTGAAGTTACTGGTTTTCCATTCAACTCATATATTAGGTATAAGACCTCTTGAACAAGTATCCTGTAACAAAGGATTATGAATTGCTATTAATAAAGGTAATGAATTTTAGATGCTATGAATTCTGTGAATGCAACATTATGTCTATGTAGTCAGAAACCACACTGGCTGTGTAAGCATCTACAAACACCTGTGATAACAATGGGAGCACATTAATAGAAAACCAGGCATGCTAATTATCTCTGCTTAAAATGGAATACATTCTGTCTGGGCCCCACAGTCTTCAGTCTTCCACCTCTGCTACCTGTGCCTGCATAAATACTCATGGAAAGGGAAAATCAGACTCTTATGGACATAAAGAGCAAATGATTTCCAGACCAGGGAATCTTTTGTCTGGACTGGTAGGCTGTCACATAGAAGATGAACAGGCTGCCCAGAGGAGTAGTGGATGCCCCATCCCTGGAAGTGTTCAAGGCCAGGTTGGATGGGGCCCTGGGCAACCTTGTGTAGATCCAGGCCTAGAGGTTGGTGGCCCTGCCTGTGGCAGGGGGGTTGGAGCTCTATGATCCTTGGGGGCCCTTCCAACCCAGACCATTCTATGATTCTATGATTCTATGAGAGCTATATTATCAAAAGGTTGTGATTTTATTCCCTAAACATCACCCACAATAGCATTCCGGTCTGTGTAGTGTAACAATAAGCTATAAGAAATTAATACTAAATGCGTAGTATAAAAATACTCCTGTGGTAACTGCCATTTATTAATGCCCTGAAGTTTTGCCGTGTGTCATCACTTGCTCCTCCTGAACAAGTGGGAGACTGATGGCCGGTGGGTTAGCTTGTCTCTCCCTTTCATCTGGCTGGAACTAAGCTGTCCCATGGACTGTGTGAGAACACTGTTGTTTCCTGACTTTTAGCAGCTGTTTTGCTGTGTTTTGCTGCATTACACAGCCTGTTTAGCTGGCCAAGCCGTCCTGCTTTGTCTCCTATTACTGCTTCGAGTTGTGCAGTTGATTAGTTTTGTAACAATATTTAACATGTTTGATATGCTTTTTCAGCATAAGATCTGATATTGTTTCCCTGGCAGTTTTGCTGTCATCTTCAGGAGCAATGCATGCCTTTTGGCACCTTGGCATTCACACAATGCTCTTATGGTATCTTTTGTTGCTCAGAACCACTTAGTAATGGTTTATTTCAAGGCTCTATATCCTGACAGACCATTCTAATTGTTGTTGTTGTTGTTGCTTTTACTTAGGGTCAATAAAAAAAAAAAAGGCACCTTTTTTTGTTTCCTACTGTCAAGTGCTGTATCATTTTAACTCAATCTGCTCGTTGGCTCTATCTGTAATGTTAGTTTGCAGCTCATCGTCTTATTTTCATTATGAGAGGACTTGTATCTAATAAGATGCAGGCTGTTTTTTAAAATTCTGCTATACATCTTCTTACTTCTTTTTCTATGTTTTACAGCCTAGTTTGTATGGTAGGAGATCTTTCCATTGTCTGGCAGTTCAGTGACAAACTTTTGCACTATATTCAATGAACTTTAGACCTTCTGCACTTTGGAACAGAGAACTTCTGCACTTTTCTTCACAATGGCCAAGTATAGCAACTAAGCATGAGTTGCAAGATTTCTAAAAAAAAAGAATTGTGTTTATTGCCAGTCTTTTTAGTCTAGAAATTTCATTTCTTTTAAATATTTATTTCAAGAAGGGGCTAATGAATTTGAGGAAACGTGCACAGGTAAAGATATAAAAATGAGATTTTTTTCCCCCCTGTTTTGATTTTTTAACATGATAATAGTGTAAGCATCCCTGCCAGCTGTCTGGTTGATGCCACAAATATGGACCTGACTTAGAATCATGTCTTGACTTTGCTTGGAACTTGTCCTGTAACTCTGTTTATTCAGTACTTTTATGAAAAGCTAAAAGTTGATCCAAATTAATTTCTAAACTGCAAAATACATGAGCAGAAATTATAAAATTCACAAATGAAGTACATTTATAATAATGTAATTTTATTGCCTGAGGAATAAGGAATGAGCAAAAATAGGCATGACCTTTGACTTGATGGCTATTTTGTGACTTTGATTTGTTTGGGGTTTTTTTGACTCCAGAAAATGAGTGTTTTATTCTGTAATTTCATCAGAATGATTGCAGTTGTTTTTCTAATGGAAGTTTTGCTATTGGCATGGTATGAGATAACCTGTAGTTTTGAACTGTAAATCTTTTCCATATGTCTGAAAGGAAGCCAAAAGGAGAGCATGCAAACATAGGGATTTAGCATATGTAGTTATTTTCTAAGTAGTAATAGGAAACATATCATGGCTGTGTCTGAGATAATAGCAAATATTTTGTATGCCACTTTCATAGAGAATTTATGAATGTGCCAGATATATACTGTTCAGCAAATCCATGAAAAACGTACAAGTTGTTGTCTGGTTTGTTTCCCATGTGCTTGCAAAAAGAGTAGCAGTTATACAGGCAAAAGAATAGCTGTATTTCTCTCCTAACTACTTTGTCTCTAAAGGAGAGAAGGACTGTGCAGAGACACAGAAGTAAAAGGGTACCTGTGCTCTGAGAGTTGCTGGTGGAAGCTGTTTGAGCTCACCTAATGTAGATCAGTAATTTTATATTACGGCACCATTTAACATCAGAGTCATGGTCAATGATTCAGTGTCCAAATCAAGACCTCTGACAAGTGGTGTTCCTCTAGGGTTGGAGCTGGGACCAGCACTGTTTAACATCTTTGTTGGAGATATGGACAGTGGGACTGAGTGCACCCTCAGCAAATTTGGTGACGACACCAAGCTGTGTGGTGAGGTTGACAAACTAGGGGGAAGGGCTACCATCCAGAGGGGACCTTGACTGGCTTGAGAGGTGGGCCCATGTGAACTGCATGAAGTTCCCCAAGGCCAAGTGCAAGGTCCTACATGTGGGCTGGGGCAATCCCAAATACAACTACAGGCTGGGCAGTGAAAGGATTAAGAGAAGCCCTGAGGAGAAGGACTTGGAATATTGATTGATGTAAAGCTCCACATGAGTTAGAAATGTGTGCTTGCAGCCCAGAAAGCCGACTGGATCCTGGGCTGCATCAAAACAAGCATGACCTTGAGGGAAGTGATTCTGCCCCTCTACTCCATTCTCCTGACACACCACCTGGAACACTGCATCCAGCTGTAGACCATGGACCTGTTGCATTGAGTCCAGAGGAGGGCCACAAAGATGATCAGATCGCTGGAGCACCTCTCCTATGAAGATAGCCTGAGAGAATTGGGCTTGTTCAGCCTGGAAAAGAGAAGGCTCCAGGGAGAGCTTATTGCAGCCTGACAGTACCTAAAAGGGCCTACAGGAAAGCGGGAGAGGGACTACTTATCAGGGAGTGTAGGGATAAGAGAAGAGGTAAGGAGCTTAAACTAAAAGAGGATAGGTTTAGGTAATATTTATATATGTTATGAGAAGGTGTTCATCCTTTTAATAATGCCATTTAAATAATAATCTACTTCTTCCTTCTTTTCCACTGCATATAAACTACTCTTTTCTGAGGTGGTTATTGTCCCCATAATCTCACTTTATTTAAAGGAAATAGAGATAATTTAAACTATCAGAAGTCGCAAAATAGGTATAGTAGACTGCATCTTAAGTCTGGTGTTATGGAGGAAATCTCACTTTAACTTTTAGAACAATACAATAAAGCTTTGTCATGAAAATCAACACTGAGCAGAATTTTTTTTTTTTTTATTAAAACTGGAATAATAATTATTCTTGTAAGAGTTAAAAATGTAAAAAATGATTAATAGTAATATTCTATTTCTTTTATAACCTGTGAATTTATTATTGGTAATGCTTTTGTAAAATTAGTAAGAGAAGTATATAAATTTATGGTCTTTGTTTCAGATTTCTTTTTCTGAGTATACAGCTGGTTGTTCAGCTAGCAGAACAAGCAAAACTTCAATCTTCTTTCTTTATAAAACTTCTGTGAAATTCTGTAAGCCTTGACCATTTTTCTTTTTCTGAATCTCCTTTGAACTTTTGCTTTGGTTTGGACATATTTTGATTTTTCCATCTTTCTACCTACTACTGGGGAAGGTCTGATTTTTATCAGATTTGATCAATTACTTGTTTGGACTACGGTCATTGAGGTTAACTGTTCTTCAACCCTTGCTTGGCCTCTACCAAAATTCTTTTTACAACATGATGATTACCTATATCAAAGCAGTTTGGTTTACAGACAGATTTCATCACATCAATGTCATAACCTCAAAAGGTTTCATTTTCCATGGTTAGAATCACCTCAGATTCTAGTAGAGATGAAGCATGACATGTGCAAAACACTTTTCCTGACAAAGATGTTATCACATTCACTAACAATTAACACTGTAAGTAACTTGATTGATATTGAGTAAAACCATCTATGTTTTATTGTGCAATTCAGCCTCTAGGCTTGGAATGTGACTAGTTTGTTTATAAAATTACGAGACTGGGGACATACCAGGACATTCATCTTTTTCTAAGAGCTCTTTTTTGTATTTTTCAATTCCTTTCAATTCAATTATAAGAGCTCTGACTGAAGAAGCAAGCCACTCCATTAGCAGTGGAAAGAAAATTGAAGCATTTCTCCTTAACAGTACATTAGACTGAGAAACAAAACCGGAGGCAAACATTACGTTCATTTTCTGAATCTTAAAAAACAAAACAGAAAACAAATCCTGGCTTAGTCAGGAGGCTAAAGTGAGAAGTTCATAGGCACAAGATGTTTTTACTAGAGATTCAACCCCGACTCCTTTGAATTTTAACCTGCCTTTGCCACTGGCCAATGGAGTCTGGGAAACGCTGAGCTACCCTTGACTATATGAGAGTGCATGTACAGGCTAGAAACCAGGTGACACTAATTTGGTCTGGAACCCATCTGCCTTGTAGTGGGAAAAGGGAAATTATTTACAGAATCTCTTTCTACAGTCTGGCCTGTTTGGCAAGGGAAGAGGGCTCAACTGCTCTCCAGAAGTGATGGGGAGCTGTGCTCACAGGTGCCTGCGGGTGAATGCAAACACCCAATGGCATATAGCAAATCAGGACATTTCTCCATGGAAGAGCTCAGGCCTGGGGGTAGACTAAGCATGTGGTTAATCACCTGGACTAACTCCAAGTTTCTTAAACTGTAATTAACAGAGACAGTTCCCAGCTTCTCTAGTTTGTTTGTTTTTTTTAATTCACCGAGACCAGTGTAATTTCAGGAGTGCCCATTGCTGTGTTAGCCTGTTCACTGATCCCGGGCAAAAATGTACTCAGTTCTTCAGCTATTCTGTCATCTGTGGAGAATTTCATGTGAGTGTTAAACTGGTGTCATACGGTATTTGAGTTCCTATTGTGTACCTGGAAGAAGGTGATTGGATATTTTTGGAAAGATGATAAGATTAATGAAGTCTCTGATTATTCTTAGGAGGAACTTATGTCCTCAGCTTCCTGGTGAGAATCAAAAAAACAACTTCCCCTTCCCCCAAAAACAGACTCCTGAACTGAAAGCAAATTAAGGTGTTAACTGTTACTAAACTATTTTATTCTAGAATTAGCCAATAGTTTCGCATAGTCTGTCACCATTTAAGTGTTTCTTCTTAATTCTGATCTTAATTTTACTGTTAGATATAAACACAAAACTGAGGTTGGTTTCTTTAAACATCAGTACTATAAATAGATGATAAATACCAAATGCCATCTTAAAGAGTGTTGTATTGCAGTTTATCTGGGAAAAGTACCTACACAAAATACACACAATTCTTTCAGTATCCTTTATATCTCTCGCCATTTTTTAATTTCTGTAACTTCATGTCAAGAAAATGCTCTAAAACTGAGAGTTCAGAAGAGTTTAAATTCACAGTTTCTGTTATTTTGGGAAGTATGGCCCAAGGGTTTAGATTCCACTGCTCAGACCAAGATCTGAGACCCATTAATGTTTCCAATTTCCCTTTTATGTTTCAATTCCAGCCTATCAGCACTTGCACATCAATATGAAGTGCCATCAGGTCCTTCCATGAACACACAGAAGTTCACAGGAGGCATTCAGCACTTTACTGCTTCAGGCTCTTTCTTCCTTCTGCCTTCCTGTTGTTTCCCTTCTTCTCTTTGCTCCAACCTATATTTTCATAAGGAATATAAATAATGATCTCGAGAGTGAAACAGGGCAGGTATAGTCAGTAAATTTAGGTTCAAAGCTGACTTTTTATTTAAACAGACATCAATCCAAAGCACACTTTAGCACATGCTTAATGCTAAACACGAACACATGCATAGCATAAGAATTGTATACAGGCTGCAGGCAAACACTGATATGTTACATAGGTTGTTTATATGTGCTCATTTCAGCTAATGTTGACCCCTGTGGTTTTATTTGGGAAATCTGTTTATTTGTTCCCTGATGCAACTGTTGAGTGTTTTATGTCTGTGCTGGTTTTTCATACTATAACAAACACAGGCAAAAATTTAAAACTGTGAGACAATTATTTGAATACAGGCAGATATATAAATGTAAATGACTAATTCACTCACTTTGTTAAAAAAAAAAAGTTAAAAAAAGCACTGGTGCCAAAATGCAGTAAGTGTTTGGTCACAGCATTTCTAATGCTTTGCTGCTGCTGGATTAAAACATAAGAATGAATTCTCTTGAGGTTTTTCACAGTGTCACTAGAGGATTTTTAGCTGCTTGGTGTAATTGTGGACTTCAGCAGTGAGTTTTAGCACATTATAAATGGAATATTTTTTCCAAGTATTCCGTACTAACATTTTACCTTCCTACATGTCTGTGCTTGCAATTACTTTGCTGAAATTTGAAGAGTTAGAAAAACACAATTGTGAAGGAGTATGAGGAATTACTGCTTAAGGTATTTGCAAAATGGCTTTACTTTCAAGTCACCTCTGTTTTAATCATTAGAAGTTTTCAATCAAAAGAAAACCAGTCCTCTCTTTTTTTTTTCCCAATATATCTCTGATTTTCCTTGATTGAGAAATATGTATTTAATGTTGGTCATGTTTTTTTCCCCACCGAGTCTTCTGTTACTATTGCTAGAGAATGTGCCTGCAATTCTGTCTTTGTGATGTTTGGTGAAACATAATCCAGATAGACATGAACATTATCAGTTGGAATCGAATATTATAGTATTTTAACTTTTATTTTAATTGTTCTTAATGAGAAATCATCTTAGATATTCTTGAACATTATGGTTATCATTATAAAACCATGACCTCAGATCGTATTATGGCCTTTCCTGGAGATATTCAAGACCTGTCTGGACGCCTATCTGTGCAATATGAGCTAGGGTGTTGGACCTAATGATCTCTCAAGAGCCCTTCCAACCTTTATGATTCTATGATTCCCACAGATTTCCTATTCTAATTGTTGATTTTTCTGAACACTACTGTCAATGGGTACAAATTAATAATGTGGGGGGAAACAGGCTTCTTTCAGCTGGCCTTTGTTAAAAAACCATATATATATGGGATTTATATAATACATATATGGATGTACTGCATGTGAGAGGCCTCCGCTGCTTAGTGTCTTGCCTGCTGCCCATCATCTAGAGGGCGGTGGCATCAGTTGTTTTGAGGAATAATACAGGCAGTTTCTTTAGGAGGAAAAAGCAGAGAATGAATGCATAGCAAGAGTGTGCTGACCTTCTAGTAGACTCTACTGCCAAATTTAGAGTAGACTCACTGTGCTCCTGCAGCATTGCAGAGCTGTGAGCGGTGGCATCACTTGGAGTCATTCTGTGGTTTAAAGGTTGACCTCCTCCCGCTTGATTTTTGTGTGGCAGGTGCCTCATGGGGAGCTGGTTTGCAGCGTCTGGCTCTCACAACAGGCAGGCCTGTTAGAGGAGACAATTGGGGTTTTGTTACAGCTGTTAAATAGAAATATACAGAGCATGGCTCGATGAAATAAAGGGCAAAGGAGGAAGTGAGGAGGGCGGGAGAGAGCCGTGTACAATGGAATAAATGACTTCCTTCACTCTGAAGTGAAGAGAGAACAATAATGCTCTGAAACCATCAGCACACAATGTGCTGCTGAAGAAAGCGGGTTGCCACGGAAAACTTTTTCTCTGCTGATACTGCTAGGCACTGCTTTGTTAAAAAAAAACAAAACAGAAATGTGGAAGAGATGATCAAACAACCGTGAAAAAGGAATTATCCTGGGACTGTATATGGGTTTTTAAGAGGTTGTTTTGGTTTTGCTTTTTTTTGTAGAGAAGAGAAATAGCAATAAAGTTGCCACAGTCGATTCTTCACTATGTTTCTTTTGTATATTCACTTACTGTTTTGAAGTATGTCAGTGCAGTTCCTTTCTCCCCTGAAGGATAAACTCTACATGAACAGGTCATGTACAATAGCTCGCTCCTATCATTTGTTTTATTGATTACCCACTCTGTAGAGGTGGCTGAGCCATGGTAAACAGTGATGACCTTCACGTCTCGTTATGCCTTCAAATATCTTTGAATTTAACTGGGATCCTTGTTTAATAGAAATGGTGATCCTTTATAATTGTTTTTATAATTCTGTTTTTAAGCAAGTGTGTTTATTAATTGAAGCCGCTGCATTCAACAACTCAAGAGTTATTAACTCTTAAGTTAAGTTAATAATAGATGAATGCTATTACTTTTCAAGACCTGAGTTAAAACCTTTGATTTAAACAGAGATAGGACTACACAGATCAAAAATATCTGCTGTCTGAGATGAAGCCACTGGCTTCAGTGACAAATTTCATTGCCTGCAGATAGGTGTGAATCGTTATCAGTATTGGCACTCATTAGTGCTGCTAGTTAATAGGTATCAACACCTATTAGTATCAATAGACATCAATACGAACCTATGCCTGTTGTGTAATAATAGATATCTATATGAATTCTTGCCGATGTGTACTAATAGTCTCCTAATCTCAAACCATGTTGTGAGCCTGGAATGAGAAATCAAGATTTTTTTTTTACTAGCATGTCCAAAATTTGGAGTGTTTATTCCCTAGAAAATATTAATAAGCTAGTAATTTGGGGCTTGCTGCTTTAAGTTAAAATCCTGTAGATGAAATGGGTGCAAAGCAAGGGCTCAGAGTTTTCATTAGGGAATACATGAAAGTGCTGTGCAGAATCATGCAGGCCAGGATGCATCTTGCCTAATTCACCAGTAGGAACACTTATACATACACACACAAAAAAGTATATAGTGTATGTGTGTACACATAAGCAGAGAACAAGAGCATACTGGTTTCCAAGACTTTTCTGGAGTCACTATTTCTTCTAGAAGAAAAGGAAGCTGTCCTATCCCCTGTGGTATGTCTGTGAAGTGATCAGGTAGAGGGATGAAACTACAACTGCAGAAGTTGTAAATTGCATAATAACTACATAAGAAAATAATTAGCTCCTGTTTTATAACTTGCAAAAACTGTTCTTTTCAATTGTCATGTATCTTGGGAGATCACAGTAAAGGAGATCTCTGCTCTGTTCCTTTTCACACATTATTCATTGAAGGATAGTCACTGCTACTGCCATTTCTTCTTCTCTTTATCTATATACAGTAGCCTGATGAATAATTTGTAAAAGTACCAAATTAAGAAATGGGAGAAAAATCTTGTTAAAACTCAAGACCATGTGACACCTAATATACTTTCATAAATGCATACCAAAAAAGTGGGAAAAAGTATGCTTAGATTTATCCTAGAAGATGGAATGAAACTTGGCATGGATCTGTAACTACAAAATTCAGAAGAGGAAATAAAAAGAGAGAAACTGCAATTATTATTGACATTCTTTTTCTCTACCACAGGTCCTTTCATGAACCTTCTTATCACTACATAAATGTATTCTCTACTTATTTTAAGAACTTAGATCTTCTCCAGCTCTGAGCACTAAAGGACTTCTCAGTAAACACCTTGATTTTCCTTTTGAAATTACATGGCAATATAAATTACAGCAATGACAGAAATGAAACTTCCATCTCTAAGTTTTTATGACTGGAAAACCAGCTTTCTTGGGCTATAGTGCTGGTTTTGCAGGAGGAAAGAAAGCTACTCAATTTGTTCTTTCCCTGAATGCAGTAATGATGACTTGACTGTTTTACATTCTCACAGATTTCTCAATTTTTGAGCAGGTAGGGAACCTGTATTAAAAATGCCACTTTCCATTTGATAATTTAAGAATGAAGAGTGATGAAGATCTTCAGGACACTTCTTCCTTCATGCAGATGCATTGGATAAAATTATGATCCAAGTTAATAATGCCCTCAGCTTCAGTGGTACCAGTTCTGGACCGGATTTTAACCTTAGAAAAAAATAATATGTCCCTACTACATAAATATTATTTTTATTTGCCAGACAGGCAGTGCACAGTGTTTTCAGTCGCAGGTTAATAATTTTGAAATTAAATATTTATCACTCAAATCCAACTTATTCCACCCAGAATCAATTTTAGCAGTTGGCATGAATCATGTTGTGCTTATTTGAGTGTCATTGCTGGAAAAGAGGTTTCATTATGAGAAAAAAACCACTAAAAAACCCTACTAAATTAAACCCCGTCTTTAAAATTTCCAGCATTTTTAAAAGCATAAATTATGTTCACTCCCAAGATACATAAAATATTATCATTGCACTGAGTTCTAAAATGTATTAATAGATTATCTGTATTATTAATTGGGTTTTTTAATAGACTACTGAATAATAAACAAATTTAAAAGATTTCAAGAAATGTTTCAAGGACAGCTTATTCACAGCCTGCCACATTTACCAAAAATCATGCAGTTCAGCAGAATGTGATTGGCCTAATGAAGCAATGAGAAATAACTTGGCTCTGTGTGTTTTACACCTAGTTGCTTAATTTAAAAAAGAACCGCATACAGCAATCCTTTCTGCTGCTGCTTTCACTGGCTTCCCTTAAAATTTTAATCACTAACCACTCTTGCTCATGTTTATGGTTTTTGGGAATTTATGATACTCCATTTCACATCGTGCAGAAATGACAAAATGTTGTTCAACACAACTTTGGCACTGAACAGTTTCTGTGTAAAGAAAACCAAACCATATTAATTGACTGTGATCAAATTAGATATAAAAGCTTTGAGCAGTTCAGGTTCTGCTGGAGACTGCTTAGCAAATGCAGTTGATTGGTGCATTAACTGTGAAAAACATGAACATACAGCAAAAAGTTTAGGTTCATCTTTTTATGACAGAAAGCTTAATACATGTAATTATTAAGTGTATTAATAGTAACAATTTATTTGTATCAACATGTGTACAGAGGCCAGATTAGGGAACAAACTGATTAAAGATAATCTGGGTCTGTTGAACAAGGACCTAGAGCTCTTCAAGAATTTAAGCCAAGATGCACTGCAGAAAAATTAACCTCAGTATCCAAGAAACTGTGGTAAACATGAGAGATTTAAATTTTTACGTGTCCATTTTCCTATTTGGAAAAAAGGGTACTCTCAGAGCAATGTATTTACGAGCATAATTTAAATGCTTCAGAAAGCAGATCTTTAGAAGCAAATAATTCCATAGTTGATCTATAAACACCTAGGGAATAAGAACAGATTTTTCAGCTACTGATAGAGTTCAGTTGCGCATTTCTTGTTATGCGTTGTCAGTCCTTCTGGCCAGGGCAGATCACCCTTTTACTTCATACACTATCTTTCACTTAATTTCATCTAAGATTAAATTAGAAGCAACCTATGGAAATAAAGTCTAAATGAAATAACTAACTGGTGGGTAGTCGTATCATTGGAAAACTTGATTTAATTGGTAGCTCTCAGTGGTCAACTCTTTAGATGGCAGGATAATGTGAGTGAAGTTTGTTCTTCCTGAATTGAGCCCTTAGTCAAATTCAAAGTGCTAGAAACAAGCAGTAAAACCTGTTCCCAAGACCACGTATTTATGGATGAAAGTGCTGTGGGGAAGGAAAAAGTGGGTTGTGAATGCAGTTTACTGAAACACTCATTTACCTGCTTCACCGTCACAGCACTGAGAAAATAAAAGATTTACCGACCAGTTATATCCGGACACAATTCAGCAATCCAGACTCATTTTATGTCACCTCAGCTCCACTGTGATTTGAATTGGTTACATCAGTTCTGCTTGCTCCTGATAATACATAAAAGCTGGCTGTTTAATGCAGGTCAAATTATGTCCCTTTTGGCTTTGTACAGCAGAGAACATGCAAATCTTCTGTTATACAGTGTATGGAAAATTAAGTATTCCGGATAGAGGAAGAGTGTAGTGTAAAGACACATGGCTGTTCCTCTAACACATAAAGTGTTGCAGGATACCTGGATGTACTGGATATCTGCAATGCACCTTGGAAGGTAAAATAGAGACCTATGTTTCCTGTTGTGTATTTTTCTGTCACAGCATTGACTAGTCAGAAGGCTTATGTCTAATTTTTTTTTATTCTGAAGGCTCTGAGGAAAACACAAAGCAAAACTGCCTACCAACCAGCCACCACAGACAGTGCTACCAATTAAAAAATAAAATAAAATTAACACTGTCACTTTCTCTGCATGTAATTTTGTTCACTTGATGTGCTTCATCTCTACCAGAAGGGTTACAAATTGGCTTAGTTCATCCAAGTCCTAATTACTGTACTGAACAGTTTGGTGTTCAGACTTAGCCATTATATATTAGATATTAACTTCTTACAGCTGTCACTATATTTTTTACAGCTTCCCAAAAATAACCCTGGAACCCTGTTTTCTATTTTTTTACTGCTGTATAATCTACCTTTGTGTGTGCTATAGTGTTCATCTAAACCATTAAAGCCTTCAAGATCCATGACAATTGGGTTGTTTTCAGGCTGTTAAGAGTCTGGATGGATCAATATTTAATTCAAATTTGTCTCCAAGTTATATGGTAATCATCTCTTTTACGCCAAATATTTATAATACAGATCATTGGTTCAATAAAAACTGTACTTTTTCTCATAAATACAGGTTTTACAGAATGAAGACATCGCTCAAACTCACATTTTAATTGAAGGAAACATAAATGGCATGGGCTGGCTTGTGACTTTTTATAGATTTTGATAATACCTATAAACAGANTTTGGTCTTTGTCTCTTCCTTTCTTCATTGGGAAGGTTAAAGCTAATACTTTACCTTTACAGTTAAACCATATAAAAACAGGCACCCCTGTTTGTATATCAGTCAACATGCTTCCTTTGTGATATTGTTCAAAATCAATTATTGGGGTTGGCTGGGAGATTATTATTCTATTCAATTGTCCACAGTCTCAAAGCTGGACTTGGCTCTTATTATCAGCTCCCTCTTTAATTTCTCCTTGTGAACTCAATCATTGCTTTCTTACCTGATTCTGTATTAGGCAAAAGCAATTTCAGGCATTTTCTGTAGTTTCAGAGCACGCAGAAAGCCCCAGATGCTTGTGCATACATTACCACCTACCCATAAAGAGGGTCTAGGTGACAGTATTGACAACAGTGACATGTGTGTAGGAAACTGGCTTATTTACTAGGGGAATGACTGAGGAGATTTTGTAAGGTACTCAGGTGCATGGTTACTAGGGCCACAGTACTTTCAATTAAACGCAGGTCTGCCTGACATGCTGCTCTGGAAATTGCCCTTCCCTTGCAGGAACTGGGACAGTTACTTAAAGCTTGTAGGAATCTGGGCTGGAGCTCTTCCTGAGGCAGGTCTGCTTGCTGCTGGACTGAACATGTACATTACTCTAGAACTGGATATACTCCATGGGGAGTGCCACTGAGTGCTTTATAATTACATGGCTGAAGCTCCTGACAGCTGCACTTTTGGAGCCCAGCAGCAGTTATAAGCCAGTTTTTCAGCCATGTTCTTTCAGGTCAAGGTATGTCATCTTTATATCAGAGGGTAAGCAATCTGCCAGTTCTGCAGGGGGACACTGGAGCATGTAATGCCGGTGTATGGATAGCACAAGAATCTAAAATGTCTAAACATATGGATGTCTTCTATTGCAGTGCTCTTTGAGGCCACTGATAACCAGAGCTTCCAGAATGACAGAGTAGGATTCAGGTCTGTTAGTTCGTGGTGGTGGGTTGACCCTGGCTGGAGGCCAAGTACCCAACAGAGATGCTCTACCACTCCCCTCCTCAGCTGGACAGAGGAGAGAAAATACCATGAGGTAAGGACAGGGAAAGATTGTGCACCTATTATGGTCATGAGCAAAAGAGACTCAAGGTAGAAAAAATAAATCTAATTTTCCAAACAAAACAGAGTAATGAGAAATAATACCAAATAAAATCAAAATACCTCCTCCAAACTCTCCCTTCTTCCTGAGCTCAACTTTACCCCCAAATTCTTTACTTCCTTCCCCCCACAGAGGCACAGCACAGATGGGGAATGGGAATTGTGGTCAGTTTGTCACCCATTCTCCTTGCTGCTGCTTTGTCCTCAGGTGGAGAACTCCTCACACTCTTTCCCTACTCCAGCATGAGGTCCCTCTCACAGGAGACAGTCCTTCACCAACTTCTCCAATGCGAATCCTTCCCACGTGCTACAGTTCTTCATGAACTGCTCCAGCATGGGCTTCTTCCATGGGGTGCAGAACTTCAGTACCAGACTACTCCAGTGACCCTCACAGGGTCAGAAGTCCTGCCAGCAAACCTGCTCCAGTGTGGGCTCCTGTCTCCACAAGGCCGCAGGCCAAGAGCTTGCCCCAGTGTGGGCTTCCCACCAGGTCACAGCCCTGGTCTTCTTCATGGGCTTCAGGGTAGTCTCTCCTCCGGCACCCAGACCACCGCCTCCCCCTCCTTCTTCACTCACTCTTCTCACTGGCTGTGGAAGCCACTACTGTTTTGTTTTGTTTTGGCTTTTTTTAAACTTAGCTCTTTTATCACAGAGGTGCTGCCGCTGTCACTGACTGATTTGGCCTTGGCCAGGAGCGGGTCCGTCTTGGAGCCAGCTGGCATTGGGTCTGTCAGACGTGGAGACATTTCTAGTATCTTCTCACAGAAGTCACCCCTGTAGCCCCACTGCTACCAAAACCTTGCCATGCAAACCCAATACATCTTGTCATGATTCTTCACTAGAAAGCAAGCTACCAGTGTAAAAATAGCATCCCTGAGGAATACGTAGGTTGCAGCTGGGTTAGGATGCCTACATCATTCAATGGTGAATTGCTGGATCTACCCTAGTGCACATGATATCCCATGCACAGGTCCCAGATGGCCCTGAGCCAGCCCTCTTTCTCCCAGTGGTATCCCTCATTCACACCTTTAGCAGCGGCTGGCATTACATGTGCAGATTTCCTGAGGCAATATAAACTAATTTTTAATGGTAAGATACACATGGTGTGCACGATAAACTAGGATTCTTACAAACATGAAAGGACGACTTAGGAGGGAGGTACCCATCATACAACATGTTTTGCAGGTCCAAGTTTAATTCACTGATTTCACAATTGAATTCCGAGCAGAAGCAGGGTTACCAAAGTCAACATAGAGAGAGCCAGTGTGGCATGAGAACAGCCATCTGTATCTGAAGAGTAGTTCACTGATGCTGGTTTTATCTTTTATTTAAAAACTTCTATGGATGGGGATTCCTTAATCTTAGATAATCTATTCTAGTGTTTTTAAGAGTACTTTTTGTTCTAGCCACAGGAATTAAGAATGGCTTCATTTTTTTTGGTAAACTTTTACATTTTGAAGGCTTATATGATGTGTATGATAACTTTTCTTCTCTTTTTCTCCTTTTTCTTACATATAAACCCAGTATTTTCAAAAAGGATGTGTTTTCTAGGCCTCCAATTACCTTTCATATTCTTCTGTAGACTTTTTATAATTTCTTTACATAGTACCCCCATTAGACCTCTGTCACACAGAGTAAAGAAGAGTTTTTTCATGTCTCATTTATAGTATTCCCACTTTATATTTCTTCACAACACTTTATGTATACACTTTCTGTGTGTTGCTATGTAACTGTAGCTATCTGATTGCATCCTTTTATTTTACTAGATTTCTGAAATTTGTTGAGAATATTTTGATTTCCAGACTTACATTCCCTTCTGGTTTTCAAATTAAAAAGTATTCTCACATCAGCACTAGACAAGGAGTAGTTCCTGTACAATCCCTTTCAGTGCACCCTCCTATTGATGACCACAGACCGTTCACAAAACAGTTCTGCATTCATCTTAGAGTGCACTTTTCCAGACCATAGGTCACCCACACTGTTTCCCTGGAGGAAACAACAATTTGGCGAGCAAAGAAAGTAGAACAATATATTTCTGGATCTCTGTTTGCCTCCAAGGTGCTTTTTCATTGCGGCATGTTGTAAAGGTTGGCACTGAAGATATGGCTCCTCCTTGAAGTCTCTGAAAAACCCAGGGGGATAGCAAGGGAGGACAAGCTGCTGCCGCCGCCCCTCTTATTGGGTCTTGTGTACAGTGTCTACCAGGATTTGTAGGGTTAGCTCTTGGATACTTGCTAGGTACCTTGCATAAATGCTACATTGCACAAATGTCATATAAAATAAAGGGGCTATAAATTACAACCTTTGATCTCCTTCCTTTGCCTTTGCATAACCCTCTAGATCTCAGAGACCTGCTGCTGTTTCTGACATCTTTAGAAGGGGAAATCATACACGTGGCTTAAAATTTTGGAGGTGAAAAAGAACCTAAGAATCATCTTCTTTTGGACTTGAATGGAAGTAGGAGGCACTGAGGCAGAAATCACTGAAAATATACCAAATCTGGGACCCCCAGCTGTATTTCCTAAGGCTGCATATGACAATGTTATCTGACAGTTGTGTAAAAAGCTGTAGCAAAGCATTAACATATAGTCCTTTCACTTTTTTGCTCTCCAAAAGGTTTGTTATTTTATACATTTGATAGGACTTCTGACAGGTTCATGTTGGCCATCACATATTAGTGTGCACAACTGAATTTCATGAGCCATTCTTCTGTAGATCTGGACTTCAATTAATCTTTAACATGACTAAAAAGGGTTGCATTTAAAACAAAAATGCAACTCTGAAAAAAAGAAAAAACTGAAATTTCGTTCCTATTCATAAGCAGGATAAACATATGGAATCTTGGGGATAAAGTATTAATGGTTGCTGGGAGGCAGCTATAGAACTCTTTGTATACATAAGCAATGAATCCAGGCACTGACTGCTATCAGACAATCACTGTAAAAAATCTTTCTATTTGAAAAGCTCTTTCCATCATTCAAGCGAAACTCTCATCTGATCACCTAATTAATCTTTGCATTTGTGAAACTGCTGCACCTGTTTTTTTATGCTCTATCTGCTTGCTTGGCTATGTATGTGTTCTGCTTGTGATAACAATGAGTTAAATTTTTGCTCAGAGTTCTTAAGAAGTAGCAGAAAAATGTACAAATATTTCTAATAGGAATCTGTTTACCAATACTTAAAAGAACAGATGTTGTTCCCTTTAGAGTTCACTTCTCAGCATGCTGAATTCTTCACTCCCACCTTAGCAGAAAAGAGGAGGGAACCCAGGTGAGAAAGCAAAGCAAAGCCCTTTGATGTAGATAAAAATACAGCCACTGAAGCATAAAGGGAGAGAGAGTAGCAGAATACAGATTGGCTCACTCCTCACTCCTCTCTCACCTACCCTTCCTCGCCTCTCCCCCAAAAAAGTGAATTTCTGAGATGTGTTAAGTTTCCCAATCCATTAAGAGGGAAAGACTCAGTGGCAGATTAGTGATGCAGCTCTCATGATTTCTGACACAAACCTAACCCAGCAAGAATAGCTTTTGGGCTGCAGAAAGGAAAGATGTGAGAAAGCTGACAGATTTCAGAAATTATGATAGTAAGTTTGCTATTAATGCTCAGAAGCTGTGGTAGTTGACAACTGTATAAAATGTTATTTTACGATAGAGATTTAAGAGTTATGTTAGCATTTTATTTTTCAAATAACTAAAAAGAGACTGATAAAGAGATTATGAAAGACCTTTCAGGATCTAAAAATTCTAGAATTCCAGGAACTAAAATTCTGTCCCATGAAACAAGAGGTGCAGTTTTCCCAGATGATTTTGAATAGATATTTTTGTTTAAGAAGCACGTGTAGTTTTGGATGTTGTCAGGATGGAACTGGCATGTTGTCAGGCAACCATCTGGCTGTATTGGTTAGGCAAAATTTGTTGCATTTTACTCCTGCTGGCAACAGACCTTCTACAAGGGATATAGGAACATGTCTCTGTTGTAAATCAAAGTTGGAAGTGCTACAGAAAGTCATCTCCCACAGGTGCTGAGTGTTCCTGGCAACATAGTCATTTCCTTTGTACAGCACCAAATTAGCTATTAACATCTGAACTAGTGGTGCTAGCAACTCTTTACCGGCCATGGAGAAAACCAAGATATTTTAGATAATTTCAATTTAGGGACTAGACATACATTCAACCAATTGTAGATGTCTGGATTAGAGCAGGGTAAATCAGCCACCAAAGCTGCCTGCTTCTTTCCTGCTGATTACTTAGGATATTAACATGATTTGCTCAAAGACAGGTACTTGGTTTGTTGATATGAGCTTGGTTAATCAGCCCCTTTTTTGTCCCTGCCTCTGGAGGAATGAGGAAAGGTGAGGGTTGGTGACAACACCCTCCTTCCCGCCCTCCCTTCCTCTGTTCCCCACAAACAACTGTCACAAGAGTAAGACAACAACCTGACCATTAAATTATTGTCATGCAATTCCCATTGTGTTTAATTAAAATTTTGCATCCTCTTGTTTTTCTGCAAGTTGCAAGAATGTTTGGCTTCTTGATTTTTTTGTTTTGCTTTTGTGTTTTTTTTTTATTTTTCCCTCATATCAATCTGCAATTCGTTAGAAAGTGTCCAGTTGAGCTGTGAGGTGCTAGTGATGTTTCTTGATGTCTGTGGCTCATTTTTCACATTTTTCACCTTGTAAGTCTGTGTATCTCAAGTCTGACTTTATTTTTCAGAATTCTGATCTCTATAGGGCATACGTAACTCCATCAAAGTGAGACAAATTTGTTTCGCTATGTAATCAACAACACTAGAAATGTGTTAAAAAAGGCTTCTAAGTATTGCTTATGGAGATGGAAAGAAAATACTGTTCCATAATATATTTCCTTATGTATTTATTTTAAGTATAGTTGTTGCCATTCAGTGGAACAATGAACAATTAGTTACTTAACTTAAAATCCTGAAATCTTATCTCTGTCACTTATAAATTGGTTTATAATATGAAACTAGATCATTTATTTAAGTAATAACTTGGTGGGGGAAGAGAGGAGTATGTAGAGGATATCACAGAATTAGTTTCCTGTATTTAAATGCTTTTTTCTAGAACTGTTGCTTTTCATCAGGCAATATCTTTCCAAATGAACAGTGAAAATTGGGAAGAAACTAGCAATGAGACTATGAGCATGCATTGGTTTTACCCCCAGAAACTCTTTAATAATATATAAGGAAAAAAAGCAACGCATCTTGAAAAACATTACAAATTAATAAGTAAATAAGGTATTTCAACAGTGAGAAGAACTTAATCTGATTTGGTTTTCCTTGAATGAGAATTTATTTGATTATAAGAAAGATAACCACTTGAATAAAAGATAATTTTGTCTGACTTGCATGGTTTTTGCTTTTTTCTGGTAGTTATCTCTAGAAGAAAAAATCCTCACAAAGTAGATCAACTGGTATTTAGAGAACTTTTTACTCCAGAACAGCTGTAACAGACACAAAACTATTTACTGAAATCTCTGCAACTGATTTTCTGGAAACATTTTTTTTTCTTAATTGTTGCCTTGAAATATGGAAATTTGGTTTTTTTAGGACTGGGTGTATTAATTCTGTAAATATAGTCCCAATGGCCATAATTAAAATTTGACAGTGTTATCTTGTTTAAGATTGACACTAAACTAATTATGCTTCCTGAAGTGGGATGCTATGCCCAAACTTCCTTACTAATGCAGAAACACTGATAGCCATATAACAAACTCCAATATTTTATGGGTTGAATTGCTTCTTGGAAAAGGCTACTTGATTCTTGATTTGGCTGCATGGTTTATGATAGTCTGAATACCAACAAGTATATGAATATATTCACAGAAGTGAATAATAGAAATAAATTAGATACAATGCTACACCAAAACAGGGAAATTACAGGCTTAGTTGAAAAAATGCCACTGAAATAATATTTGACATGTTATCCAGTATTTCTAGAGGTTAATCTTTGACTGTTTAGCTTAAAAACCATTGAAAAGCATTAAAAAGTAACAATGACTGTAAGGCTGACACTGTGTTCAAAGATTTTAATCTTCTGTTGTAAGACTAGAATAAAACCAAATATTGTATCCCATTATAAACAGATGCTCATGGTAGTAAAAGGTAGTTAACAAATAAGAGTATGTTTTGAGGTCATAAAATTATCAAAAGGATAATTAATTATTTCTTCAATCTTTCTGTGTCATTACCTAATATTTCTGCCATAAAGCCATCATAAGATGTGCCTATAGGGCAAATACTCTATTTTCATTGTATTTTTCTTAGGATTCTTGTTAGCTTCACTTTCTAATAGATGCTGTTCAAGTAGCTGGTTTTGCTCAGCTGTGGATCTCTGAGCATGTGCCTGAAATACAGACACAAACATTTATAATTCTGACAGTGAAATAGCGCTTAAAAACTGATTCAAGGAACCTTATAATATGCTTTACTTTCATTTGCCAGCTAATTATATTGTGTTCTGCAGTGTATCAGATTTTGTCCATGTTCTTCATAAAAGCCTCAAGAATGGTGTAAAGTTGGAAATATAATCCCTGTTTTCCAAGGGGGAATTATGCACAAAAGGTTGACGGATTGGACAAAAACAGGCTTGACAAAAAGATTTAGGAGAGCTAGACTATGCAGAGATGAAAGGCCTTACGTAGGTATAATTCTTTTTTGTATGTTCTATGTGACTTCATAATGTAGATACTAAATCTGTGAGGAGAGGGAAGAATTGATTTTGAGGAGGATTTAAAAGCTTGTTTTCATTTTAATGAGGGAAGAAATTCCAGAATACTATAGTCATCTACAAAAGAAAATAAATAAATAAAATATTTACAGTTCTTTTCCTGTCCTTTGAAATATGTTAGCTCTGAAAAACAGTATCAATTTCAGCTGCAACTATTTCAAATGTTTTTTATCCTGTGCAATATGCAATAATAATGAATTTTAAATAAGGTGTGGGTTTGAAATGAAAATTTGAAGATCTTTCATATTGCCGACATTGAAATGTCCTCAAATACATTGCGATGCACTTCCTGCTCAGGGCAGGGCCACAAAGTTGTTCAAGGAATAGTAGCATCTCTCGTATGAGGAGAAGCTGGCTCTGTTTAACTTGGAGAAAGGAAGACTGAGAGGGGACCTAATCAGTGCTTATAAATATCTGAAGTGTGGGTGTCAAGAAGATGGTGCCAGACTCTTCTCAGTGGTGCCCAGTGACAGGAGTGGGGCAACATGAACAAACTAAAAACCAGGAATTTCCCTCTGAAGACCAGGAAACACATTTTTGTTGAGAGTGACTGAGCGCTGGCGCAAGTTGCCCAGAGAGGTTGTGGAATCTCCATCCTTGGAGACATTTAAAGACATCTAGACATGGTCCTGGGCAAGTGGCTTGAGTTGGCCCCGATTGAGCAGGACTTGATGACCTTCAGAGGTTACTTCCAACCTCAACTGTCCTGTGATTCTGTGAAAAAAAATCTCTGCTGGAAAAATGTGCATTTAACCACGCCCGATATTTTGGATGTCTTTTTTATTTGCAGATAGACTTTTTTATTAGATGACCAGTGAAGTTAGGAAGATAGACAGGCTTTCATCTAAGGAAATTTTTACTTTGGATTTAAAGAGAAACTTCTTATTTCAAAGCTAAATACACAAGAACAGTGTCTTAGTGTTGTATTAAAGATGTAGCAGGTTATTCCCGAGAGAAAAGTTGGTGGAAAAAGGGATATTATATGAGGAAAGGGAAAAAGAAAAACAGAGTAGAAGTGCATTATCAGGGTACAAGATATTCTGACTGTGAAAGAATATTTCATACTATAAAACTATGCTATGCTTCTTATCAATCTTTTTAGCAAGGATCTTTTGCATCTCTTGAAAAGTCAGATAGAATATAAATATTGGAATTAACATTGGTACCTGTCGCAGTTTTGTGAGGTTGG
>VZTU01031003.1:97410-118183 GCA_013400835.1 Zapornia atra | reverse complement strand
GGGTCTCCGCGCGAAGAGGCGGGAGGGGGCTGGCTCCTGCGGCGCGGGCCCGAGGGCGCTCAGACGAGGTCTCCGGTAGCCGTTTGCTTCAGGTTATCTTTATTAGAAAGCGGTTTGAAATGCAAGACAGAAAAGCCGGTAAAACGCCGCTTCGGGACACGTAAGACTAAAGGGAAGCGAAAGCCGATCTGGGCGGCAGGAGAAGGTGGGTTTTCCATCAAGGAAAGCCGCAGCAGAGCTGGTTCTGCCGCAGACCTTGCAGCACGAGCCCGTACGCCAGTTCGGTCCAAAATCGGAACTTGTGCTATAGAAACAAAGGCGTTCGATTGGAAGTGGTTTGTGTTTGTGGCTGAAGCACCAATGGAGAGGAAGAAGTAAGATTGCAAAGCTTTATTTCCATGTGTGTTCTATGAACAGCATCTGATGCTGTTAATCAGTAGCTCCAAAGGCTGTAAAATACAGCATTTTTGAGGGCTTAAGGTAACGCAGTTTCTTTTTCAACACCTATCTAATACAATTTGCTACAGAACTATCACTTTCAGTATGAAGAAAAAGTGAAATACGAGTCTTTATTGTATGGATATTACAGGCTTGTGCTTCAAGCCAATATTGCTCCTGCGCAGTCTCTGCAAGGTATCAAAGCTGGCTGAAGTTTTTCTGTAACAAATGCAGCTTGCACTGAACTCAGATACTTAGAAAAAAGTAGACCAGGGAAATGTGAATAATGATATTTAGAAATATCATAAGGACACCAACAACTTACACCATTATGCTTTAGAAGAAACTGCCAGCAGAAGGAGAAAATGCGTGTGATGCCTTGTCAGCACTGTCACCAGGAGGGATTTGCTCTTTGTCGCTTTTCTCTGAAACAGGTGCAAAGGACAAGACTGAATGGGTGCTTCTGGTGACTTTCAGTTCCCATGTGCCTGATGTATACAAGCATTGGAGTTTGTTAATTTTAGGAAGTTTAGATACTGGTTTGGCTTTAGTTATCTTTGAAAAGCTTTCTTATTGAAGACATATGTTGTAGTTGCTTGGAAATGATTTTGTACTGCCAGCAAAGATCAGAGATTTTGCACTTCCAAGAGCTGAAGTGACAAAGCAACAGTATAACAGGCCATGGGCACTATATACCCAGTTTTGATAGCCATAACCCCACCTGTGACATCTGAGCGTTTAAAAAGGGCTGACAAAGCTAGCCAATGGAAGTGGGACTTGTTAAATAGCTACAATATAAAAGCAACAGTAAAAAATTCTTACAGCTTTGACAGGGAAAGAACAGCTGCATTTTCTGTCCCTTAATGAGTTAAAAAGACTTTCAGTTACTATGATGCAGAGAAAACTGCAGATGTAGTATGCACCTCACAATAGCAGGAAACAACAAAAGAGGGTCTACCTTTGGATTCTGTTAAAGGCACTAGTAGTTGCATAACATGTTGATATCCAGCTTAAATTAAACTAATAAATTAGACATCTAAACCAGTAATTGGTATTATTTTGTTCTGGATATGCATTGCAAGTATCCCGTATACCTAAATAGCAGTACATCCTAGAGTATAAGCAGTAATTAAGCTAAGAAAAACAAATCCACTGTTCAGGGGAAGAAAAAACCAAAACAACCCACCACAAACCCAAAACACTTCAGCAGAAAGTTAGGTTGTTCAAGCCTGAATTTACAGAAGGTTTCTCTGTACAACCCTTTCCTGCTTTCATACGGCATTTAGATGTTTTTGTCTTTCTGGAGGAGTGGGGGGCCGGGGAAGCAACAGTAGCTTCTGCAAGCTGCCTTTTTATTCAGTGCATCTCAAAAGCAGGAATGGGCATCTTCCAACTTTCTCAAGAAGCAGTAAACAAATAAACTAATCTCTGGTGCTATCATTACATTCTGGTGCTACAAATTTGAGGAATTAAAACCAATTATATGTTGATGTGCTTAAATTATTGTCATCAGAAGGGGGAGTGTAACAGAAGGAAATAGCTTTATTTGCAAAAGATTTCTTTCCCTGTAGAGCAATAATCTTGGAACCTGAACCACTGGCTTCCCTGTTGTGCTATTTTTACTGGTTTTCCTGGAAAGCTGTCTTGCTCTGAATGGCAAAAATGACATTGCACATAGGTTTCTTCTTTCTGTCAGTATTACCTTGGGAGAAAACACACCAGCTGTATACCATTATCTATTTGTAGGGACAATCTCAAGTGTGCCTGGGATCCAGGACATTGCTTTGGCTATGTCAGTTGTCTGCTGTGAGACGCTTTCCTAGTTTCAGCTTGAAACCCTCATGGACTTGTTGCGAGTGTCATTTTCCCTGTTAAGCCTTTCTAGGGAGTGGACAGCACACTGGCCCTATTTTTCTGGCTTGATGCTTGCGGTATAAGGTCCTAACCCCTACTTTTACATGGCATAATCAGCTGTGAACAGAGTCATGCAAGCTTAAGTCTTTCTTGGTGTATGATAGATACAGTGTCTCCCTGGCAGTTGGGCCAGGAAACTGCTTGCTGCATAGCCAGCATTTAGTGCACAGCTGTCTCAGTGTCACAGTCTGTGGTTAACAATTTGAAAAGAGAGACCTATGTGAAAGACAGCAAGATGTGTCAATTAAATTGGATACATGGAACAGCATCGCTATTTCCAACCCTGAAGTAACAGGAGAGCCATGGGAGTTTGAGTTTCTTTGGGAGATGAGAGCTAGTATCATGAGGGATGTATTTTCCACACAAACATGTGCATTAGAATGCATACATTTTCTGAAATTCCATTTCTTTCTATCGTGTTTCAGTGGAATAAAGACCCCATGACTTGTAAACGCCAAGTCCTGTTAGACATCATGGACCATTTCAATGAGAGATATAGTTTAGCTGAACTTTTCCCTATCACGTATGGAAAAACTGCATCAGAAATCTGAACTAGTGATCATCAGAGACACAGAGCTGCTATGTGGCTATTAGCAAAAAACTGTTCTCTGAAATGGTGAATTATCCCAAGTAACCCAAAAATTGAGAGATTCTGAGCCTTTGATGTAATTTATTTCCCCCTTCTGGGGACAACCTTTCTCCCTTCTAGGCTGTTTTAAAAGGAACATTCTCTTATGAATAAATATGAGAAATAGAAAAATAAAAATATAGAAATAGACTATGTAAACACAAGCCCTGAGGTATTTCAAGCACACAGTGTAACTTTTATATCTGACATGCAGTCTAAAAGCGTCACTAAAAAACCTTATTTTATGGCTCTGTAGAAATGTCCCATCTTTCTTTCCTGCCTTACACCCATAAGAAAGGGTGAGAGGTTGAGGTAAGAGCCCCATGGAAGCTGTGATAGTCACAGAAGCAGAAACAGAGGATATTAAAGTGCTGTGTGTCTTTCCCTGACTGTTTTGAATCTTCAGTTGGCTTCCACAAGCCAGTTAGATTCTACAGAATATCTGGCAAAGCTGCTGCTTTTCTGGATATAAGCTCCACTCCTTCACCAGCATATATACCATATAGAGTCTTGCAGGATAAAGGGACTTCTGAATGAAGAGTTTAATGTGCCCTTTAACTCACAGTTTTATTTTTTTGTGTGTGTCTCAGGCTAGCTTGGGAAGCTTCAGCACTCTTTGCACTGCAGTTGCTCCCAAATGACTGCGTTACCTTGCCAGCTTCCCACCTCTTTTCCCCTCTTCCTTTAGCCTGGATCTCCTTGGACATGTTTCCTCCCCCAGAGCTCTCTGCACTTGCATGTAGGGTCTGGTCTCTGCATGACAGTGAAGTCAATGGGTCTACTCACTTGAATTAAAGTTTGGTGGAGCAGGCCATTAGGCGTTATTTTTTTCTTTATTCAAGTCCAATTTTATTAATTTAGTCTGTTGGGCATTGGAAAGAACAGTTACAAAATGGATCATAGGTCTTACTTTTTAAAATGGCATTTGTTCCTCTGCTAATTCTTGGCAAACAGGGGCTCGTTATGAAAGGGTTTCAAGCACCTAGGGGTGTGTGTAGTGAGACTCTGGAAGAATATGCATGCAAACATGCACACACAACACGATCCATTTTCACATACTTACCTAAACAAGGTACTGCATATACAGGTCCTTGCTCATGTGCATATATATTTGCAAGGACAGATATGTGTGTGCTTACACAATGTCTACAGATGTGTAAACGCTTAATTGGACATATACAAACATTAAAAATCAAATTAGTCTTAGATGCACCTTTGTTTTTTTCATTAAAAAGGACATTTTGAAATCCTTTTTTGTTCACTTTGGTTTTACCATAGCTAATACAAGTCACCTGCTCACCTAGTGGGATATTTTCCTCTCAGTATGTTAAAACACTAATTAAAATGCATTACAATTATTAAACTGGGTAGAAGAGCACTTCTTGTAAAGCTTAGTCTGGAACTCCTGGGACACAGTTGTGCAGTGAAAGTTTTAGATCATGTCTCTTGTGTTACGGATCGCACAGCACAGAACCATGCTGAATATCATGCCAAAGATCTAGAAGAGAAGGGATGCGATTTAGGGATCCACTTACAAAACAGTTATAAAACAGTCCGCATAGCAGAACAATCTGAAGGTTCTTATGGCAGAGCAATAAGCGACAGCTTCCATCTACAAACTCCAAGACACCAGACAATTAACATAAAAAATTTCACTGATACTCAAAGCCAAGATTTTATCTGCTCAGGCAAGTTTCACTGTTCTTTGTTGTAAATCTTAAGGCCAGCGCAACAGCCCAAACTTTAATATTATCAGCATAAATTTCACTGACATCAGTAACTGTCACTAATGGCATTATGCTGAGTATTGCATCAAAAGGTTTTGAGTTACAGAATGCTTCTACGTGGAATATCGTATATGTATTTTAGTATGAGCAGAGAATGATTCCAGAGGAGCCATGTCTCTGAAACCGGTGCTGAGCATTGTGGCTTTACAGAGAAAGCTTAGCTCTTCACAGGTGCTACTCAAGGCCATACTTTACGTATAAAACACTATCCATGTTAGGGAACCTAGTTAACTAGGGAGAATGTTACACACAGAGAGCAGCGGGTGTTGCCAGAGTCTGCAGAAATTTCTTTCTTTGCCACAGGTTGATTGTCCAAAGCAGTTAGCAGCTGCCTCCTGCAGGTTTGCTGCTAACGATGTCGTACTCCATGGAGTGTTAGAAACAAGCACAGAAAAACATACAGATGTGTTTCTGCTCCTAAACAGGTTATAATTTTGTCATTTCTGCTCTGTCTGAGGTGGGAAGAGTTGTTCATGTTTCCAGTGTATCTTTTTTGAGCAATGAGGTTATTAGAACTTTTTTCCACCCATGCTGCTTTGGTGTATTTTTGAGTACACCTTCAAGTGTCATACAGATCACAGGTTTGTTTAATTCCCTTTACCCATGCTACAGTTTTTATTACATACATAAACCCTTCATCTGCTTTTAAGTGTCCACATAAGTCCATGAACCTTCTGCTCTTCAAAGCAGATAAAAGTGTGCTTCTTTACTAATATTCTGACTGCTCATGCTGCCTCAGACTGCTGCTGGCACATCCGTGCTGGAAGATGCTTTCTGTCAAAGCCTGTGTTTGATACAGACCGGCCGCTCCTGCCATACCCTTGCCGCGGGTGACATCTATTGGTCACAGCTCCGTCATGAAGGAGCGGACCTTGGGAGTGCTGCGATGCACCCTTGATGCTTTGATGACTCAATTCGATTAAACAGCTACCTGTAACTAGGTGCTAGACCTTTAGGAAAGAAATGCTGTTCTGAAAACTATGCAGTTTAAATACTGCTCCTTTAAAAAAATACATACTGATCTCTGGATCTATGACCTAGAAGATCTGTTTATAAACTATGCTTCACATGGTATCAAGGCTACAGCCAGCATTTTCCAAGACATTTCTAAACAAAGTGTAGGTACTCTCTATTCCTTAGCAAATCCAAGGAATGTATCCTCAAAGGGCCTAAAGCATCAGTCTGCTGTTGCTTTGGGATAGATGAAATGCTGCTATGGCCGTTTGCTGCTCAACTTGGTTCGTTTCCTACTATTCCCTTTCCTACTATTACAACCAAATATGATTTCCATTAGATACTTTGGACCCTGTCTAAGGATACAAAAGGATCTGGTAAAATGAAGTCACGCAAGTCTGCTTGAGCTGATGCGGGCAATTCACAGAGAGAGGACACACCAACAGTGGTAAAGAACAGCTGCACCTTTGAGGAATCTCACTGGTGGTGCAAAACACCTTCCCCAAAGCTTTAAGTAAGGGACGACAGGATGCTGGGCTCAAATATATATTTGAAAGAGTGAGAACATGGATTTACTCACTGTGATGCCAGCAATTGCGATTCCAACAATTCCAACTAAATGCAGATTAGCATCAATGACATTCTGGATTTCAATCAGGCAGTTCTATTAAAAACAAAATATTTTTTTACTCATAGAAAAATACACTCTAACCAATTCTGTTAGCAGTTCTCACTGTACAGAAGGTAAACATGATAAAGATCATTGCAGTCGCTGTCCTATTTCTTCCAACTATGTCTTGCGTTATGCTGGTTAATTTTGATAGCATATTCCCTTTTTGAGCGAGACATCTGTACCTGTTGCCAGCACAGGCTGAGCCATCCAAGTAATTTTCTTACAATCAGTTTCCCCTGAATTTAAAACCCCGTACATGACAGGCCACGCTAAAGCAGGCAGTTTGGCCCTTCAGATTGACATTGTACTCACAAGCACATTCCAGGGAAGACAGAAATAACAGTACCCTCCTTAACATCAACAAAGTTTCTAGTGAGGAGTCTCCATGCATGACTAAGACAGGCACCTGCCAAAATTCAGCCTTCACTGGGCTTTTAATTTCAGACTCCTGTTCTGCTACATCCTTCCCACTTTTCAGGTGATGGAATACTGGCTCAGCTACTACGGGATGCTACAAGCAGGCTTCAGAAATGAGGGCTGGGCATGTTCAATATGACCCCGAACTTACTTCTGCCTCCGCTCCATTTCACACGGAATTTCATGCTGGAATTTTCAAGGTAAAAAGGAACTTCTTCCTCTCTTTCACTTACAGCATGTCTCCAATTTTACTAAGCAATTGACATGAAAAAAATGATTAGAAGGACCAGAACAGAAGACACTTGCCTTTGGCATCTGGATATTCTCTGGACAGGGTAATCCCATTTGTTGTTCCATATTATCTTTACCACAGCATTGGAGCTAAGTGAGAGAGAGATACGAAGAATCAAAGAAGGGATGTGCATGGCAAGGTTGTGGTAGCAGGCAGAGCTACAGAAGTGACTTCAGTGAGAAGCTGCTAGAAACTTCACCCAGGTCTCTGAGATAAGCCCACTACTGGCCACGTCTGAGCCCGTTGGTGATGGTGGTAGTGCCTCTGGGATGATGTAAGGGCAAAAAGCACAACAGCATGCAGCAGCCAGGAAAGAGGAGTGAGGACAGGTGAGCAGAACAACTCTGCAGGCACCAAAGTCAGTGCAGAAGGAAGAGGGGAAGGAGGTGCTCCAGGCACCCAAGGAGAGATTCCCCTGCAGCCTCTGGAGAAGACCATGGTGAGGCAAGCTGTGCCACAGCAGCCCATGGAAGATGATGGTGGAGCAGATATCCACCTGCAGCCTGTGGAGGACCCTGCGCTGGAGCAGGTGGTGGCACCAAAGGAGGCTGGGACCCGGTGGGAAGCCTGTGTGGAACAAGCTCCTGGCAGGAACCTGTGGACCCACTGAGGGAGAAGCTGGCACTGCAGCAGGTTTACTGGCAGGAGTTGTGACCCCATGAGGGACCCACACTGGAGCAGGTTGTTCTTGAAGGGCTGCACCCCGTGGAAGGACCCACAGTGGAGCAGTTTGTGAAGAACTGTGGGCTGTGGGAAGGACCCCATGCTGGTGCAGGGGAAGAGTGTGAGAAGTCTTCCCATGAGGAGGAAAGAGTGACAGAGACAGACTGTGATGAACTGACTGCAGCCCCCTTTCCCCCTCCCCTTGTGCCACTGAGGGGAAGAGGTAGAGAAAATTGGCAGTAAAGTTAAACCCAAGAAGAAGGGAGGTGTCGGGGAAAGTGGTTTTAAGATATGGTTTTATTTCTCATTATCCTACTCTGATTTGATTGGTGATAAATTAAACTAATTTGAGTCTGTTTTACCCATGATGGTAATTACTGAAAGATCTCTCCTTGTCCTGTTGTTGATGTGCAAGCCTTTTGTTGTATTTTATTTCTCCTGTCCAGCTGAGGAGGAGGAGTGACAGAGAGGCTTTGGTGGGCACCTGGCATTTAGCCAGGGTCAATCCACCACAAAACCATAGACCTATTTCATACTGAAAGATCAAGTGATAAATTTATTTCCTATATTAACTGCTACCTCAGGGTTCTAATTGCGTGGGCCTAAAGTCAGTTTCAACTGTCTGAAGCCTTAGCAAACTGACAAATTTGTACTAACAAAAACTTGCAGAAGGAATTTTTAACACAGTGTCTCATAACAAAGCAAACAAGTGGGTTTTGGAAAAGCAGACCCCTGACTTACAAGGAAACAGGAGTTGTTGAAGGGAGAAAGCAGAAAGTTCAAATAGTACGTGTAGAATTATGGGCAGCTGACAAAAGCTACAACAGAGAATGCTGGAATCTTTATTTCTGACAAAACATAGTCCTGGGTTTGGAAACAGTAATAAATCAGTGTTTCATAGGGTTTGTTTTTCCTGTTTGCCTATCTCCCACAAAATGCTTGGAATTCCTCTTTGGGTCAGAAATAACAGCTATGGGAGAGGGCTAAAAGGGTCTGAGGTTGTGAAATGTTTGTTCTCAAGAACGTGGGAATGCTGTAAGGAGCAACAAAGCTTGGTCTTGATCTCAGTGGGAAGCAGTGTAGATACAGGATGGACACAAATAGGATTTGGGAAGTCACAGGTTCTGGTTCAGACACTAATGTTTTGGGTGGCCTGAACTGAGTCACACATGCACTTTTGATTCTTTACCTACTTGGTTTGGTCAGTGATGAGATCTGCCCCATTGTAGGTCCTGGGACACAGGTCACATTTTTTTCCTTGACAAATGCAGAGATAGTCAGACCTTTTTATCTGTGTCTGCATTTCTGAATATTTGTTCATGGATTTTAATATCCAAAAGGGCCATGATAGCCAGATCTTCTGTACAACAAAGACCAGAAGCATCAGCTGAAATGTAAAAGCCTGGCCTTTTTCACTTTCAAAGACAGGGATCACTTGGGATCTGAAAACTGGAATCCTGACAGAGCTATCAGGAAACCAGGTTGTGGGCCTCTGGCTCCATTTTAAGTAATGCTAAGTTAGTTCTATTCTTCCATACCTCAGCAGGATGCATTCTGAATGTGAAGGGATAATGTGACAATAGAGTAGTAGTGCAAGTTATTAAAGTTCAGGAGGACTACTCACAGCCACGTGGAAGTGATAGATAGTTCTGTTGACCTTCCCCCCTGGGTTTTTCATATAGTCGTCATAAACATCTTCGTAGATTTTCTGGGCTTCCTGTATTGCCTGCAGAAATCAGACTTTCTTTGTGTCATCACACTTCAGAGAAGAAAATCATGCCTGGTAAAACTGAGGTACTGTGATTGGAGAGTTAGGTGGCTTTGTGGCCTGATGACATTCTGAGAGTCTCTGCATGGGTCAGAATATACATAGTCTGTATTCTGTGTTTTGATTAATCACTGTTAGTTGGAGAAGTTAGGTGCTTGAATTTGTTTGCCCTTTTCCCAAGCAGTACCTTCTTATTGTACTCTACTTGATGTTCCTTGTGGACGTTAAGGCTGAAACGTACATACAGATTTTCTTTAACAGAGGGGAGGCAAAAACTGCATCCTGTTCTGGACTTGTGACAACATGAGCTCTTATTGAGTCCAGAGTCAATTGTCAGAGAGTCTTCCTGGAAAAAGTTTTTTGGAAAGTTTTCCTTTGCAAGAGCCAGACTGTGGGTCAGTCGGCAGTGAAATCCGTAACTGCCCCATAAATACAATAGAAGTTGCTTGCTACTTACCACTTTCTTGCCTATAAAGGCAAATACTCCAGCAGTAACCTCAGCTGCAAATATCACCAACAAGCAAGCAAAGAACTGCAGAGGAAGAAGAGAATCTCATATTAATATACCTCGCACAATTCTGCTCTATATGGACTGTGCGTCAGTCTCTCATCCTTGCCCAGGCCTTAACAGCCCACACAGTAACTGAAAGAAAATTAGTAAGCAGGGTCTATAACAGGGTGTCAAGGCAGATTTCTTGTAATAGGGAAACAAAGGTGAAAATAGAAAAGATGTGGCTCAGATGGTAGCTTCAGAGACAGAAGGTGATGCCAGGAAGTATGAGACAAGCAATGGAACTTCATGTATGGAAGCTCTGCAATAGCACGGTGGCTAGTGATGCCTGATTAGCGAGTAAAAGGACGTAAGACATTTCAGGTCTTGGACAGTAAAGATCTTTTCACTAATGATACAAGGCATATACTTTTTCTCCACAGCCCAGGCCCTTGAAACCTTTTACTTACTGCTCCAAGTAAGCACTGAGACTCCCGCGCTGCTCCACAGCAGCCAAAAAATCCAACTGTGGTCATGAGAGCCCCTGCTCCCACCAATACATAGAGTCCTATGAAAAATGAGAATTAGACAAGAGTTAAGGTTTCCTCTCCAAAATTATGCTACCTATTTTGTCAAAATCCTGTATTTTTAAGTAACAATGGCTGCTGTCTCTCAAAAAGAACACCTGTTACACAGAAAAGTTTTTCTCACCATGAAAAGACACCAGTGATTTCTTCAGAATTCTTGGAGAATCTCATAAAAACAAATGAGAAGACTTCTACCTCCCAACTTTCCTGTCCAAAGGGCAGCTCAATCCAGGAAGAACATACACCATACCATCCAGAATCACTTTACAACTCTTCAGTGAGACACACAAGGCAAACACCCCCACCCCCAAAAACAAACAAAAAAACCCCAGGATTGCTAGAGGGCCTATTTCTATGAAACACAAGGCTGGAAATGTGTTGTACTGCTACGTGCTGGTGGAACTTAAAAAAACTACTTGACAGCTATGCTCTATCAATTGCCTGGCAGTACATAAAAAGGGACTTTGAAGATTTTCAGCAAAGGTA
Organism: Zapornia atra; assembly: GCA_013400835.1. Classification (NCBI taxonomy): domain Eukaryota; kingdom Metazoa; phylum Chordata; class Aves; order Gruiformes; family Rallidae; genus Zapornia; species Zapornia atra. The sequence continues at coordinate 107,086 of VZTU01031003.1, read as the reverse complement.
CAGGCACTACAGTGTGATGTTCCTCTGAAATCAGTGCTTTGACCAGGGAAAAAAGTTCATTGCTCTTGGAAAGAAGAGGATGATTGCAGGAACCCCTTGAAAGCTGTTAGAGGAAGTGAATGAAACAATGAATTTGTACCCTCTGGCAAAACAATGAGTAGGAAGAACAGCCTGTGGAAAGTTGTAAGCTCAGAACTAGTCCCGAGTTTGGTCACTGCAGAGAATGGAAGCTCATCTACAGTTTGGTGATTTGGAGCATGGTATCCTCCTTTTATGATAAGTGTCTGCTTTACATACCAGTGCCATTACTTTGCTTTTTTTTCCTTTCCCCTCCGAGGTATCAGCAGTTTTTAAAGACTAATGTTATCGCTGAATTATGATCAGACGACTTTGAAAAAACATGCCTGAAAACAGATAGAATGACAGACCAGACAAATCACATCAGGTATCTAAAAAAGGTGATTCTATACAGAAGTAGTAGAGGCCAAGAACTTTGCATGCATGACCTTCAAACAGCATCTCATGTTGCACGCTGGCTGCCCTCATCTGAACTGCAGGATACCGTGCCACCACCTTATTTCAGCAGGCAGAATCGGTGGCTCTGCCGCAGCCAGTAGCAATGCTGCATCACCTCCGTGCCCCGGAGGTGCACAGTTAGGTGTCACACAGTTAGTGAATCGTTCAGGGGGCTGTTTAGACACCTTAGCCACCATCTTCTGGGACCGAGTTGCTGAATGAACAGGAGACTACTAGCACAAGGAGTTACCTGTGTGTAGACAAAGTTAAGGATACACAGAAGTCTGCCACACTGCTACTTAATTTCCCTCATGCCTTTATGCGGGGACAGTGGAGCTACAGACGGTGCACACTAGAGGGCACAGCGAGCCTTGCTCCCAGCTTCGACTTTGCACTTTTAGTGAGAACGTTTAGTGTTCTCAATTAGCAACATAAACAATATTTTAAAATCTGACCCAAATCCTTAGGACTAACAGAGCTGCTAGCATTTACTGTTTGCAGGCCTCGTACAACCTAGACAAGAAGGCCCTACAAACGACTGTTTGCAGTGATTACTAGGAAAATGAAAGCGCAATCGATACTCTAGTGCAGAGCATCTCTGGACACAGGCACAGCCTGCTTGGAGAAGGCAAACGCCTGCCTGCTACCCATTCATTAGTGCATCACTGTCCAGTCACTGTAATACTGGCTAGCTATCTATCCCCACTATTGTGATCCTTCTCCTCTCTGCCACCTTTCTTGCCCTGGTGCCTTTCTTGTGCTGATGATTGCTGCCGAGGCACACATTCTGCTAAATAGCAATAAACCAATTATAATCAATATGGCTTTTCCAGGTCTGTGGTGTCAGATATGTGGGATTTGCTTCTGACTGTGCTGGCAGTTCATATTCTATATTTTCTTGATTTTTAATGTTCAGCATCTTGCAACTTAGTAGGACCGAGTTTTCTTTAATGCTTGTACACATATTCACAACACATTGTTTTTTTACAGAGGGATGGATGTACAAAGATATAAATGGTTCAGGAGAAAAAGGTCAGCCTCTTGTGGAAGATGAATTGGAAAAGACAAAATACTTCTCTCAGGTGCAGAACCTGTTGTTCAACTGCTAAAAAACCAAACTGACATTTTCTCCATGGTAACAAACTGAGTGTAATTACAAAGATGTTTCCTGGACTCTCTTCTGCCTGTCACTCCCTACTCTAATCCCTGTAATTACTTAGCAGGCAATTTAGCAGAGAGACTTTTAGATTAAGATGACTGGAAAGAAATCTTCCCATTTCTTTTTGTTGCTTCCTGGCTAGCAAAGACAAAACTCTCTGAGGCTCAGGGGTGAGACCATTTTCAGGAATTTGGATTTGCATTTGTCTGAGAAACAGACTTAACATTTCACTTCTATGACTCACTCTAAACCGATACCTCAATCAGAACTTCCCTTTTAAGGCGTGTTACAGGAAGAACTCACACCACTCACTACACACTGTGAGTCTCACTGTGTCTGGCCCCACAGCTAAGCCAGCCAAGAGTGTAAAACCACCTTCTTCCATCTTCTGTTCAGGAGACTTTGTTTCAGACTTTGTCCTTTCTCAGCCTGGGACTAATAGCTGCTGGTACTCAGAGAGCTATTTCTAGATGAAAAATAATGATGACACTTAAAAAAATTCCACAAAACTAAAGATATTTTTACTTGCCTACTAAATATACACACATGTAATCTTTGATACAGGCATGAGACACTTGAAGGGTAGCTTGAAAAATATTCGTAGAGACCAGGTTACTTCTCGGCTTGCACTGTGAGGTTTCCTAGCACCCAGATCCAGGTGTGCTCAACTGGAAGATGATTTCCGAGAAGCATATCAAGGCAATAGATTCAGAAACATTGCAGATATATGACAGAGAGCTAGTATTTCTTTTCCTAGTATGCTGTGGGCAACAATGGAGGCATGATCACCCCAAATTCATAATAGGAAGACACCTAAACTGAAAAGTGAGACTCACTAGAAAGGAAAGAAAAAAGGATGACAATGTATGGCACCCCTTAGAATCACAGCCTTACCTAGAGACAGCATGCACTGATAGCAGTCAAGTTAGCCCGGTTAGGATCAGCAAAGCAGACAAATCCAGAAATTTGGTGGTGTTAGTGTCATGCATATTGCTATTCAATAGTGTTATGTGTCAGAAGTAACTAAGCTGCACTAAAGCCAGTTCCTTTCAAAAAAGCAGGATGGAAAGCAAAGCCTTAATCAGTTTCTATTCTTAAGTTCTTCCATTGTAAAACAGAAAGTCTTGGCATTGCCTCCCAATTTGGCAAGTACAGCACAGCAGAGAAACAAAAAAGACAGTTTACAGTCACAAAACGGAACACATTTGATAGCTGGAAACTGGCACAAAATAGTTCACCACAGGCAAAAGGAAGTGTGCAAGTCCGCTCAAGGTAGAGCTTGTTTTGACAAGTGGAAAATTTTGAGAAGACTCTCTAGCTGTAGCTTTTTCTGCAGCAGAAGTTTTAAAAGTATGAGAACAAAGGAAGCAAATGTTTGTGGCCTGTGTGAATTTTTTCCTCTTACCTCTTCTTTATTCGATTCATTGCCCGATTCCTAATTTTGTCGCATTGTTCTGTGTCTGCTAACGATGAGGACAGACAATTCAACAACTAACTGTTCTCTGAGTTCATTGGCAGTGCACACCCACACAGGAGCAGACAACAGATGAAGACATAATACTGAGAACAAGCACACTGCTATGGCATCAAGGAGGGCAAACACGGGACCTAGTGGTAGAAACCTACCATCTAAAATTTACTGCACCTGCACACAGGACTCACAAAGCAAGTCACTCTCAGCTCCTGAATGCAAGGGGATGAAGAGGCACATTCCAAAGAATTAAAAGCCATGTGCAAAATATAACAGAAAATTGGCTGATCTGAACAGACACAGCCAGGACACGAATCACTGTGAGGAGTACTGGAGGAAATACGGGTTTCTTTTTAAACACAAGAGGATGAAAAATGAAGTGTCATAGGACTATGGGGTGTTTTTTTGACCTTTTTTCTAAGGAAATACACCTTTTTTCTTGACCTTTTTTCTAAGGAAATATTCAGGTTTTGGGCTGTGGGGTGGTTTTATCAGTGCTAAAACACACACACACAAAGATACACATATTTGTAAACTGTGAACAGAAACTAACACTTCTACTTTTAGCAGTAAGTCAATCAAGAGAACACCTAATAGCAAACTGATTTCCCTTCTGGCTAAAAACATAGTGTAAAAGAGGTGGGGGAGCCTGCACTTCAGCCATTGTTTCATTTTACAAAGAACAAATTTGGAAAGCAGCAGCTTTTCTATATACTTAATTTTTAAATTCATCCCATGGGGAAAATCATTATTTCCTGAAAGGAAAATGTCAAATGGGGGTATTCCCTGTGAAAACCCCAACAGGAGGGATTAGCATTTTCTAGGAGACTCTGCTTTGCAATTGTAAGGGGAATTAGAGGGTTAACTGGCATCTCAGAGGAATCTGGCTCCCAATAGCAAAGAATGGTAAATCCACAACTCGGTAGAGATCTCTCAGTTGGCATCTTCGTTCATGGCACAGAGTTTTTCCATAAGATACTATTTCCTCCGTGTGCGAGCATATGGCCTGCCTTGAGATACAATGGGTTATATTGGTTTGGTTCTTCTAGAAGCCACTTTAGAGACTGGCATCTAGAGCAGACTTATCCTGTCAGAGAGAGTATGCATGAACAACAAAGAATGTAAGGAAAAAAGCCTGAGAATTCCTGGAGTTTAGTGTGCTCCTACAGCAAGAGGAGACACCTCGATGCAGGACCAGCAATAGGTTTATCCCTGGTCACCTAGGACACTTGCTACAGGTGTCTGTTTCTGGAAAAGCCTGTGGTGCAGGGCTCAGGCTGTGCATGGGCAGTCTGAATGGAATCAGATGCAACTGTTTGATCCCTCACTGAGGTGGGCTGAGGGACACCCATGTGCTCAGCAGTGCTGTCAAGAGTTCAGCATTCACAGCAACATGACCAGGGTGCCTGCACTAGGGTGACTTGCAGCTGGGTGGAGGAAGAAGAGGGTGCATCACAGAAGGAAATGGTGTAACTGTCAGTTCAACTGTTGCTGCTGTGTGGAACTGGCTAGCTTTTATGTAGCTACACAAAGAGAGTAGGGAGGGAGAAAGTTTTACCCAGGAGCAGAGTTTAGTATGCAAAATGCATAAAGTGAATTATCATGCTTAAGAGCCTCCTGAATCTCAGCATATTGCAAATATAAAACAATCAACCTGCAGTAGATGGGCAGATTATTCCATTAGGCTTAATTAGGTTGCTTTGTCAGAATTCTAAGTATGTGGTGGCCTTGCCTTTAGTCTGCCAGGCAGGATACTGACTCTTAGACACTGATTGCTGGGTTTTATGCTCCAGCACAGAGACTGACAACTTTTGAACAACCTTGATTTTCAGTAAAGTTTGTTGTGGGGTTTTTTTTGTGGGGTTATTTTTTTTTTTTTGGGGGGGGGGGGGGGGGGGGGGGGGGGGGGGGTTGGTGGGTTTTAAGTATTTTAAGAATTTAGGAAAAAANGGGGGGTGATAGTGGTTGTGTCATATTTTTAAAACAGATTTCCAGTGGAACAGCTTTCATTTTCCACTCAGGGCAACCATCAGCCTTTTCTAAACCACTCTTCCTCAACTGCAGAAGACAAGAGGTCCTGTATTTGACTACTTTTCCAATAGCTCTCATTTTTAAGGCTGATATGAGTTTGGAAGCTTTGGATTTTGGAGAGAAAATAGTGTTGACTAAGGGCATAATGCTTGACTCCGAAATACCTGAACAGAACTATAATAAAATGGGGCACAGGAGCAGAGCATTGCAGTTTACATGGATTTAACTGCTGGCCAACTCCTGTTTGTATGGGCACCCACTACTATGGAGAAAAACTACTAATATCCTTCAAGTCCAGACATGACTTCATATCCTAAGGCATGCACCATTTAACTGTACTTTTCAAAGTCAAGATGATCACTCATGCTCTTACAGACCCCAAGAAAAAGCCACAGCCACTCTGAAACTTCTGTCCACAGCTGTTTTGGCTCTGATGAATGCCTGAATCACAGACTGGATCATGGAACTGAAGCAAAGAGAATGTAACATAGTAGAAAGTTTGTGAGCTCAGGCTATGCAGGAGAAGCAATGCTTCATTCACATTCACTGGTTTTTGTTACCATTCCTGATGGGGCTTGTTGAGTACATGCACTCAATTTTTATTGCCACTGAGAGTGATGTGGCCCTCTTCATTTAATAGTGATACAGAGAGTTTGTCCTCCATGTTGCCCAGGGAACCAGAACAGACTTTCTTCTTCATCCACCAAAAGAAATGAGGGGAGAATAGGTGCCTTGAAGTGACCCTTTAGAAGTCCACATTAGTTTTTATTTCACAGATGCTCAGCTCACATCCAGCAGGCACTCTGTCTTCGCTCCCATGTTTTAGGTATTTTTAAATTTAAGAACAGTACTACTACAAAGAATTAATTAAGGACCAATTAATAGTGAGACACCAATGCTGACATCTTGGGTTCACACAAACATCTCTGTTTTCCTTCTGATTGCTGCAGACTTTCCTGCCCAGCAGAAAAACTCACCAGAGTCTTGGTATGGGAGTTCCAAGAAGGATGAGCAATTCGAGGGAATTCCCTTTGTTCTACACATCTTTTCTCCATTTCTTCAGTACAATGTCACAGACAACTCAGATAAAAGAGGTAATTGCCCAGCTATTAACCTTTGCTGAAACTCTTTTCTTTCTTTTTCTTTCTCTCAAGTACAGTTAAGAAAGGAATATATGAAATCTACTAGGGCTGAACTGCAATAGAACAGGAAAGCTACAGTTTTGCCTCACCACTTGAAGCACAGGCACAAAAGAATGTACAATGAGATGGAGTAACATAAAATACTGTCATGCCTGCTTCTGCAGTGGGAACTCCAACAGCTGGGGAACTGCACAGAGAGGATATTAATTTTTTGGAGGCCACTCCAGTGTAAGATAAAGCAGATAGAGACTGCATGGGTCAAAGTTTCAATTCCAACCTTTTATGTTGTAGGTTATAAAACTGCAAGCTGCAGTGGGGAATATGGATCACTGAACACAAAATCGCAAGCAACAGAAAACTATGAACACATATGTGTTTGACCTCAGCACTCCTGCCTCTGAGTTGTTCTCAAACCAACAAAAACATTTCAGTGGCTGGAAAAGATGAAGAGGCCTGGTTGCCAGGTCATGGCCCAAACTATTCCAGAGGACAGAAAAGACAGCTGGACTGCTGGTAAAGAACAAGGCTATTTAAGGAGATTCATTCTGGCCTAATGGAAAATGTAAGGCTATAATTATCAATTATTTTAAACTAAAACAACATTTCAGATCCAGGAAAAAAATCATCACAAGGAAGCATAAGAGAGAAGCTGGTTAGCTTCAGCTGGCAGCTCAATCCAGGTACAAAAAGAGCATAACGTGCTGCTCTTTAGAAGCAAGAAAATGTTTTCCACAATATGGTGATGCTTCAACCTACAAAGCAAACTCTGAATGCAGCTGCACTGTTCCAAGCAGTGGCACAAAAGCTGATCTGATCTCAGGGGCTTGGGTTATCACAAGGCAGCCACAAAAGTAGTCAGTGGGACAACAGCTAAAGAAATTATTTATATAAATATGTTTATATTTCTATATGTTTATATTTCCAAGAATTACTGCCGATCTGCTTTCTCTTTCAGCCTTCTGGGCAACTGCTCCTTGTGTGCTGCACAGTGTTCCATATTAAGAACTCCTATGCAAAATTCTGGCAGTCACCCAGAATGCATGTCACAGGGCACACACACACAAAGACAAATAAACAGTACTCCTAGAGTGTCTGTGAGAAGGGCCCAATACATAACAAGGGACTAGGAAGCCTGCTATAGAGGGAAAGCTCTTGGGCCTGACCATCAAGTGCAGCCTTTGCTGCTGCTGTAAAAAAAAAAGAAGACCATTACTGAATTTATCACCACTCTTTTACCACTGCCTTAGTCACAGATTGTTAACAGCCTCAGACTACTGAATGGCTGCTCCATCAGATGCTTAGAAGTCACAACAGTATTTAACAAGATTTGTAATAAGGGAGGCAGCAGAAAAGGTTTTGGTTTTCTTTAATAGGAATGCTCCATTCAGAGCACAATGCCTATTACAAAAAAGGGTCAAAACTCTGGAAGGATATATTGGTGAACCCCATCTTCCAGGAATCTCTGACCCATCCCAACTTCTATTCTTACAGCATTAGCACAATTCCCTGAGGATATGTGAGGATTAGATCTGGTCTGAGAGTTCAGTTGGGCCTAAGTTGATGCCAAGCAGAGAAGCCATCATGCACATGACACACAGTGCCAGAATGTCCAGTTTTGTGTAGTTCAGATCAGGAATTGTTTGCCTTAATATAATTCAATGCATAAGGTGTATTATGTGCCCCAGGATGAAACCTTTAGCCTCTAAACTCTGTCACCACAGGCACTTTAACTTACCCATGAAGAAATACTCTGGAGATTTTTTGTCTGAAGCAAAGTCTGCCATAACCCCACCAAACCGCAGCCATAGACCAAAGGCAATGACAGCCAATCCTGCCAGCTGGAAGACAAACAAACCAGTCAAAATCTTAGTAACAACTGGCTGGAAAGCATCATAGAGGTATCGCTGGCACCTTATGCTTTCTCGAAGACCCCCAGCTCAGGATTCCACTGTCAGAAAATTCAGGAAGCACTTGCCAGTGTTTGATAACAATGAATTCCTATTATAGTTTGATGTTCTTTTTCTTTCCTTCTTTCCTTCTCTTCAATGTAGTGGTGCTTCTGAATTTGCGAGTGGCTTTCAAACTTTGTAAGCTCATTTAGGCATCAAAACTTGTCCTGAATTGGAATGGGGAATGGAGCGAGGCTGTGCATGTGTGTGCAGAGGGGAAGTGAGTGCCCATGAGAAGAACAGCCAGGCTGCAAACCCACTCTGCCCTTCTTCCTAACCCTCAGAACTGCACTGTAGTCAGGCCCTCAGCTTTCCTTGCAGAAGTGTCACAGCACAGATTGTGAAGCTTCCATGTCACCCTGGTCATAGCATTTGCACCTGCTAGCTTGCAGGCACGGGCTCAGCCATTGGACTGCTGGACCATGCTAGGAGATCACTCCATTCAGTCCAGGCTTCTCTGTGCCTGTGGTAGTTTGGATGTGTTTGAAATTAATGCCCCCAGCCCAGCTGAGGAGATGGTTTCTTCCATCTCAGTGAAAAGGCAGATAACAAAACAGAGTAATTGTCACTTTTGTGAAACAGCATAAGACAGAGCTTTGTCCTTCTACTGACTTGCAGCTGCAGCTGGGCAACATCACTCTGCTCCTACAGCCCGAGCACAGCAGCACTGTGTCCCTGGAGCTTGCAGTGCTGTCACCAAGAGGGAAAAGCATTTGGTTTAACTGTGCCTCAAGCATAAAAGAGACAAAAGCCCAAAACTGCTCGCTCCAGAGAGGCTGAACAGGGTTATTTTGTGACTTTTTTTTCAAAGCAGTGAATCAGAAAGAAAAAGACATTTCAGAAGATAATATTGCTAATTGTTTTCCCATGTGAAAAACTGGAAAGCTACTGGAAGGGAGAACATAGAAAGAAGGGAAGTAAATGAAAAAGAAAGCTTGAATTCAATTGTGCTATAGAACTGTGGGAGATTTAAAAGGGTGCAATCAGGTAAGAGTGGCCATAGCATTCTCTGCATCTCTTGAGGGTTCTGCAGGAGATGCTGTTCATCGCTACATTAGGGTACCTTCCAGCAAAGTAAGTGCAATATGACTTAGGATGAACTTGTAGTAATAGCAGCTGTTGGCTCATTATTTAAGATTATGTTATTAAAAAGCACCATGATGCTGTGAAGAAGTATTCCACTGCAATACGCTGCATGGGATGCTGGGAGAACCTCAGCCTCTTGTTGTGCGAAATCTTCTCCTTGTTGGGGAAACGGCCACGGCTTTAAATCATCAGTTACGAGGGGTGCTGGCTTTTCTCGGCCACGCCGCAGGAAGAACCGCGCCGAGTAGCGAGAGCTGGCAGGGCGCCGCGGCCCGGCCCGGCACCCGCCCTCGTCGCAGCTCGCCCTGCCGCGGGGCACCCA
>VZTU01031003.1:85430-96875 GCA_013400835.1 Zapornia atra | reverse complement strand
CCCAGTCACCCCTCTCCCCACGTGGAGTCGGTCCCCGCTCGGCCTCACGGGTGTGGCGTGAGGTTCAGGGCTTTAAATTAGACGCTGAAGTTTTGCGGATACTAGAAAGCGTGCCCGCAAAATTACAAGCATGATTGAGAATGTGATGTGTGAAGAAGCTGGTTAATAGCGGGGACAGAGCCGTTCTCCTTAACGCTGCTTTCACTCACACTCATAAACTAAGGGCCTCAAGTTTTCAGTCACTGATGCTTCCGGTTTTCTTCTCAGTATTTGACCAAAGGTACCAACTGTGTTGTTACAATTTCACGTGTTTCTCCTCATAGAATTTTTTTCAACTACTGTTTTCCTTCACAGTCTTCAGAAGGTCGGAGTCTGAAGCTGCTTGTGGGGCTTTGACAAGGGAGCACAAGGTAAGGTATGGTCCTTTGAGACGTGGCTTTTCTACGTTAAACATTTCCTCTCAATGTTTAATGAATAAAGCAGATATTTCCTGGTATGTGCTGCATTAAATAATTGTATGGTTTTACCTACCCATCTTGTTTTCATGTTTAGAACCAGTTTTTCTCAAGGTGTGTATGGCAACCATGCAGAAGGGCACAGGAAAAGATGCATGGGTCATGTTATTTCAAATTGCATTCACCTGTAACGATCCAGTAATACTCGTAATATCCAGTAATACTACTTTCTATTTTCACTCGCTTTGGTGTTTATATTCAGCTGCTTTAAAGCCTGACAGTATTTTGGGAAGATCATCCCAAATATTTGAATTGGAATAGCAGAATTTTAGTAAGAACCTCTTGTTTCATTTGCGATGAAATATGCTTTCTTGGGTTTTTTTAAAAGAAATAGTCAACCTACTGTATGTCACAAAGCAAAGTCCTACCATTTCCCTTTTTTGATTCAGAGTGGTGCTGTGCTAAATGGTATTGATCTACCTGCTCTAATGTATTCCTTCTAAAATAATAGAAACATGAATCCATTTGAATATACAAAATAACCACAATGAGATGTATCATACAGTATCAAAAGACTAGTTTTCCCCAATAACTTTGAAGCAATAAAAAAATCTAAAAATCTAAAGGGAAGCTGTTTTGCATTGACTGATGATGTCAAAATAGATAGTTTTTAAAGAAGTCTTTTTCAAGCTTCTCTACTTCTCTAGTAATTCCAATTTCCTCTAAAAGTTTAGAAATGGAGTATTCAGCCTTTATGAGCAGTAGGTCTCCTTGCTATGTAATTCATGCAGTGAATGAAATACAGTTGAACTGATGGTAAATTTATCAGGAAGGTTTTGCTCTTTCCAGCTAGCAGTTTCAACTAGTATAGTGAATAGTGGCATCAGTGTGAAAATATACTCATATGTGACTGGGATTTTCTGGTCATTTGTTGTTGCAGACACATTTATGTTAATATTCCATTGCTATTCTCTTGTCCAGCTCTTGACTGTATTCAGGAAGTGTGAGATCACTTGATAGGGACTCGATTCAATCTTCTTCGTGATTATTTTTTCTCAAAACCATTTGAGTAGTGGTGATTTAGCTGCTTTTGTGTTGTTCTTTCCCTAAAATGTGTTCCCAGGGCTATGGCAAGGGAGGCAACAAAGAGCGCATGGACAAAATTTTAGCCTATAAACTTCAGTCTTGGTCCCACTCCTCTTACTAAGCTTCTTAAGCTCAAATTCTTGTGGAGGTTCTGTAGCACAGACTGTCTCTTATTCCTCAAAGCAGACCAAAATACTATCTTTCAAAAGCTGTCCTTTAGAGCTCCTTAATTTCTCACAGAGTTCTGGGCAGGAATTTTAGATTACTCAATATCCATGTCTAGCAAAGTCTGTTCCTAGGACTTACAGGCAGCTTTAGGTAACAGGAAACCATGAGGAAAAAATATTTTTTTTTCCTTTTTTCTTGATTTAAAAACAAAAATCTGGATTTCAGTAAACACTATTTGCGAATTTCTATCATTGTAAATTGCAATCTAGGTTCCAAGGGCAGCAAATTAAATTTACATTTGGGTTTTAATTTACCTGTTAATAACACAGTTTAAGCTAGGAAACAGGTGAGTAAGCAACAGTGGAAAGCAGAAGGCATCTCCACCTAAATTACTACCCACAGCTTTACTGGATGGACAATGAACTGGGTCATGGGAGGATCACACTACCTGTCCTGAACTCTGACACATATCTCCCTGCATGATCCAGCACAGGTGACGTATCCTGTGAGCCCTGGTTTGTCTCATCCATTCAGCGTGTGTGTTCTTCATGGCAGGGATGGGTTCTGTGTGTGCGTATGGGCAAGAGGAGGAAGGTCTTGGTTCTTGGTGCCTTTATTTTGGTTAGAGCTAACCAGGACTAAAATTAAAGATGCTCTTTTCAGAAAAGGTTGGTTGGTTGTCTGTTTTTCCCCTGGAACTGGAGCTTATTGTGAGTCAATGATAGTAAAACAGATTTTGGAGGTCCATGGTAAAGTCTGAGTGAATATATGGGGAGGAGCTGTGGCAGCAGGACCCCTGCACTTTGGAGGGGAGAGGCTTTTCCTCACTTGATTCAATGGGTGCTACTTTCACCACTACTGGAAAACAATTTAGGCAGGAGAGCAGATTTAATCAAGTGCTTTCACAGTTGCTCTACAGAGGGTACGAACGAAGACAACACAAGCTATTCAGAGTTAGTGGCAGGGTATCTCCCCTTTTTCCCCAGCCCTTGGTGTCACGGCTATCAGCTGGGTACAGCTTCGGAATGCCAACACCTCAGAGCCCTTAGCAGCACTTCGCAGCCTGCACTGGCCCCGTGTGAAAATGAAGCCAGGACGTGCCAGTAGTGCCCCTGCGAGTGGGGCTCAGAGAGGCAGGAGCCGCGGACATCCGACGATGCCACCGGGCATCAGAAGGACTCTGAAAGAACGACCAGGGCCTGGGTTACCGGACTCGATCGCTTCTGCTCGCTGTGCTGCTGCCAGGGCGGTCTCGAACACACGGATAGCAGGCGCGGGGCGCGGGACCGCCTTCCCCGCGGGTGGCCGTGAGCCGCCTCGCGTGCTGCAGCGCCCCCTGCCGGCGCCCGCGACGCTCTGCGGAGCCAGATCCGGGCGCGCGCACTGCCCGCGCGAGCATGACGCTACCGTCACGACGCCTGTGACGTCCGTGATTGCCTCCGTGACGCCGGGGCTGAGAAGCGCTACGGAGGGGTAAACGCTGGGGTTTCGCGGGCCGCCGCGGCGCACAGCAGCTCTTTCGGCAGCGGCAGTCAGCGTTCCGCGGGCTAGTTAGAGTTACAGTGAGACGTATCCTGAGGCAGAGATGGTTTGGCTTGGGTCACTTTCTCCTTGCCGAGCATGCTGGGAAACCTTTGACAGGAGCGCTGCCCTGCTGCAGCTCGCGATGCCCAGATACTGCTCAACGTGCCTTATTATTTTCATTTGTAAGGACAGATGGACAACAAAACCATCCTTTCTTGAGCAAGTGCTGTTTAGTTTAAATTACTAGAAGAAAGCCAGAGTTTTTAATCCCATAAGGGTCATCCCTAAAAATGACTTCAGAATTTAAAATGCACCCCTATGGGCCTGAATTTCACTGTTCTGCTTCCACGTCTGACCTACTCCTCCTCTGTTTTTTCATTGTTTTCCAGCTTGTTCTCTGCTAACTCATTGACCTTTGGGAGATTAGGAGGATGCAACATTGTTTCTTTCTGGTGTTCCCTGAGCATGCACCTACAATTATTCTAGTTTCATGCTTTCTGAACAGCAAAACACTCATATGCATGCTTCTTAGCTCTGCAGAGGATTGTTCAGGTTTCCTGTTTCTGAGCTCTTTCTATGCATGCTAAGTTCAAATTCTCCATTCAAGGTCCAAAATAGCCCGTCAGAAGAAACATAGGCCAAGGAATGAGGAGGAGTACCCTTAAAAAAATAAGCTTATTTCCTGGCTTAAATGTGTAATTTACATGGAATTACAACTGACTTTATATTCCAAGCAAACAGCCCAGAAACCATAATGTGCTTCCATTCTGACAGGGACAATGAAACTTGCATCATACTGTTGGCATCAGTACTGCTGTTTCCATTTCCACTGAGCAATTGCCGGAATGCTAGGCCTGGCAACACCGCCTCTGTCTCAGAATGCAGCTCAGGAATTGCTCCCTGGACTACAAAGGAGGTCAGAAGCGACCGTGTTTCTCCAACTGTCTGAGCAAACAGTCTACTCCTTTGTTTCCTTCCACACTTGTTAATTTTTAAAAAATATATTTACTTGTTTTGCATCAGGAACTTGCATGACAGATCAGGCTGCAAAGCTTGTATGAGGCTGTTGAGAATTCTGGTTGGATCCCCTGGCAACTACACTGACCTGGTTTTCTCCTTTTTAGGAGTGTCCAGAAGTTGCTCTGTTTCAAATCCTGGCCTATCGCTGAAAGCTGTTTTTCAGAATAAAACATTACAAGTCTGTAAAATCACAGGATCCTGTAAACTACTTGATTTCTACAGCCTGCATGATCCAGATATTATGTCTAGCACCTCCCCTTAATGGTCAAAACAGGAATGAGGATAGAATACCACATATTCTTTTCTGTTCTCTTCCAGTAAGCAGCTCTCGGACCCAGTTTGACTTTTTGAGTCCTCTCCCAGCTCTCCATTAAACAAATAAGAAGCATTCATCCAATTACTGGCTAATATGACTCTTTGCATATTCCTTCTGCCTCCCTGGGCCTGATTTCTCTCTACTTGAATAGATTTCCAATTATGTGAGATGCACACTTCCACTTTGATTCAGCATCTCTTTCTACTAAGGTAAGTTCCTGTGCAAGGTGCAGGTGACCAGTCCTTAATATTTATACAAATGACCATCCTGTGTGTGTAAGTTCAGTGAGCAGGGCATATCTGCCGAAAAGCTGATGATGACATCGTTTGCAGGCTCATGTAAACAATCACAGCACGCACAGCATCCTAGGTGTGATTGCATGTGTTCCTAAGGAACATTGCCACTAAATTTCCCCTAGCCAAAGTAAAAACAAATAAGGTTCCATACCATAGCTAAACTATCTCCTGTCACCTTTAATTTAAAATAATGCAGTCCCTTCCAGAAAATCAAAGGAAACAAACATATGTAATAGAGGAGGTGGCTTGCATATTTGCGAAGGGTCCCTTCCACACATTTTTTGCCACAGCACCATCAGTTCTCAGAAGTGGAGTGTTTCCTTGACTTGTGCTGAAACAAACTGCTGCCCAGAAAGGAAACTTTGTCCCCGGTCAATGTCCATAGGCAAGAAGGGACAGCTACAAAAAGCAAATGTAGTTGTTTCTGACACGCATTAAGGAGCAAGCATGTTCTGGGCAGTTGACATTGATAGGTGCATGAACTATCTATGATAAAATGTAATGAATGCCCATGAAATGTTTTAATTTGGTTTCATTTCCCTGGAAGGATTAGAAGAGTAAAGGATGCTTTGTTTGCCAGGGAACTTGGGCTAGAGAGTAATGACATGACTTGTCAAACTGTAAAAAGTACTAAGGAAAAACAGGTAATTGAAAGTGTTGCTCAGGGTTTAATTAAAAGGAATTCCTCTGATATGTATGATGGCTAAGACAATTTTGAGCTAAATTGCCTGGTTGGGTCAGCATGGAAAATGAGGTATGGAACTAATTCTGTGATGACTCCTAGGGGGTCTGGAACAGATCTGCATGGATACACTTATTTGGCCTAGGCCTAAGAGTCTCTGCTGTGGATTATAGTGTGACCAACTACTGAGTATGTTTAGACCACATAAGTGGATAGCATTTGCCTGTGCACAGCCTGATTTCATGTTACTGAATATATATATATGTATTTAAAACACAACCCTCCACGGCTTAAAAAAACAGGCTGGTAATAATAAAGTGTGAGGTACTGAGGTAGATTTCTTCATTCTAGGAGGCACATACTGCAACCAGCGTGAGGCTCAGAATGAAAGTGGAGATTTTCCGCAGAGACTCAGCTACTGGAGTGATCTCAGGACTGTTAAGTTGAGTACTTGGCCTAGCCCAGCCTTGTGATTTATTCCCGTGTAAATCTGTTCTTCTCTTTAGGGAATTAAAATCTAATACATGAAAAAGGGGGTTTAAGAGTGACTTATTTCATACTGGGCTGGGTCTGTTTATTAGAGAAAATGTATGAAAAGCTCTGCTAATTACTGTGAGCATGCCATGATGTAGGGGAGGGTGCATGATTCTGCTCTTTGCCTGGAAAGAAACAGGGTTCCTGTACTGTCTCTCAACAGCAGAAATTCAGAGTACTGTATGGTACTGCAAGCATTGCCAACTGTTCCAGGAACACCCTTGGGGCAATTTCTTGGGGGGCACATGTGAATTCATCCAGTCAGCACAGAGGTCCCAAAGGCCCCGACTCACAATCTGCATTACAGGATGGAACGTGCTGTTGCTGCTGTCTTGACTTGAAAATTGCTCGAGCCAAGTAGGAAAAGGAAACTGTTCCAAAGGGCAATGGAAAAAAAAAGAAAGTTACTTAAATTCAGAGCGTATGCCTCAGGATCAAGGAAGTTTACTAGACAGGTTTTAAACTACACATTTCTGTGGTCCTTCAAAAATGCGTCAAGACTGGAATGTGAAATCAGAGAACTGAGTGGTGAAACGTGCCACGTATTTTCTGCATTTCATTTGACTGACACAAAGGACAGTGGTGATTTGTAACATGATGAGAAATAACCGTTCCACCACTGAGTTCTGTGAGCTGGGTCAGCTCCCGGGGAACGAATGAGTGCTGTATTGCCTGGCATGCTCCCATCAACAGATTCTGGCTTCAGTTCAGATCTAATTCTAGCTGGCATCGTCACTCCAACAACAGAAGATGAAGACCATAAGCAGCAGGGATAGAGTAGCCCTTGCAGGGCTTGCGTCTCCTTATGATGGTGGTTGGGGTAGCCCAGCGGACATTGGATGTCCTTAAAGAGAAGTATCTGCTTCCACAGAACTTCTTTAAGCTAGGAACTGATGGAGATTTAGACATTTTTTTGAGTTCATTATATAATGACAGCAGCAGAAGGTAATGTATAAACTGTAGCAGGTGCTTAGTATCACACAGAAATGCTCACTAAAACCCAAGGCATCTGAGCATGTATTGTTTATTGTCTTAAAGAATGTGAATTTGTTCCTTTTGTTGGTTAAATAGATGGAAACGAGGGAACTGCAAGTCTAGTAAGCTTTTTTTTTTTCCTATTTCACAGAGTGCTTGATGGCTTTCAGTCAAAAAAAGACAGCCTTTAAAACAAACAATATTTTGGAGCTACACCACTAGAAGCATTTAGATAATATTATGTCTGGGGGACCACCAAGCTGACTGCTACACCCTTACTATGAAATATTTGGATGCAGAGTTTAGTTATCTAAGAGAAGTTTTGGTTTCTGTTGCAAGGTGTCTTCAATGCAACAACTTAGCAATAAATTATTTTATTACTTAATTACATTATTTCTTTGCTATTTGATCCATTTTACCAGCCATGTAATGGTAAGAGTGTGACCCAAGTTAGCTATTTGAAAGAATGGCAACAGAGTGTCTTTCTCCTCCTCACTAGCAGAGTAGATTGCTGGGCAGCATGTTGACTTCAACCTTTTTTACACTTTCAAGGCACCTTCAGAAAATGTCTACTTGGTGGGCCTTCTGGGATTATAAGCAGAGAGAAGATGCCACTCCTGTGACTGGGCAGCTTCTTTGCATGCACTATGAATGTTGTGGGAACTTTGTGGTCTGCAGTCGAAGCATCAGCTAAATGTAAGTATCCCTGCAGGATAAGCTGAGGAACAGAATCTCAGTCACTGACTGCGGAGCTAAATAGGTTTTCTGATTATACCCCAGGTTACTCCTTTGCAAGGACAAAATGGAAGGGAGAGGTCCAGTAAGAGCTTTATTCTGTCATGTAAATGTTTACTTCTCAATTAAAATGTGTTGATGAGTTTTGCCTGCATCTCCCGTGGAAATTTGCTAGGTAGTGGTTGAACTAAGAAGAGAAGGAACTCTTACAAATTATGTATCCGAAGTTATTCTTGTCCTGTTTATTCAAAGTCGCTGCATCTGTAACAACTGCAAACATGTTAGAGATGTACAAGATGTCCTTCCAGAGCAAATGCACTCGTACAAATTCAGATATATTTGGCAACTCATAAAGGTATTTAACTGTTCATGTATCTGGTAAATTCAGGTACTTTTGATTTCAACGCTGACATTAGGTGCTGATAGTTACTGAAGTTTGGCTGAAGAACCTTCCACTAAGACCAAAATTTCCTTTTTAATACTAAGTCAAATTTGCCCATGTCTATAATCACTGTTCATTGTATGCTTATGTATACAAAACTCCACTGAATTTTATAACCCACTTTTTGTCTTTCTGCTACTGAGTTGAAAATGTCACAATTCACACCAATTTTAGGCATGTCAAAAGAATGAAAAGAAAGCCATTATGCATAACCAAAACCCAAACAAATCGATGCAAGGACTTACTTAGGAGAAAAAAAAAATTAGAGTAACTATTCATAGTTTCAAATTACATGAACAAGGCATGCTGTGGGAATTCCATTCACAGGCATGAAGCTACAAAACAAAAGGGAAACTTCAGTCTTACACCTCTCTTGCTCAGAATTTTTTCAAAAGGGAAAATTGAGGAAGCAAACATTTTGAGAAGACCCAAACAGACAAGGGAAAAATCCAGCCTATTTTAATGGAAGTTTTAAAATGATTCAGCAGTAATGTTGGTATACCACCAACAGCTGTGAGATAGCTGGGCTGCTCCTCAAAAGATTTCCAGGTATCAGGACACACACTTTACAATGAAGATTATTGTCAAAATTGTTTTCTTCAGAGTTAGTTCCTAGCTGACTTTTAAAGATTATTAAAATTCTCGCGGTGTCGGGATTCACTTATTTATGAACTCAAAGAGACTACAGGGTGGGCAAAAATGTGTGCAAAAATAGATGCACAATGATGTGAGGGGAATATGTTACTCAAAGGCCATACTGGCTCACAGACACACAACATGAAAATGGAGCACATGCAAGGGTTCAAGGGAAAGCAAGTATCTAAGGCTAAGGATAAAAACACATGAAACAGACAATTTGAAGAAAACATTGATCAATCATCCTGTAGTACTGTATGTGTATGAGAGAAAAGTTCTGTTGGGGACAGCTGCTGATCCCAGCCACAGCTGCTACTGCTGATTGGAAAGTTGCCAGGGCTTTAAATAGACTTCTACATTTTCCCAGGTCTTAGAAGTAATAGGAAAGGCCACTAAGAATGAAATTGGATGAAGTTAGGAAAGAGGTATTGCAGGTTCATTACCATCCGTGAACTATAAGAGTTTGAGAGGGCCACTTCTTGTTTGTGTAAAGATGAGCCAAATGACAGGACTCTTCCTTTGAAATCATTCCGCAGTGGGATAGTTTGGGCTGTCCTTTATTCCTCCTATGCTCAATCAAAATTTTCTTTTCCTGTTCTTCTTAAAACAAACATTACTGAATTCCAGATGGCTAGTACTAGGAAAGCACTCCCCCTATTCTTACACTTACATGCTCAAGCTGTTGTCCTGAAGCATTTACTGGCAGTTACTGGTAAAATTAGATGGACCACTGGTATGACCAGAACATATAGTTGTATATCTGGCCATCACCATAAATTTTTCCAAGTTCACAGTGGCTTATGTAATAAATTCTATGGACCTTTAAAAATGTTTCAAACAAACAAAAAAAACCCCCTCTCATTTAGTCTTCCAAAAGTGGGAAAAACATTGACTAGATATTCTGAAAGCACACTAGAGGGCACTTGAGCTGTTTATTCCAGAATATGTAAAGCTCAGAACAGTAGGATGCTTACTCAGGAGCAGCAGTGGACAGAACTGAACATGGGAATTAGTAGAATTTATTGGTATCTATGTGGTGGAACGATTAGTGAGTTTTCCCAACAGCATACTGTGGGGGAGTAGGTGTAAATTTCCAGGTGTACATTTTTCTTATGAGTAACGTAAGCAATTAGGATCAAATAATCTAAAGAATGTTGAGTGATTGCAGTACTGTTTTGACTTTGTACATGGATAAACAACAGAAATGTGGAATATTTGGGAAGTTTACAAGGAAATATAGCCTCAAATAGAGCTAATGTCCAAAGAGTTAATTTGTTCTTTGGAGTCTGCTCCCACTATATTGCTCTAGTTCTGTCCCCTACCCAAGTACAAGGTGATCCCCTAAAAAGATTGCTTTTGTGGAAATGAAACAAACAGCATTTGTCAGCCTTTCTATAAAGTATCTGTAATAAAACCTGAAGACAGTACAGGCCCGCCAGTAGACCCCATACTTAGTAATGCACTTCAGAATTTCAGCGGTGTGGTTAAAAGAATTAAAAAAACATTGATCTGGTTCCCAATGTGTAAAACAGGCCCAGAGGTTTGAATAAGGATTGGTGCTTTTGTTTTTATTATGGTCCAAATATTTATTTTTCTTCAGAAATATGCAACAAAGACAAGGCCTTTGAGCTTATTTACTGTGCATCTAATTAAGAGACAATAACCTCAAACCTAAGTCTTCTGTGCTAATGAGTCAGCTCATGATTTATAGACATGACCCTGTAAGAATAACTTTTAGTATTTAGTATTTATGCAGATCAAATTTTTTAGGCTTTCTCTGTAACCTGATGTTTCTCTTGTGCACACATACACACAAACACACAAATGATCTATCACAAAATTCCATGACTTGGGCTTTAAAAGCATACAGCATGATCCTCTGTCTATGCATACACTGTATCACTGAATGGTACTGTGGGCAATGGCTTCTAACTCGTCAGGAGCACGTATTGTTCTCCCTACAAGCTCCCCCTATTTTACAGCTAACCTTCTCCTCCCCACAAAGTTAACCTGTTCACTGTCTGCAGTGTTACTTACTTAGCAGCTACAGGAAGTGAATTTACATCTCTCTGAGATCAAGGCCTCCCCAGCGCTGGTGTCGAGGCCCCACCATTTTGAGGCTCTCATCCTGGAGCTCGGCCCCAGAGCAGGGCGGTGCCCTGGGCATTTTCTCTGTTTGCAGAATCCATTGTTAGCAGGAGGCTGAGTCCAGATGTTTCTGCACAGCACAACTGAAAATTCATCTCCAGCAGATTACTGTAGTGTATGTGTAAAACAAACTTTGCTTGAGAACTGGCAGTTGTCTCCAGAGCAGGCCGCCTTTGATTGTCTGAGCTTCAAGTAATTCTTATGCCCTGCAGCAGACACAACTAAGCTCCAGTTCACAGCATCTTCACTCTCAGTTGTCAGTGAAATTAAACTATAAGCTGCAACTGAGTTTCTGGGCAATTTACAAGCCTTCTGGTGAGTCTGATTTCCCATGAAGGACATAGACTCCTTTTATCTACTGTGGAACACTTACTTTTTGCTAATCACACTCTCCTAGTCATAGGGGAGCTACTGGCCAGCTGAGCAAT
>VZTU01031003.1:9662-85056 GCA_013400835.1 Zapornia atra | reverse complement strand
GGAGGGGCCGCAGGACCCGCTCTCTGCGCCCCGGCGGGCCCGGCTGCGCCTGCGGCCCCTCGCTTGAGGCGCATGCACGCTCACGTGGCTGGAGGCAGCTCGTAACGAGGGCCAGGTGGTGCGTGGTGCCAGCCCGGGCCTCCTCTGCTCGGCGCCGGGAAGGGACTGTGGCTGTCTGCTCGGGAGGCCGGGGCGCGGCGGTGTGCCGGGAGGTTGGGAACCGCGGCCGTCGGGGCAGCAGGTAAGCCTGTGTGCGGGCTTGGCGATGGGGGTGGCTGGGAGCCTCCTGTAGGCCGCCCGTCCGCTAGGGCCTGAGGTTTCCCCAGGCAGGCCCCGCTGTGGCGGCTGGCCTGCTCGAGAAAGTTCTGGTCTTACCACTGGCTTCTGTGATTTGGCTGCTACTATCTCTTGTTGCTGGGACCGCGGCCCTTTCTGTGGGGTTGGGTCCTGGTCCTGGCTGTCTTTCACCTTTCTAATTTGTGCCTTACCGCTGTGCCCCTACAAATCTGGCTTGTGTGGAGCATTTTAGTTTCTGATTCCTGTGCCACTGTCCTCAAAGCGCAGGAAAGAAGTGGAGAACAGATGTGTAGATGTAATTTATCTAGATGGATGTTGGTTACTTAGTTACTGGGTTTTTTCATCTCACTTAAACTTCAGTTTCTGGTCCCTGTTTGTGTCTCTAGCTGCACTTGCCCTGGTTTGTTTCTTGCATACAGTTCCTTAAACTCTTAAGTATCCACTCACATGTGCTCTGCTCAGTTCAGCTGGCTAAAGGATGCCCTCCGTAGGGAGAGGAACTTGGAGCCAACCAAACAGCAGTTTAATTTGTTCAGTTCCCAGCAGTGTGAGCTTCCAGATAAGCTCAGCATCATACAAGCACATGAAAACGTGGCTTTCTGATCAAGAGAGGGGTGCACGAGCCATACTGCGAGACAGATAAATGGTCTTGGCTGGCTGTTTAGTTAGCTGGCTGCCATTTTGCCCTTACTGAGTTAAACAATTTGAAGGTGGGAAAAGCTTCTTTGAGAAAATAAATTGTATTGCTGACCAGTCACTTTTGGCTTTCTGTACTTGTTTCCTCGTGAATATCAAGTCACAGTGGGAGTTTTTACTGTTCAGAGTAGCTTGAGGTAGGACATGTTATTTGACAGTCTGACATGCATGCATGACATTTCTTGTAGCAGGGAAAAACTGTGTGGAGGGAAAAGCTTTGCTAGTAGCTGGCTGAAGGCTGTTGTACAAGCCCTCACAGGATCTATGAGGCAGCTCATATGTCTTTGCATTCCATTCAAATGCAAGGTGTGCTCCTTTGATCCTAGTCCAGTAGCAAGCTAGGCACAGTGTGGAATAAGAGTACTTCCATCCCTTTTCCTATGGATGAGGAAAGAGGGAGAATGTCTTGTGGCAGATGCTGCTTTTGCTCTTTGGAGTGCTGTTGGGTTAGGTTTAGAAAATGTTAATGGGATTAGTGCAAAAACCTGAGTACTTTTTATTACAGGAATGTTGATCTAATCTGTTGCTTTCCATGTATATCCTGTATACCCATGTTACAAGAGCATATGAATCCTTTATTGGAATGAAGCATATGAATACTTTATTAAAAGCAGTGCTTAAAAGAAAAAGTTAATGTGAATTGGACTTTAATAAGTGCATGATCCTGAGTCTTAATAAGCTTAATTACTCTTGTGTAAGCAAAGAGGAAAGATTTAGTCTTGTTGCCATCCTGTCTCTTTTTAACCACCCTGGGACATTTAATATAATCCCCCAGATGCCATCAGGCAGAGAGATAATTCTGTGACTTCACAAAACGCTTAATTATATATTTTTTCCTTAACTGGTTTGCTCTGTAAGTGTGTAAAACTTAAGCTATAGGATTTCCTGTTCCACGAGGCTATGATCAACTCTCAGCACACTTGTGTCACATGCAATTGATTAATTTCTAAGTTTTAGAATATCCCAAAATTGTGCTTGTAACTGAACATTTTGAATTCTTTTCTTCTGAGCAGTAACTTGGGCGTTGGTTTTTGGTGACTCTGTAGTGAATTCTGGATTGAGTTCAGACATCTGAGGTACTTTTGGTTCTATATTATTGATGAAGCTGTTGACTAACATTTAAATGTGTGTTGTATCCTGTTTGATAAACCTGACAACTTGGAGCTTCCCTGTAATGACACTTTGTATAGCGAATGTTTTTACAGTAGTACCATCTGTGTTGTTGGTTTTGCTTCTCTCTAGATAAGACAACCCTCCTTTATTTGCAGAGGTTAGGGCTTTTTGCTCTTTGCAAGTGTTGCAAACTATTTACTAATTATATAGCCTCCAGTATGGGCAGAGGTACAGTGAAAAGAGCCATACCACTGAAGTAAGATCCTCCAAGGAGGAAAATGGCTGGAAGCAGCTCAGGTCTTTGCATTGAGCTGCTGAAGTTGTATTTCCAAGTTTCTAATCAAAAGCTGAAAACAGATGGAAATAGAATGTGAGGAGTAATATGAAAAATATGTTGCAGAGAAGATAAAATGGAAGGAAGAAAATGAAAATGTACTCAGTTCACTGCAGAGTTCCTTCAGAAGCAGCTTTATAGGAGAGTAACCCTCTTTATATTTCACCTTTATTTTGTCACTAGGTGCATGCAGGTAAAACGAAGTAGAGCCTTGTGGAGCTGTGTGTATGTGTTACAACATTGCTTATGCTGGCACTGAAAAGGTCAGGTTTTCTGTGTTGCTAAATGAGATTTAGGAAACTAACAGGTTTTCTGTGATCTCTGAAGGCTCTCTACAGTATTCAGCAGAAAAGACAAAAATTGAAAGCAACTCCTTTGCTGGTAGAATTTTGGTCTTCTTTCTTGTACTTTGATGTAGTAGGATGAATTCTGTGCCCTCATGTGGAAGGACAAGAGCTAGAAGGATTTGAAGCCTCATGATCCGAAGATCCAATAATTCAAGAAGAAGGGAAAATAAATTATTAAATCACTAACAAGCAAGATGTGTCCTTATTCAGAGAACAGGAATACTGTTCTTTCCTTCTTTGGGGAATAAATACATGAGCAGCAAAATGAACCGGGAGACAATAGCACAAGAGTGTTGTCAAAGTATTAAAAAAAAAACTTGAGACTTGTGTGGATGCCAAGTTTAACTTTGGCTGATTCGCTTTTAGGAATTTTGTAAAGCAATTTTCTGAGTTCTATTAATATAACAAGCAAATGTACTTTAGATGCTTGGGGTCTTCATTGTGGGAAATGAAGATCGGTTTTTTGGGTGATTTTTTTCACAGGCTGAGAGCTGTGTATGCTTTTGAAATACAAGCTTAAATGTTATGGATAAAGATGGTGAAATGCTAAGGGAGGGGAAAAGGGAATGAAAACATTAGACAGCAAAAGTGGAACTAAATTTCAAATGTAAGAGTAATGCGATTTTTTTTTTTTTTGACAGAAGTGCCACAGTAGTGGGCACTAGCGAGAGTTTTTGCTGCCTCCATACGTGGTATTCTGAGTTCTGTATAAGCTACTGTTGGGCCACACAAGAACACTGTCTGTGCTGCAGCAGTGTGAGTAGGGCCCATCTTTGTTTAAAAAAGGAAAAGGTTGCCCTGTCAGTTGAACAAATACAATAATCTTTTGGTAATATGCATTAGTACTGTTCACTTATCAAGTGATAGAGCTCAAGGTGGCTGATAACAGGGGTATCAAAGGTGTGACAGAGTGTAAGGCCTGTGATATTTGCTGATAATAGGACAGGTTATATGCGGGCCATGATAATGGATGATTCAAGTAATTCTTTATGTGTCAACATGGCAAGAAGGATTGTGAGGAGTTGTATGTACTTGTCTCTCTACTCTAGCATTTTGCCTCCTGCTGTAGTAGGTTTGTGCCATGCAACTGAATGTATGTTGCTGCATGCTTCTGCATAATTCAGAAGGGACTGAGCCCTTTCCACTGTTGAAGTGCATTCGTTCTTCTGAGATACACATTTCCCAGATTCATGGTAGTATTAGCATATCCTCTAGCCCCAGTTCTATTATGAAACCATAGCTTTTTTGGTCATAGTGTAATGAATAATGCTGTGTGTGGATTGCTTTCAATCTAAGCCTGTTCAAGAAGACAGATTTGTCTGAATATCAATGATCTGTGAGTTCAGGAGGGTAGTAACATCGGTTACTACAACTTAATGAATATGAATTTGCAGTTGTCTCTCAGTGAAGCTCTCTTTGTGAGGATAACTTAACAATGCAGCTGCTGCTAGCTAGTATCTTTTTATCCTGCTGTAGTCCTCTTTCTCATAGATTCTGAGATTTGATGATAATATTTTCTATTTTCCCTCTCCCTGTAAAAGCATATTGTATTAAGCATAGCGTATGTATTTATTGAGTGACAAAATATGTACTATTGATTAGGTTCTTCAGATCTTATAGATCTCAGCGCTGTAGTGCTTTTAGTGTGTTCTTTTGTTGGGGCACTTCAATCATATCCAGGTCTTTACTAACTATTAAGCAAGTATGGATAACTGTCCTTTCTTCTGTAAGCATCTCATTTTGGCTGTTGTTGGAAACAGGGTGCTGAAATAGCAAACCTTTGGTCTGACGTGAATCTGTCAGATTTTTTTTTTTTTAGGGGTATAAAAAATCTTTTACACAGTACATTGGACCCACAGGCAGCACGGGATTTTCAGGGAGGGCTCTTCTTTTGGTTAAATCAGATTTTCCTGTATTTGGTTTCTTTCTAGCAACACGTGTCAAACGTACAGATATAATTCATTCCATGTTGTGTGAATGTGTGCATGTAGTAACTGCTATTCAGAGCAATCTGATGGAGCAATAAGAGGAAGAAAAATTGATAAAACTCGGTTGAAGGAATGCAATAATGCAAATCTATACAGCTTGTTCTCAACTAGTGGGTGAGAAGAAATGAGTAGAGACATAAGGCTAGATTTAAGTGTTGGGCATTGAGAAGGCAAAGGCTGTTAAGGAGCTGAACTGCAGTTAAGGAAGTTGAGCTTCTGTATTTGCTGTCTCATTGGTTGTTGTTGTCAGAAATATTTTGGTAGAAGTGTTTTATAATTTTGCTTCCTGTCCGTTCACAGTGGGACAGCTTGTGACCTAAGTTGGTATCAGAGCTAAGTCTCTAAAATACTTGAGACACTAAAGGAGACATTAGAATTACTACAGAATTCCAAGCGGTGATGGGCACAAACTCTCTGCCGCCAGCCATTACATGCAGTGTTGATCCTGATTGCACAAAAGGACCTGTAGTTAAACTTCAGCTGTTCCAGCATAACTCTACAATGGATGGAAAGCAAATCTCTTGCAAAATCTCTTAAGTAAAATTTGAGTGCAGATAGCAATGTCTGAGAGGGCGAAACTGCTTAGGTGTCAGACTGGCTATGCCTGGCATCCAAAGCCAGCCACTCGCCGAGTTCTGTTTTTATCTTGTAATAGTGACTGTGTACTTGCTTGTTATGTTCCTGTGGTGGTTTTGATCGCAGTGGTCTTGCTCTTCATGCTTTTTTCTTTGCTGTGGAAGCTACAGTGGAATAATTGCTTCTCTCAACCTGCTGGTTATGCTCTGGCTAGTGCAGCATGGTAGGGGTGCTAAGACCTTAATCCTGATTGCACTGTCCTGCCATTTGTGCTTTCTAACCCGCAGTCTGCATATTCTTAGCTCTCATGTTTGATCACTGAATGAGGAGTACAGTCTTTTTAACTAAATATTTCCTAAGGATTCTCGAAACCTAAAAATCTATTGGGTCATGAGGCAGAGTGTTTGGAAGTGAGGACCAACTATTAACTTCCTTTTCTATTCTATTGATTTACCTTCTCTCTTTTTCTGGTTTCTATTTCTAGAGTGTCACAATATTTAATTTATACAGAACTGAACCAAATGGTTGGTGTTATAGATCATGAACATGACTGCGTGCTTGCTGTATGATGAATTTTTTTGGCCTGAAAACTCTACACATTATTACTCCCTGTGAATAGGCCATTCACTCTGAAACATGCAAACATACCAAAAGATGTTTTAATGTCTTTCTGTAATCTTACTTTCTGTTATAGGCAAACCACAGGCACATCTCTCAGGAGTCTTGTTTGGTGCAGTACTTTGTCTAAACATTTTCCCACTGGATCTAATCCAGTCTGGGATCGCAACTGTCGTGAGAATGCAGCAAATCATTCTGGGAAGTATCTAAATTTGCCCCTATTGGTCAAAGCAATGTTTATGCACAGCCAGGACCATGTGACAGAGGAGAGGGTGTTCTTGAACCCTGTTAGTAATATGTGCTAAAAAAATACCAGAGCTTCCAATTTTTTTTGTGTATGAGTAAACCGCAAACTACTGTTTGCTAGTTTGAACAACCCCTGATTTGAATATCATTGGAAAAAAGCCAGGAAAGCAACTGGCGTCAGCCCAGAAACGTTTTTTTGTCCTCCTAGCTGCTTTATTTATTTAAACAAACAAAACAGACACCCCCCCCACCCCCACCCCCAAACCCAAGCCACAAAAAAACTTTTCAAAAGTGTATGTTTTCTTTTAAAGAGTATTTTAGGGCTTTACAATGATTGATTGAGATGTGGTACTTCTATGAAGGCTGCCAGTAGGAAACTGTCAAACATAAAATAAATGTCATAAGTATACATCTTTTTGTTTATTTTCAGTCCTGCCTCAGATGAACATAAATCAGTGTTCATTGCTATATAGTAACTTCCTTATACCTACAGGGTATCTGAAAATGATCAGCCTTGCAAAGAGGTGTATTTAGCAGTTTTCCAGTGGACTGAGTTGCAGAGCGCTCATACAAGCAGTGCAGATGACCAAGAAAGTGTACTATTTCCATGGGCTGTCTGAACGCTCTTAGAGTGATGGCTTTGCCTCCAACTGTAGCTGATGTTCAAGTTGCAAAATACACTGTTTCATACATATATGAGGGAAAGATCTAAGGTAGTTGGATGACAGAGGACCTGTCAGGCAAAGAGTGAAGTGTGTTGGCAAGAGCACTGGTGTTGTTGCAGCCTGTTCTGCATGAGTTTTGGAGGGTAAAATGTGTATTTATTCTTCAATCTTCTACTTTATCATAAGCAGCTAAAACTGTGGCTCCTGCCGTTTCAGTTTAGGATATTGACAGGGAAGATCTGTTAGGTAAAGAAGTATCTGTTTTGAAGGCCAAGATTGATTGACTGGGCCCTGCTGTGCATGGTCACTCGCCTGCTGAGTGAGTTATGGAATCTGTGCCACCTTAATTGGGATGAGAGTTTGAGAAACAAAGAGGCAGCAAAATAGAAAATGAAGACTTACGGGATTAGGTACAAAGCAGAAAAGTATTGGGGAAAATGGGCAAAAGTAGAATGAGAGTGTAAGATGATGAATGGCAAGACTGCTGCAAGAGTATACTTTTATCTCATGAATGACTGATTGTTATGAACATAAGGAATAAAATCTTAGAATAAACATTATTTTTTCAGCCTAGTGCTGAAGAAGCTAGGAGCAGTTGCAGTTTGAAAAATCTCATCTGTTAATTTGCTTATGCTTATTTGCTCTCACATAGCTTTGATGTTCAGTAGTCAGTGTATAAGCATTGCTGCAGATGACAGCTGTATTGGAAGTTATTAATCACTGAATGAGTCATCTGTTCACCTGCATTAGACAATGTCTGAGCAGTCTAAGGTTGATGATGACCTGAATTTAGGGAAAATGGGATAAGTATTTGTTCCAAATTTGTGCCCAATTCATTGTAGATAAGATAAAAGATGATACTGTCAGTTATAGATGGCTTTTCTGTATCAGCTAGCAGTCTTGTGGCAAAAAGTATCTGCATGTTGTCTAGTTTTTGCCTGGTTTTTGCAGTTCAGTGATAGAGTTGTGTGTAGCAATTCCAGTGCTGTACTTGGCAAGTAACTCTGCAAGAGATTCATGTTAGATGGCTGTTGAAAATAATGTTAGTACCTAACCGTTCTGAATGTAGCTTGTCTAATAACTTGCTTCAGTCAGACGTCTGAAAAGTTGTTTGTTTCAGACTAACCATAGCCCTTGCAAAGTTTGTTGTATTTGGCTTCAAAGATCTGCTTTGGTAGTGCACTTTGAAGGAGAACTCCAAGAACTCTTGTCTTCCTAGAATGAGAAAACTGGGCTTCTGTCATTAGTCAGTAAACAGTCCCAGTTTAGAACAGCACTTTGCTGTGTTACTGATCACCTAAGTTTATTTCTACCATTCTGAAATCTTCTTTTTCCTCTCCCTACCAATTCTGATCTTATAGTCTTTGGAAATGAAACATTTCATACGCTTTTTTGTATTCTGGTCACCTTTAGTTCTTTATCTTAGCTAGTTACATACAGCTGTTCTAATCCAGAATATTTTTAACCGAAGCCTCTAGTTTCAATGTTTGCTAAACAATATTTATGGCTGAAATTTCTTGTAGTTGTTGTCAGTTGATGTAAAAGCTACTGAAAAAATTAGAGAAAATCTGTCTACTCAGTTTTTTACTAACTTAATAGGAAATTGGTTTTCCTGACTTTCTGAAAATTGTTCTTAACTTTGTGTGGGAAAATAGAATAAGAAATTGGACGTTACAGTTATAGGTGGACATTGTCTAGGGAATTGTACATGCTACTGTGTTATTCAGCACACTCCACACCACTTAAAATGTCATCCCATCATGTCTAAAGGCTCACAGTGCATGTACTTTTAGAAAGACTGAATTCTTTTTTTCCCTTTGCTTNTTTTTTTTTTTTTTTGCTGTGCATCAGGTCAATACAAAATGAAAATTAGTAGAGCTTGAAAGTTACCGCAACATATCAAATGAAATTTTGGAATTAGCATGCAGTTTAATTCCTAAATCAGACCAGTGCTGTTTTAATTAGAACCTGTAATAAAAGTCTTGTTTATTGATTAATAGATATCTGAGAAATTAATTTGGATTGTGCATGTTCCTTCCTTCCTGCCATAGCTTAACTTGTTCTCAAGAGTTGGATTCTGTGCAGTAGAATTGGAATCTAACCAAATCAAATGATTCAAGAGGAAAAGGGAAAACAGAACAAAATCCCTAGAGGATGCATATGATCAGTAGCAATAGCAGATGTGCTTTTCATAGAGATGCTGCGAGCATCGGCGCTTTGTTCATCAGAGGCTAAAGGTATTACCTAGGTTTAATTATTGCATAGCTTTACAACTGTATGACTCATTGTTCAAATGATCATACTTTGGATCACAAATTTAAGGGCAAGATCTTGATAAATGCTTGGAGAGGGGCCACTATATATGCTGGATTATGTAAATAGAAGTGATACAAAAGAGACAATCCATGAGTCAGTGCATTCAGTACAGGCTTGCCTATTCCAGGCAGAAGTTGCCATCACACAGTAACTGAATTTGAATATTAACTGAAACACCAGTTTGTAGAGTAAGTATGGTGGATTTTGTGCTTTAATGCTGGTTTGGGAACATGCTGCTTTGAAGCCACATGTCCCAAAAGCAATGCTTCAAAAGAAAAAGCCAAATGCATTGAAAGCAGTAATCCACTTAACTGGTTTAGACATGGGCATTCTTGAGGATTTTTAGGCTTTTTTTTTTTGGTATAAAGCAAGTGAAATTTTTCCTCCAGAACAGTTAAGCACAGCAGAATCTCTTACCCCGTCCTGCTGACTTTAATTATAGTCATGTTGTATTGTCTCCGTCACTTGGGCAATGGGTAGCAAAATTATGACTTTGCTGAATAGATGCATAGTAAAACATTGCAGCTTCATCATTCCTCTTAATTTCTTGGAGAAAAAGTATTTGGTGCTGTTTGAAGTCTGGAAGGACTCTAAGGACAACTCAAAGAAAACTGAAGAAGTGGTTAATAGATTGATAAAGTAAAAATAATTATTGCAGGAGCAGTTATCACTGGGAGGCTGTTCTGTGCAGCATGTTAACCTTAAGGAACTACCAAAGACTGTCAGCTGATTGGACTGTGGAAAGCGTTCTGAATGTTAGCACTAAGGTAATGTAGCTAATGTAATCATTTCTTTAAACCATTATGGAGCTGTTTTTCTTTTTAACACCAACCAAACCAAAGGAACATCCACTTTTCTAATGAGACATTGGTCCTGTTATGATTCCCTTGTACAGTCTCCTGTCCAGATTCGAAGTTGAATAATTCTGTGTTGTATTTTCTTAGTTCAGTGCTGTTCCCTGTGCTGAGGTATTCTATCTTTTTTTCTTAGTTTCTGCTAGTTTCTTTTCTTTTTGTAAAGCAATTTGGTTGCAGGGTACGAGTGAAGTGTCAACGTAGCATCTTTTATGACTATACAGACAAAGTGCTAGAATTCAATTGTCTGTCAGGTCCAACGACATATATATTGCTGGTGATACCATATCAGAATAGCTTATTTGTAGGCATATAGAAGCTGAGCTTTCCAGAACAAAGAATTTAGAAGGTAGCCAGAGAAGAGTGAAAATGCAGTACACAGCGATTCCAAGCCCTGCAAGTAGGTTCCCTGACAGTGGTTGTAATTGCTCTAATGAAAGATGTTGCTTACTAAAGGAGAGCTGGCAAGGGTGTGGCTTCTACAGCATTCCTCTTTAATCACATGTTTAAATAAGGGATTAGATAATGAGGCAGTAGTGTCGTGTAAGGGATGACAGGAAGCATATTGAGAAAGCATGACTGTTATGTAACCTTACTCACTCTTTGTCAGTGTCAAAATTTTCTGTCTGCATTGCAATTGAAGTGAAAATAATGCAAGACCCAGTGAAGTATATAACGTGAGTGCAGGTCTAGGCATTAGAATGGGCTTTCTGGCATTCCAGGCGTTTGGTGTAACTCAGCAGTAGGAATGATTGCATAACCAGTAGGATTTCAGACGTGTTGTCTGTCTGCCCCCCTCCCCTCCTGTCCCCCACCAACAAAAAACACCACCAAACCAAAACTGTAATAACAGCAGCGATGAGAGTATGAATCCTATGTTAGGTGATGGAAACTAATTATGTTCCACACTGCTCTTATCTTTCTAGAGAATCATCTGTTTTCTTCCAGGCAAAGTTTAATCTGCACTCCTTAGTGAGACCAGATGAGCAGTAGTGAAATTGTTGGTGTCATGCATGTGGCATTTGGCTAAAGGTGAAACTGGATCTCATCTGACTTATTTTTTAAGTATAACCCTTATACTTAAAGTAAACCCTTGTTTTCCCTTTCTCAGAATCTGGAGAGATTGAATTCAGGTTGCTCTAACAGTGGCTATGCAATTATTCCAAGGTATCTGGCTGTTTCATAGCAGCCCCTCTGGTTGATCTTATTTTATATGAAGTAGCTTTCCTTTTTCTTCGTTATAATTGTTTTCAATCCTTATGTTTATAAGTAAGGCTTTGAGAAGAAATGAAGGCACTTCATCTTCAGGGAAGCAGTTAGTTGTCAAGCTCATATAAATAATAAAAACTTCATAGATTTCTTAAAAGTTCAAAACCCAGCAAGCAGTGCATAGCACTTCTTTTGAACGAAGTGGAGAAGTTTTAAGTACCAGGGGCACTCTTGAGAAATGAAGTGTGCTGCAAGTTAGTGGT
Organism: Zapornia atra; assembly: GCA_013400835.1. Lineage (NCBI taxonomy): Eukaryota > Metazoa > Chordata > Aves > Gruiformes > Rallidae > Zapornia > Zapornia atra. The sequence goes on along the minus strand of VZTU01031003.1, from coordinate 73,534 downwards.
TCGGTCGAACAAAGCTGACTTGTAGAGGTCTTTCTTCACATATTTTTGGCTGTTGTCACTTTATACAAATAAACGAGAGCGGTTACCGAGTTCGTTTCATTGCAGAAGACTCCATGCTGAACCGCAGTCTTGAATGAGCATATATGTTGAAACTGCATCTCCTACAGCTGAAAGTAATTTATGGATGGATGCTCTTGTAATTCCTTGGACACAGTGGAAACAACAACAAAGTTAGCTGGTTTTAACCATGCCTTTAACAGGGTTTCAGCAGTGTAAGTTGAGCTATGATGTTACCTGGCTCTTCAGTCCTTTATCCCTTCCATTGCAGTTGTGTAGGTTTGATCGCATGAGATCTTTAGAATCCAGGAACTTCCTGCCTAGCATTAATCCTGTAATGGTTTTCCTCTTTCCTTAAAGTCATGTAAGAAAACTGATTTCCACCTTTGCTCTGCTGTATAACGTCTTAGTATGATTTGCTGTAATTGCCATTAATCAGATTTCTCCAGCAAATGAGTTTATAACATACTGCCCTCTCAGCAGGAACTGTAAGCTACTGAGCAGGGGCACTATTCAAAGCACAGTTTCTCAATCAGTAAACGTGTAACAGTGATGTTACACAAAAATGTGTATCTAAAAGAAAAAAGCATTTAGGCCTCTTTGTACCAGACTTTGCAGCAATACAGGATGCTGCACATTGATCATAAGTTGCAGACAATAAAATGGTAGACGTAGACTACCATATGCTTGATTGGAGGAGAAAAAAAATAAAGAAAAAAGCTAAACTTGATAAAGAACAGTTCCTGAAAAGATTTACAAGCTTCAGACTTCACACAACTGTCTTCACAGTTGATAATCTGTCTATTCCAGCTTCCCAAACAACAGCACTGAATAAATTCACATTATTTGCAAAATTACTTGAGCATTGAAAATTAGAATACGTAAACTTGCATTGCTGTTTGTATTTAATCTGCATAATCTATCTCTAAAAGTTCTGTCACTCTTACATGTTGGTCTGACATACCTCATGGGTGTACTTTCCAGAAGAGCAAACTGAAGACAGATGATTTTGTTCCCTCTTCTGTACTCTGGCCAGAAAGCATTGTGTATAATAATTTACCATACCCTAGTGATGTCAAAACCCAAGGCACTGCAACTGAGATGATATCTCTAGAAGCATCTCTAGATGGAATTTGTCTTGGAGGGGGAGAACCCCAACAAACCAAAACAACAGCTTGGCACTGAGTTATTTTTCTAATTGTATCTTTATGTATGTTGCCCAAGGAAACAGAACTGTCAGTATAATAAGTGAGATACACACACTGGTTCACCTGCTGGAGGAGTTGTATTTGGAGACCGAATTGCTAGTATGATGTGAGAGACACTGGCTTTTAAGATACCCTCACAGTGTGTTTATGTAGAGGGATTTTCCATGACGTGTCACCTGTTTCTGATGTAGGATGATCTTTTTGTGTAATAATAAGAAAATGAAAGATGTCATTGGCTTCACTATGGTTTGGAATGCTAAACTTCCAGAGTATCAACAGTCGTATAAAAAATGCTCTCCCAGTTTGGTTTTTTTTTTTCTCTTTATGATTTTATTAACTCAGCCTGTTGTGCTGTAGACCAGTAGCACTTGTGAGTTTTTACACAGCAATTACTGCATGCATTTTGTGCTCCTCGATCCATGTATTGAAATTCAAAAAACCCTATATGTTTAACAGGGTTTGAAAACATAACTGAAAATGTTTGGAAGTTCTTTCTCAAGCTCTCTGTAGATGGGTTGACAACTGAGCATGACTTCAGCAGAGAGTTATAATTTAACTCTCTTTCTGGAAGCACGCATGTTGTAACAAATGTCACTGAAAAAATGTGTAGTCCTACATCTCACTCAAGGCAGAAACATTTCTGGCAGCTATTTGTCTCATCTCTCTGGCATGTCCAGAGATGACAATTTCTTATGCCTCTAGGCAGTCAGTCCAGTACTTCATTTCTGGCTGTTTTGGGTATCCTTATTGTATGATACAAACCTCTTTAGGTTGCATGAAACCTTGTGCTTGACCGGTATTTCTCTGTTGCTGGAGGTAACAGGGAAGTGTGACGCCAGTCACTGCAAGAGGGGCTAGAACTACTGTTTTAAATCCTAGTTCTGAAACGTGGCACAAATATCTGCAGGTGGAATGAAGCTTGAGTGCTACAGGCAGAGTCACACAGATTGGTGCCTTATCTTGCCACTTAAGTGCACAGTTAAAAAAAAATTAAATACAACAGTGCTTCTCCTAAGAACGCACTTTTCCAAGTTTTCCTTATTTTATAATTGTAAAACCTCTCATTCTCATTAAATAATTTCTTACAGTGCTTTACCACTACTCAGTAGTTCATCGGTCACATCAACGTGTCACACAGGCGTAACAAGAACATATATGCAGGGAAAGAAATGACATACGCCCTTAAAATTTAGATTACGAGCTTGGACTTACAGCTCTTATGTCTGGAATTCCAGATTCTGCATTTAACAGTGGGATCAAGATAAGTATGAATGTTTCAAACTGTCATTTTCACTCTTCCACACTCCCTTTTGAGACCTCTTTTATGAACAGGCAAGGAATGTTAATAACACAATAGATGATTCTCATCAAAGATGAACCAGTAGTCTAGTTTCAGTCTTGGGAGCACAAAATAAAAATCAGCTGAAGGGGTAAATGTGTAATAATAGATTGCATCAATATCTACAAGATGAAATAAAAACTTCCCTCCAAAATGTTTATTAATAGAAATTTTAATTAAGGTCAATTAACAATAGCTCTTCCTCCCTCAGATTGGGTGTTATAGGTATAGTACCTTGTTCTTGGCAAGAGTGTGCTTTAAGGTGAAGTCAGAGGAACTCCTAAGTAGGCTGGATGTGGAAGGAATGCCAGCTCCCAAGATTGCTTTAAGAAGAAGGTCGTCAGTCTCCGGGCACTTTGAGGAAATGCCAAGTCTTACGTGTGTTTGGAATTACTAAATGCATTCATGAGACGCTTTCAATTGTGGGGTTTTTATGTCAGTAGTAAAGTCATGTGAGTCTCCATAAACCTGGAACTCCTGCATGGGTAGCAGTGCCATTTTTCCCTAGTTGCATTGTGTCATGTATGATAAAGAGCACTTCCAGAGGAAGCTTATTACTTTTGTCTGTTGCTTTAGGACCATCAAAGAGCACAGGTGGGTTTATGCTCTGATTCAGCATTTTTCTTTGCTTTAGATTACTGTGTGTTCACTACTGTCTCCTGTAATAACTAGCGGGTGGGAGTCACTGCTGTTGTGTTCTGCTGCTGTGTCAGAGCATCTGATGCCTACATGATTGCACCAGAAGTATTCCTTAGCCTCCGTTGCCTCCCCCAGCTCCGGAACAAGTCGTCATTATTTGGAGGACACAGGACAGTAAGGAGCCTGCCCTGTCCTTGACCTTTCAGATAACTGACTATTCATGCAAATATTGCAAATATGTTGTTCTGGAGAGAGCAAAACATTCTCACTGGAGTATCGCTGTCCCACACCATAACCACCTACTAGGGGCTGAAATGTGACATACCAGTGATTATCAGGAGCAGTCTCTGTCTCGGTGCCTTCCACTTCACACAGACCGGCATTATAGTACCAGAAAATGTGTCTTGCTTAGGTTTGGGTATTTCCACTGGCAGTATTTTACCACAGTGCATTTTCTCTAGAGATCTACTGCCCTTCTTTGCTGTTTACATGGAAGAAGCAAATGTCAGGTCTGCTTTTTTCATTAAAGAAATAACTGTGCAGAAGGGAAGGCGAGGGTGAAAGTGTGCCCTCTAGGATGTGTTAGAAACCGAGCTGAAAAACTGTAATGGTATTTGTTTCTGCAAGGGTAAGAGTTGCTATTCCATGGGAGACAGTGAGAGAAACTGCAGCTTTATTCAGCTTGCAATGACTTCAACACCCATCACAGGCCTCGGGCTCCACCATATATTTCCAGGGATTAGTGTTCTCCAAAGCATAGAATTTATGAGCATAGTTACATTGGGGGTCCTTGCGAAAACACAGCCTCCGTGATGATTTTTTTTTAAATTATTCTATCGTGTGAAAATTGCTTGCTCCTATGTCAAGTCCCCATTGCCAAAATACTAGCTTGAGAGAATTTTCAGATTTTAATTATAAGCCACATGAACTTGTACACTGACATTTGCAACCCCATCACTCTAATATAGCTCATAAGTTAAATGCCACTTTAATGCAAAAATACATACATTTGGATTCTACTTTGGTGCAGACAAATGTTCCAGAATAAATGAGAATGGATTAGTTTTGCTGTGAAAAATATTTTGGCAATTAAAAAAAGTGCATTAAAGGTCTTACTTGGAAATTTATGTAGTAACATGAAAAACTATATTTCTACCAGTGGTTCACCAAGATGTTTGATGATGTAAGGTTAATATCTTGATGGACAATGAGTAAAGCTGGAAGCAAGTTTTGAAAGGTCTTCTTCAGTCTTGTGGTAGTAGGACAAAGCTTTTCAATTCAAAATAAACCTACAAGATTGTGACAGTACACAGACAGGTTTTGAGAGGAAAATTTTTTTGTTGTGGAAGAGAGGAATATGTGTGGAAACTGTGCGAAAAATGTTTCCTTTTCGTAGAATGGTGAGGAAAGATTGTTCAGCCCTGTAAGAATTTTGGTGGTGTAGGGCTGAATGAGACAACCATGAAGATCTTTTGAGGGTTCTGCCAGTAAATAAATTGCATAACACAAAAGATTTCCAAAAAAGTTTAATAAATAATGAGGTTCTTTCTGTACTGTATAAACTATAAATATACCATGCAGTCCTTTATAACTTAAAATAATTTACAGACTGAGGTAGGGGGGGTAAGAGGATGTTCTTGTGGGGTTTAGGTCCATCTCAGGGTCTCCCTGACTTCCTGCTGAGCACACACACACAGGCTGTGTCAATTCGAATAAACCGCCAAGCTGCTTGCTTGCCCTCCATGGTCAGCGCTTTGACAAAGGTGTGTGTTGTGGTGCAGTAAGAGTTCCAGTGCTTTGCATCGATCCCTCGGCACCCACTGGAGACTGGCTTAGGGTCCCTGCACTTGGTCTCAAAAAAGTACTGCTTAAAAACGTTGTTGTTAATGTTGACCTCTCCCAACACTGTCACTTCTTTGCCTTTAATGTCAGTAGCTGTGGTTTTGTCCCCAACCCACATGCTGACACTGTCACACACTGAGAACTCTCCCCGGTGCAATATGGGGTGTGTGGTCCTCTTGGTCCTTGCAGTTCTGTTGAGAGAACCTGCACTGCTGAGAAATCCCATATTCTGTCCTTGCCCTGACACTGGGGGAGGCTGTGTGCTGAACAGCACCCGAGGAGACCGGAAACGCCTCTTCTTAAAAAGTTTTGGGTCCATGGTAATATTTATAGCTTCTCTTCTACCTGTCATCCAAGCAGAGTAGCCATGGGCTGTCTGTGGAGCTGCCTTGGGAATGTGGTGTCTGTTGCTCCGGTGGGTATTGAGAAGGGAGAGTTCTGCAGGATACTCCAGGGGAGCATTGTCCTCAGACTTTGGAGCTGCCTGTGTGCCGATCAAAAAAGCTACAATCAGAGTGTAGTACAGCATGGACATTACGCTATGCACCTAGAACAAAAGAAAAATGTAATGTTACTATGAGCCATGCTGGCACAAATGGATGCCATAGCTGACCATAAATTTGTAAGAAACCCAGGAACCTAGAGATTTCATCAAGTATTCATGTGGGTGCCAGATGTTGCTCTTCCGGAAGAGCTCATTCATAAAGCATAAATGTTCTTAATAAAGTGAGAACATTAGAAAATAATAGCTAGATTATTATTAATTCCTCTGGCATTTGTTATTAGAACACTGTTTGTGAAGCACTTGTTTGGTGTTATTAATGTGGAGACCATATGGCGACAACATGTTCCCAGGAGTAAAATCTTGCATGATTTTTGCAGCAACCTTTTGGCCAGGGCTGGTCTCTTGGCTGCAAATACCCTGCAGTGTAGTGAGAGTAGAAGCAGTCCCTTGGCTAAAATAGATGTCCATTTAGTTAATTTGTCTGCAGATGTTTCTTTGGGGCTAGGGTGGGGACTACCAATTTGTGGAAGGGGGGGATGCCCCGGTGTATCGTACCATTATCACACACTCAGCAGCCATGCTTACCTACCATATGGACAGGCCCCACTGCTCTGGCTGTATCTCTGCCCTTGTGGGATGCACTGCATTGCTGATTTGGGGCAGATAAAGCCCAAGCTCCTTCCCAGAAGAGCTCAGGCATCACATGTCAGTAGGGCAGATGGGATTTTTTTTTATGTTCAAGCTGCCTGTCAGGACAAATAGCAGTATTACATAGGAGGACTGTGGGCTACAGGCTACTTCTGGGTTGGCATCTAAGGTATAGCATAGCTCAAATGGTTGTGACTGTAGTACTGGGAATTATGTACTGGGAAACACCTTCCTTTTTTCAGAGTGCCATGAGCAAGAAGCTCCACAAATGTAATTGCATAGCAGATCCAGTGCCAATTATAGTCTTCCTTTGATCTGAAGAGTAGGCGCATCTGTTTGGGTATGGAAAAATGTGAGACAAATGTCTGAAACTTCACTAAGAACAATTTTATGCTGGAAAACCAGCAGCAGTAATACCTTGTTAGGTAAACTACCATGTGTTGACTAATCCAGCCACATGTTGGGTTAACGAATCAGCAGCAGGCACCCTGGGAATAAGAGACATTCAAAAATGATCTGAAATTGTAGTTAAGGGCAGACATTGTATTTCCTCTGTAAAGACTTAATAAGCAGAGACAGGGTATAAACAGAAAAAAAGCCCCTATCAAGTGAGGCTCCTCCCCGTCTCTGCCTTGTTTTGCCTGACATGTCTCAGCTGGCCCTGAAATATGCTGTGTCCAGCCAGCAGGCAGGCAGCCGCACACAGGCTGGACAAACAGGGTTTTGTAAAAGAGGAATCAGGCTCTGCAGTTACACTGTGATTTCCCAGCATATCTTAATGTTTTTTCTGGGTGTGGGTCAATTACTGTTGAAGTGCCCTCTATCTGCTTCTGTTCGGCTTTCTCAGACCAGTACTAAAGCACTCAACCAGGGCTTTAGCTTTGCTAGAGCACCATGTTGTAGAAAATGCAGAATCCTAAGATGTCCCATAGGATCTTTTTTGGAAAGTCTTATCTCAGACAAGACCTGAAATGAAATAGAAAGCAGTATTTGTGCAGGGCTGGGCAGGCTGACTTGGCTGGTCCTGTGTGGAGCCAGAAGATGGACTTGATGATCCTTATGGGTCCCTTTCCACTCAGTACTATGATTCTATGATAAGCATTTGAGACATCAGCAGGAGATGCCAAGTGAAGATAGTGACTGAAGAGGGTGAAGGTGCTACAGTCTCTGCATCAAGGGGAGAAGAGAAAGGACAAAAGCCATGTTAACAGTTTGTCTGTGGAATAATTGGGCTGAAAGAATTGGGGGATAAAATGACTATAAGGACAGACATTTTCTAGGGAAAATCCTTACTGTTCCAAAGCTACTTTAATTTGCCTATAACAAGGCTGAGGGTTGCTGCTTTCCCACATGCTGCTCGTGCTTGAGCAGTCATCATCATCTGTATAAGGAAATAGAGCTGGATGTAGCTCAATAGCTTGGCTATGCACGATTCAGAGAGTAAACCCTTGTTCGACCAGCAAATTAAAATCAGATGGCTCATTACATTTCTAAAGAGTTAGCTTTCCCGACAGAAATGTTAATGGAAAAGGTTTGCAGAACAAAATCCAGGCACAATTTGGACATGCCCATAGCAGCCTCAATCTATTGTGTTTATACATAAACCGTATTTTTATTATTTCCTTCTATAGGAAAGAGCCATTGCAATGTCAGCAAAGAGTTCTTTCTGGTTTTATGCTATACAACATTCACTGCTCTAAAATTTAGCTACATTTATCTTCCTTCTCTGAGTTTCTTATGTGGGGCTTATTGCTTTAAGGCCACTAACACAAAATTGGAGAGATCTCACGTGCTTGTTACTTTAAAAAAACCCACAACTTGCCACATGTTTCCTTTCTGTGTGGTAAAGCATTCTGTGGGGATTGTGGCCCAAACACAGACAAAATGTAATTGGGATACTTGGTAGTTACCCAGAAGATGCAAAATTGAATATTTTAATAAATTATTAAATTAGTGGAGAATAGAAACTGAGAGATTAAAAAAGTGTACTAGCTGACAAGACAAAAAAGTTAACATTTAAAGAATAGGTATGCCTTAGACTGTGAAGATTGTGGACTTCTTTGCTGACACAGATATTTTACACGTTATTTTGAGGGCTTATTTTTAAACTTTGTCACATGGTTACTAGAACCTTTCACGGGGCTTTCTAGAAGTGTTTCATGGTGCATACCCTGTGCAGCCACTTGAACCTCCAGGGACATGCACAGCTGCTAATTCTAGTGCTGGTAGTACCTGGTTATCTGTAGCATTGGTCACAAAGGTTATCACAATTTCAGTGCCAAAAGTGCAAAACCTGAACTAAACCAGATGATGTCATATGAGAACTGTGACCTCTCAGTGGACCATCTCTTGTAAGTAAGCATTCCTCACAAAAGATTTAATGTCTGGAGACAGAGTAAAAGAGGACAGAGTAAGTGGAAACTCCCATTTTAGCCAGACAATAGCTAGCTAGTGGTATCAATGTAGCAACTCGTTTAACTAGTAAAAGAACTAAGCTTTTCCAAAAATGCCCTTGTCTTCATTCTTTAGAAGACAGGCCAGTGATTTAAGTTCAATATGACAACTTTCTTCCCCACTTGTATGTTGGTCAAGTGTCATTTAAATGCTGCTTCTGTGGCTGTCAGGTTACTGTGTTCAGTTGGTAATAGAAGATTTCAGTCTGCTCTGAGTGTGCATTGTGCTTACCTCTGAGTATACTGCACAAAAAACTGCTCCCCTAGCAAGGTCTTTATCTCATCCAGATGCTGAGCTGGGCTTGGGTGCAGCATGCCATCGGGCCAGTTTGACAGCGTAGCTGAGGTTGGGCGTTTCTTATTCAGTGTTCCACTAGAAGTAGAAGTATTTGTTTCGGTAATTAGCCATTAAATGTTTTCAGTACCATTCCCCGCTTGATAGCAGGAGCATAGGGACAAATCTAGTTGCTTGGCTCTTTGAACTGTACCTTTTTCACTGTTACAGTGTAGATGTCTAAAGTGCAGTTCTCGACTTTGAAGAGCAGCACATTTGTAAGACAGAACTACTTTTATTCTGTTTCTTTTACCAGACCATTCTTAGCGATCCACTGCTCCTGATCCCTCTTGGGCATCTTCTAGGCGTACCAAAACCAGGAGCGATGCAGCAGAGTAAAGCGATACCTGCTGATGCCACTGTCTGAGCTCTGTTTGCACAGTAGCAATAGACAAATGAAGGCTTAGACCCCTCTCCCCACCCCTCCCACTCCTTTCTTTTTCTGGTAAGCAAGTCTGGTTACATGCAAAGGCACTGCAATTTATGTGTCAGCAAATGGAGCCAATGTAAAACTCAGCGGCTACATTGCTTGACTGTCCAGACTGGTCTAAACAATGCTATCACTAGCCCCATTTCCTTTTCCTGTCAGTACTTCAAAATGGTGCGCTCCTGTTGTCAATACTCAAACACTCAAAACCAGGCACATTTGTGGTACCTGCAGGACATGAACCTATCTGTGCCCTGTCTGTGATCTGCAGTGCACACATCTTAGATATACAGTTTGTGCCCCATGCTTTCTCTTCTTACAATGCCCCAAATGCTGAAAGTCCTTTAGAGATGCCGAAGGAGGGCTGCCAGCTTGCATCCAACCCTACACTCCGGACAGCCAGTGGAAAGCAAATTTTGTTTCTCCTTTGAGTTTTTGCGAACATATACGTTAACATTGTCACTATGGTAATGTTCCACCTGATACATCAGCTAGGTGCAGAGCAGTTCTAGCCTCTCACATCCCCGCACCGCTGTTTGAGCGAAGTGTGAAGAAATGCAGTTGCCATTTAGGAGAAATTGGACAGAAAATAAGTTTAGCTGCTGAAGCCTTGTGAAGAACAGGAAAGCAGTGGGCTGAAAGCAACAGCTACAACAGCAGGGAAGTCTCTTCATCAGTTCGGTAGGTAATCAGAAGGAAAATCAAAAATTGCAATTTGTTGGCAGAGAATTACCTGATTATGGATGATTTTTGAGAAGAATTGAAGATAGAAAACTTGCAGACACATGAAGGCACATAATTACATGATTGTCCTCTGGCTACTGTAAAGGCAGAAATAACTCCAGTCTTAATTACTGTACTGTTAGTGGTCACATAGACCCCAGTTCAAAGGAAAACCATTATTTGCTTCACCAGTTAAATCCAGCATTCTGACAGCCGCTCAGCAGAGTTTATAAATTTTTTGTTTTATAAATTTTTTTAATAAATAAAAAAGAGTTTTTTGGTTTATAAATTCATGAGTGCCACTGAAAGTGATAGAAATAGTATTTTATTAATGTTAAATATTTCGATAGCTTCTCTGTTCCATTTAATAAGGTAAATAAGGGTTGTATAAGATATTTCTGTACTGCAGGATTCAGTGGGGGATTCAAGTGCATTTGCAAAGGAGAACACGCTGTTAAAGCTAAAGCATGAATTTGATTAATTTTACACCTGCACAACCTCTGCCCATGGGAGAGCTGGCTGCCGGTAACAATAGCCTCTAGGTTAGGCTGGTATCAAGGTCCATATACAAGCTACGTAATTTTTAAAAAATCCAGCTGAAATCTTCCAAGCCCTTTTTTAAGCAGTGCAGGGCACAGAAGTCAATCTGTTACATGTTCATTGCATCACGTTGTGTGACACTTCTGCAAAGGTTTGGTCCAACCTTTGATTTTACTGCTGTCTATAGATCATGGTTCGTATTATCCTGTACCTGTGTGAAGTATTAGGCTAGTTACAGTGATATGAAAGCATCAGGTCACAGTAAGTTCTAAAATACAAAGCTTCATGCTGCTAGACTGAATATGCTGTATTTTTGAAAGAATGTACGTGTAAAGTAATAGAGCTTTCAGTGAACTCTTGACAGTTTAGCAACAGTAATGGTAGAGCTATAATTTGCTGGCTTCTGCCAAAAATAATCCCAACAACTTTTCCAACTGTTCTGCCACCCTAAGAAAACACTGCTTGAGTTCCAGCTGGCTGGTTTTTAACCACAAAAGAGTTTATTTTCAGCAGGTCTTTTTTGTAAGTTCTTTTACTTTTTCCCGGATTCCCGGTTGTGGTGGAATCCAGTAAATGATGCAGTATTATTCAAATGATGCTGATGCATCTATATACTATTCCTCTCTACCTACTGTTCCCAGTGAGTAAAAAGGTATCCTGTTGAAGTTAAGTATTTCGTCATAGTTTACATGCATTCAGGATTACAGAATTGGGGGCTAGGCACCACCAGTAGGAGTGGTGACACATTGTAAGTATATAAAATGCTGTTTGTTCACGAATGCTTCATAGGGGTTTATAGTAAAACAAATGCAGTATTTACCAATTGATCTAAGGGCTGTCTGAAAAAGGTAACAATTGCAATATATATGATCAGTCTCCTATTTCTTTGCTTATTTGGCAATCATGCAGCCAAGACACCACTAGTAAAAGCAGAACAGTCTAAAAGCAGTGTTACAAGGGGCTTAATGGACTTGACCAGCACAGGAGGGTCCTTTCCAGTTATGTGTGCTTCTAAAATTAGCTGTTTTCACAGAATAATATTATATATATTTGATGGTAACTGGCAAAACATCAACACAATGTTTTGTTACATTCCAGGTGAATGTTTACATTTGTGTGTCAAGCGGGTTGATTTCCTCCTTTCATTGACTCAGTAGGAAAGGCTGGGGAGGCAGATGAAAACCTGCTACTTGAAATGTACTTCAAAACCATCTAATTTCATTTCAGAAAGTTAACAGTTTTATAATATTCCTTATTTCTGGTTACATTTGACCACAGTATTATGAACAATGGATGGCTTTCCAGTAGGGCAGTACTCTCTGGGACTCCAGTCCCAGGGCATTCGGATCACTCTGAATCATTCATGAGCTTAAGAACAGTTTTCTTTCTTCTCATACCTATACAGTGAAGAGAAACAGTTGTGTGGGTGTTCTTTGCTGCCAATGTAGTGCATTTCTAAGAATTCAGTTTCCAGCAGAAATTGTAGTCTGACTGTACTGCCTTGTTTCAACTAGAAACAGTACTTAGAAACCCATCATCCAGGTTTTTTTGCAGGTTCAAGAGTATTGCTGTTCTTTTATACAGTATGGCATTTCATGAACAGTCATTGTGAGGTGACGCAAAATGTTTTGTCAGGACTAAGAACAACAGAAGTTTTCCCCACAAATGAAATTAAAGCTTCCCTGCTAGACCATCTGACAGTCATCCAGCACTTTAATAGCGATAACTGTTAAGGTTTATTTTACAAATACACAGTGAGAGAATCCTACTGTTAAATCACAGTCACCTTCTTCAGGTCAAACCCCTGTTTTTGCTAAATGTGAGTGGGGCTGGTGTGGGCAGGAAAAAATTTCTCATTTTTAGTATGTTTGAGATAAGTATACACTCTGTGTTTTAAAAGTGTGTAATTCTGTCATGTCTGATTGGAATGTATTCTTGCTTTTCTTGAAGAGTGTAGGGTTATTTTTCCTTTGAGAAGAAAAGTGTTTTGTCTTAGCATTATACAGTTCTGTAAATGTGGTGTTTGTATTGCTTTGTGGAATCTCACGATGTGAGACTTGAAAGGCCAGGAAAATAAATAAAAGCCTGGTGGAGCTATTGGTAATTAAAGCCATACTGCTGTGTTACAGATCTACCAATATGAAGTGGAAACTAAGACCAAGGCTTGATTTTATACCAGCACACCTCTGACACCACGTGGATTTGCTGTCATAGCACTAAACAGGTAGGAGCATCCTCAGCTTGCATGAAATATGCTGCTGCTTGAATTGAAAGACATAGTTTTCCAAAATGCTTTGGGAAGCCTTTTTGTTGTCCATAACACACCAGTAAAGTTTTAATTATGTCTCAGTTTTTATCCCAGGCACTTACTATTTGCTGCACACAGAGTAGTGATTATGGTGTTAGAGCACAGAAGCCAGTGATAAGATAGAAGACCTGTCTGTCTTTAGGTCTTGAGCTTCTTGGGTATCTTGCTGCTTCCAGTAATGCCTGACTAGGTAAAGTGAAGCACTGGAATTGAATTTGGGCTGTGTATTACCATCTGAAAATGTTAGTGAAAATGAAGCCTGTTTGTCCATAATGCGGAATACTTTTGGTGCCTTACTTTAATAGAGAAGTCAGTGCAGCCTTCTAATTGCACATTCACCCAATGGCATTGAAGTAGCTCTTACAGTAGCAAGAGAGGAGATAAATTACTGCTTAATTTGACCCAATAAAATACACCAAGTAAATGATTTTCTAAATAAAAATAAGCATAGGCAGTAAACATAGGCATAGAAGGTTGTAATTCAAAGCATGATGAAATTTGGGATGTTCTTTTCTGTCATTCTTGAAGTTGTTAGTGTATTTTAGGGATGTGTAAAAAAAAAATAAGCAGAAAGGGTATTTGAATTGCTTTGTCTTCGTGATTACAGAAATGCTGATGTATCTTGAATTTATGAAGTGATGCATATTTCTGAAGTGAACTCCTTAGTGTAAATAGCCTAGTTACTCTCAAGTTTCATTCAGTTCATGCAGAAGGCTTATGAGAACACACATCTAATTTTTCATTTTTCTAATTCAGACTACAGGAAATAGAAGAAAACCAATATTCACAATTAGCAGGAAATAGTAGTTTTCAAAGTTGAATGAGCCAGTAGAGTCCCCAATATATTTGATTAGACTTCTTCATTTCAGAGATTAGAAGTGGTTGCTTTATTCAGTAATGTCAAAAGAAATTCACACTACATAGCATTTGACCCAGCGGTGAAATGTGTGCAGTTCTTTATAGTGTCACAGTATGGAGCATATGTGTGATGCTAATGCTACTGGTGGCAGATGGTTTGCAGCCAGTAAGCTGCTGCTTGTTTTCTGGCATTATTTGCAACGATGGATGATATGCTTGGCTGCCTCTGTGGCAGATGGGATCATGGAGGTCACAAAAATACGCAACAAGTAGCATATTAGTTTTATCTCATTGCTTCTGGTAATAAGAGAGAAATGAGGGAGGCAGTTGCTGCTGAAGTTGCTGGGAAGGTATTTACTGGCACATCTTCATCACTGAAACATCCAAACATATATAGAGGTAAAATTTAGCAATTTTAATTCAGGGAAGAGCATTCTGAGACCTGAGAGGCCATGAAGGGAATCCTGAAATCATTATGACTAAGAGCAGTGTCAGAGGCAATGCATTTCAGCTTTCCCTTGTTCTTAGCTGATGAGCAAGAAAATTGGCATTTCTAATGCACTCAAATTTAATTCCTCTATTACATCTACAGTGACTCATCCTGTAAATAACAGCTTTATGTATGCTGAAGAGCCAGTTGGAAGCTACCTGTGTCTCATATACTTCCTTTTGTTCCAAATGCCTTTTTGTTCCAAATAGTACTGAAATGTTCCTATTTCTAGGGAGAACAGTAGACTTGAGAAAAATGCTGCCCTGCAGCAATGAGCGTGCATCATGTCTACTGTGATCCTTGTCATCACGGGATGTGCAACAAATACCTACCTTTCGATTTCTGACTCAAGTTTAGTCTAGGCAAGGGTAGTGATGAGAGTGCTTGATAGCCCATGATGCATCTGACCATTTTGGGTACTTAAGGGAAAATAGCACTACGAGTCTTGACCTGCAGGTGGGGATTCTCCAAATCGGAAATGAATAAGGCTTTGGAAAACTCTACTTCTTAGCATTCATTTTATACTTAGTGGGGCGTAAGTAATGGCAGTGACTTACTTGCAGGATCCTAATTTTATCAGTATCCACCCGAACTCATACATAAATATTTCAGTTGCTAGTGCCTCTGCAGATAAGCCCCAAAAGAGAAAAAAGAGCAAGTCTGTTGCCCATCACCTTGACTGATACTCCATTCCCTCAGAGCACAGAGTGCTGAGTGATGCTGTCTGATGGGAGAGATCCAGCCTGCAGCAACAGGTGGTTTCTTGCAGTAGATGACAGAGGCTCGCGACACAGGACAGACAGACCTTAGATTCACTTTGTAACTACTGAGTTGTAAAACATAATCAAGACTTCTATTTCTAAGAATGTAATATTTGGCATCTTTGACACTCTCACATGTAGAATATGCTCCTGGGAATTTAGAGCCATCAGCAGTGACCTAAAACATGACTTCCTTTGGAAAACAATACACGATCTTCAGGTCACAATGGCTATAGCAGTAAAAACTAGTAATGGAATGCAGCTCCATTTGTGACAGTGATCTGATTCTCCTGAAGTCAATGGCCTCAATGGCATGAAGCTGATAACACTGAGTAAGGAATAGAAATGCTGGCTAGAAATAGTTATCTGAGCATAGTACAGTTATGCATCATGCCTATATTATCATCTATAAAACAAATCATGAAGTTAATGATTGCCAGGTGATGATTACATTTGAACTTTCAACATAGACATTAAACTGTGTCTATAAATTTTATTGAACTGCGGGTTTTTGTCAATCCTAATTCATTGGCAGGAAAGAGTGTCTAGATATTTTGAGTACTGACTGACAGGAAAATTACTGCAGCATAAATGGGATAAATCCATCCCATGCCTATAAAGTTGTTGAATAAATAATAGTTGATTCATGTAAGTCCATGGGCCCTGATAAGATTCATCCCAGGGTACTCAGGGAGCTGGCTGATATCATTGCAAGACCTCTCTGAATTATTTTTTCAATGGTCTTGGGAATCTGGAGAGGTCCCAGTTGACTGGAAGCTGGCAAACATCCCGATTTTCAAGAAGGGTAAGAAAGACAACCCTGGTAATTACAGGCTTCTCAGTCCCACCTCAGCAATGAGTCAAAGAAACTGCATTAGAGCGAGTGCATGTCCTGTCCTTCTCTCACTCCCCACCTTTCCCAATGGATCCTGAGCTGGCTCTGCCAAGAGACTAACTTGTTATATTGGGTCCTGAGGTTTCAAAGATGAAATGACCAGAAATGAAAGAACTGGAATTTCAGATTTTATGAAACTACAAAAATCAAACTGAAGTTGATCTGGGAAAGGAAAGTATGAGAACAATCAGACTAAAATGTTACTATGCCATCTAAAGCCAAAATAGTTAAGGCAGAAAAACACAATGTCTTTCAGGGCCAGTAAACTTTTCCAACCAGTGGTCTTATTCTAGCTATTCAGAAAGGATTATAAATCCCTTCTTCTTGTTCAAACCCTGATTAATAAGAACCATCTGAACTCTAACAGCAATACTAGCATTTAATTTTATTCAAGCTCATAATTTTCATTTTGGCTATCCTTTTTCACATTTGTCCGCTGTACAAAGAAATTTGAAACGTTATTTTTAGCAGTTGGACATGCTTTGCAATGTAGTGGTGACTCAAAAAAAGAGGTAGAAAATAAAAATTAGCTGATATGTCATGATCAGATTCCCAAAGAGAGATTCCATCATCTATAATGATCCTGATCTTGAATTTGGAAATGAACTTTATGTGAGAGCATCCAGAAATTATGGCCAAGATCATCATGACTTTTAATACTTGATGCGTTTGTGTTTCAGGCTTTCCTGTTCCATTCATTCTTTAAAACAAAAAAGAATTTTATCTTCTACAAATCTTCCAGTGCTTAACTGTTTTAAAAGCATCACTGGTAATTTAATGGGTCGGGAGTTCGGAAAGTACAAAAGGGAAGTTGAAGTGTGTCTGTACTTGGCAAGTGAAAATACAGGAAGGATGCAGCAAAAGGGGCTAGATTAAAGTGTGTGTTTGACTGAAGCTGAGGATCTGGCTGCACTCAACAAAAGGTTTTGTAGCTGGAGCCGTTCAAAGTAAAATGTCGGATTATTTTTCCATTTTAAAAAACCCTTAAGGATATAAAGCAAAGATTGCAAAATAAAACTCCCACCTTATGAAATGGAGATGCTCAATGCAGAGAGTTCTGAGATGGTGGAGAATAGTCAATACTGAAACAGAATGTAACCGTGCAAACAGGACTTTCCATCCCAAACTGTTGTGTCATTTTACTCCATCCAAAAATATCCTGTCATTTTACAAGCACTTTAATCAAATGGGCATCTCCAGTAGCTTATGGTCTATCAGTAGAAGTTACTTCTGTAGCAAGTGATGAATAGCAGGATTCTTGCCAAGCAGTAGCTATAGTACTTTCCTCTTTTGCACTCCCCGCCCCTTTTTTTCTAAAACCAAAACAAACTAAAAATTTACATTATATTCTTTCCTATTTCTAAATCTCATTTACCTTCATGAGATGTGTGGAATTCAGCTCCTCTTTTTAGTGATTGAATTCTCTCTCTAGTGATGTATTTTACACGGCAAAGTAGAAATTGTGACAGGAGAACTCAAAGGAGAGCTTTAGAAATTGGCTTCGTTATTTTCATGGCAGTTGGAAATGGGTATTGACCCCACAGCAGTCACATTCAGTCTGTGCCTAACTTACTGTAACTACATTGAAGGCATTTTGTTAAAAATCCACATAAGATACGGGAATAAGACTTTCAATTAGCTTAAAATGTTAACATTTTAGTTTAAACCAACATGCCCTGAGTTAAATTGAGGCCAGTGAACCTAACCTTGTCTTGCTATATGTGAGGTGAAAGATTTGGGCAGATATTTTTCTGTCTACTCATTGCAAAGCCTGAGCTTGTTCTGAAGATTGTAAAGATGTAGTGATGGTCACACTCTTGTAAACCACCTGCCTTCCCCATTTAATTTGCATTCAAGATGATTTCCTTCGAATTCCTAACTACTCCAGTACAAAGACAGGAAATATGGTGGGTTTTACCATCTAAAGTAAGCATGCAGTTTAGTTTGGGTGCAAGAAAACTTTGAAAGCTTTTCAGTAGTTTCTGAATTTCTTAAAAATTTCCCACTAAAGAGGTAGGAAAATGGATTTTCTTTCTCTGCACAGCAAGACCCTTTTAAATCTGGTGCAACTTTGAAATCAGAGGGTAAGATCTCCTAAGAATGGAGTCTGCAGAAGAGCTGTGCACGAAAAAAAAAATCTGTAAGGACCACCAAATGCAACAGTATAAAACAGAGAAACAGTAAAAGAGTTATCAGATTGCAGCATCCTCCGTGTAACTGTTGCAATGTTCTCCAGAAGCACAAGTTGTGCTTTTGCATTACTTTTTGCCAAGGAAAATACTACTTACCTCTTTTTTTACCAAGGAAACCATGAAGTTCTTACTATTGTTTGCACCTTTAAGCTATTTGTTCTAATACTTTCACTCGTCTATATGATCGGAGAAATGCAACAAGCAAATAGGATTTAATCTAGTTCTAGCCCTTCAGAAGCAATGGTGCTGCATCATTTTCTATGAGAGAGAGCTGTTTTGTAAACTGGTGCTGCTGGAATTTCTACCCATGTACTTCCACGCTCCGTATGTTTGTACTTGGCACTTAGGATTAAAGTATGGTTTCTGGGTAAATGTGTTGACATTATGCAAAATGCTCTATATATACATCCCCCAATTCCCCCCTCTCCCCCCCGTTTTCTGTTCTGAACTGTTTTCAGTCTAGAAAATTGTCTTAATTATTTGACAGCAGAGTAAAACATTGCAAAACTGATCTGCATATGTTTGGGAAAGAGTTCCTATTTCTTTGCACTCTTTTACTTGCCTTGCTCGTCGTGTCTTTTTGCCTGCGTGATCTTGTGTGCGTGCCACAAGCGGTAGAAAAACAAGTGTGTTTTTTGTCCATGTTAGTAATCTATATGAATACTGGCTCCTTCTCTTTTTATCATAATCCTTTTTTGCACCTTTCTTTATGGAATAGTGGATTTAAAAGCAGTAGGAGAATGGAATTATCATTCCTAAATTCAGCCTGTGACTGCTACTATGACTAAATGATACAGCAGCAACCACAGGTGATATGCACTTGCACTGTATCATTCCATCTGGGCCAGACTGACCTGTGCATTCCCTGCCCAAACAGAACAGCCGTTGTGTTGATTTGCTGGGCAGCACACTCAAGGACCAAGCACTTTGATCCTGCTGGTAAAGTCTCATATTGTCTGGAACTCGGTCCTGCCGCTGGTCATGCCTGTGTCTGGACATACTCTTTTTTGTTTCCAGCCTCAAGTGCTGACTGCTCCACATGCGTTGTGACTGTATCCTCTCCTTTATTTGCAAGTCTCTGTGCTTTCTCCTTTCATACGTTGAGACCAGCTGCCTCAGAGTTGCTGCCCTGCCCTGTCTTCACTGTAGTTCATCTCCTCTTAAGCACCTTGGCTTTCATCATCTGTGGAAGGTATTTATTCGGTTCTGTATTAACCCACTGCTGTTAAATTACACAGTTGTGTGCTAGGCAACTGCTGTAAAACACAGAGGTAGTAACAAAACGTGGTGCATTCAGTACATTAGGCACGAGATACGTATTTAGAAAAACATATTCAAACTGCATTTCCTTGTACTGAATAAGTAAGTACTGTGACTTGATTTAGGAGGTTACTTCATTCCTGTGCCCTGAGAATCTCAGCTCTGCTTTAGGACCCTGACACTAAACCTATGAGGCCAGAAAAGTACAGTCCAAATGTCTGCACTGTGCAAAGGTCATAGCATCCTGAGTGTGTCAGGCAGCTGCTGCACAAAAAAACTGACTAATGATCCCAGAGAGCAGAGATAGTTTGAACCTGGCCCATATTTTAGCGGTATGATGTGGGCTTCTGGGCACAGATCCAGTGAGCAGTGGGTGGGTAGGAGTTTTCTGTCTTTGTTTTAAGTCAAGAGTTTGAGAGGAGGCAGCTGCTATGAATGTTTTAAGGTAGGAGGTTTTTCTTCTCTGCCCAGGCGTTTAAGGTGAAATGATATTTAAGGTGAAATTTAAATGGGGGAAGGGTTTTGTCTGGATTTAGAGCCAGCAGCCTCTGGAGTCTGACCATTTTGCAACATCCTTACCTCCCACAAAGCTTGAATGATGATCAGTGTAGTATGTAGAGAAGTGAAGGATGATAGAGAGTGCAAGATGTCCTCCCTTGCTGGGATTCTGCAGCTGTCTCTGAAATAAATGCTTGTGTCTTTGAACAGTCCTGGTCATACAGTTATTCTGTGCAAAAGGACAGTTCAACAGAAAAGTGTTTGTAAAGGAGAGTTCTTTTCTCATACTGTTTACTCCCTTATACATGGGAATCCTTTAAACAAGGAACAAAGTGCAGAGAAGTTTAATGAAATTCAGGCTTCAGTGACCTCTGCTTAAGAACAGGAATCAGGGAGTTAGACTAACCTATCAGCCTTAACAGTTCTTTAAAATCTGCAGTTGGCAACACGCTTGCATAAGGAACATTTCTAGGGTTCTTACATGTTCATTTTCTCTTTTCTGTCATCGCCTGGTTGCTGAATACATGGTGGGTTTTGGTTTTGGGGTTTGTGGGGTTTTTTTTCTTTTTTTTTTTCGTACAGTCAAAAAGTATAATGGGAAAGATGCATCTGTCTCAGTTGTGCACTTGGATGTTTCTATCACTTTTTCTAGAACTTTCTTTGGGCTTGTTATAAATCTGAATGTTTAAATTGCAAAGCGATGCTAGTTGTTGATATCATTGCAAGCCTTTACACTATTCCCTCTTCAGCTCTCTGTGGGATTCACTGATTACAAGATTACTATTACTGTGTTTACCAGCTTTACTGTTTTCCTTGCCATCTTCTATGCTGGGTGTGAACCTCTTCTCCATTTCCATAGTGAGAACAGTGGATTGATTGAGTGTGTGAGAACTCTGGTAACTAGGATGATTAAACTGCTGTAACAAGTTTTCGTACCCTACGTTGATCAAAATGATCTTGCAGAAGATGATTAAAGAAATCTTTTAGCACTGTATCACCGTATTTTATAGAAAATAGAGGGAGTCGGGATGGGAGGAGGTACTTGTGAAAATTGTGGAATGGTAATTTGCTGTAGGAATAAGAAGCTATAGAAATAATAACTTGTAAATAATATTTAAGGCTACAGCTGGCAAGTGCAATACAGCTGTTCAAGTCATGCTTTCTTCCAGCTTAGTAAGGAAAAAATGTTGCAGACAAATCTAAGTATGTTCATAGCATGGCAAGATGTGAAGAGCCTTTGGCTGCTTAAACTACTTAGAAGGATAGCAATTCCAAAACCTGTAAACTCACCAGCTTGAGGCAGCACTGTGGCTAGCTGTGGTGTGCAAATACTCTTGACACCGTTACTGTGGAGCCTGTTGTTCAAACCAGTGTGAATGAAGACTTACGGCCTGCATACAAAAGTGCTGTCTTTTTGCAAACTGACATTAAAAAACGGTAACTTGAACTCAGATATACTGATTACCCTGCTAAAAGAAGACTTGGAATCTCTTCCCAGAATTACAGCATTTTAATTAAAAGTCTTAATCTTGTTAGTAAGGATAGACACAGATAAGGCAAAACCAAAATCCACAGCAACATAGCCTAAACATGAAAATCAATGGCTTGGAGGCTAGCAACAGCAGTAGTAGCTACAGCAACAAAACTGCTCCCTGTCCCTACTTTTCATAGAAAGCTGAGCTTGACAGAGAATAAGCTGGAAGAAATAGCTCTTCTGCCATGTGACATTGACCTGCATCACACACAGCTATTTGAAGATGCATAGTCGAAATGTTGGGAAAGGTATTTTAAGTTTACAAGCAATATCCACAGATATGTGATTATTTCCTTTAGATTTCCTTTTAGCCTTTCTAAATTCTTATGACATTTAAGGATCAATAAGAATCTCATCTGTAGCCAGTTCTGACAGATGTTAATCTTTCCCTTGGCTTTGTTGTCTGCTTAAAATAGTACTTGTTTCTTCATGTCAGGCCTCTGGCAAATGCTCACTGGAGTTAGGATTACAGTCTCCAGTGAATGCCTTTCTTACTGTCATTAAGTTCCTAAACTGTTCTCAATAGCTGGTGACTTTTCCATGCTTGGAGACCTAGTTAATGGGAAGCTAGGAGAGGGATGTTTTTTGTCTTATCTCGAATCATTGTGCCTTTAATTGAGATTTGTTTAAATTTGTCATAAAGTCCATTTATGTTGCAGGCATTTCATGACGATGATCACATCCTACACTGGCCGCAATTTACCTTTTAATGAAAGAAAAAAAGTATCTCTGTGTTTACCTAAGACTTTTGCAAGTAGCCTTGTTTTTTGTTCTCTTTTCTTTTTTTCCTTCTGTTAACTTAGTTAAAAAAATGCAGTGAAGGTTTTAATTGGAAATTAGAGACATGGTTCATCTGCGTATTCTGTGCTGTGTTCTAGTTAAGGGAGTGGCTAGATTTATTTCGCAAAACGCAGGTGCTCTGATATACGTAGCTACTTGTCTAGATAGAAGTTGGTTTATGGTTGATTCCAAATTAGGGATGAATCTTGATCAGAAAGCCACAGGAATGCAAACATTTCTCCCCCGAGTGACAAGGACTTTGTGGTGAGCAGAAAGCACTGGGTAGAGCATTGCTATTTGTGTTCATCAGTCATATAGCGGAGTAACAGATTGTAGACTTTAGGTTACTTCCCTTCTTTTGGAATGTGAGGCAGGGGTGACCAAAACTATGTGACTTATAACATGAGCTCGACAATCAGCATGTTAGCAGTTGGGGAGCCAAATACCTGGCTCTTAATAAGAAAAAAGAAAACTGATTATTCAGCTGAGTCATCCTGCTCTACTTCACTGTTGGTATGAATGGCATTCCCCATGCATGGGGCTACACAGAGGGAAATGCCAAACCATAATCAAGACTGAGTTCAATGAAATGTTTCAAAATATCACCCATGAGTTTTAGATAAAAATTAAGGATATTCTCAGTCAAACTGTTAATTGCATTAATTTGAAGATTTTCACTAGGACTTCCTCCAAATAGGAGAACTTTATTTACATTTTATAGCTTTACATTATGTTACGCTGTAATGTGCAGATGAACAGATTGGAACATGACACCTGCCCTCTCACATTCTTCTTTCTGAACAGTGCTGCAATGCTTCCTTGTTTCTGGGACAAATAATTTGCGGAGCCTTTGGGAATTAAAAAAGGTTTTTAGAAGCTTTTGAAAAGATAAATAGTACCAACCTACCTAGCCTCTTGCAGATATTATTACTAGCAGCAAAAATCACACCTGGGAAGGAAGGAGATGGGTTATTTTTATGTCAGTAGGTTTCTCAGTTATTATTTTGAAAAAATAAATCCTAAAAGGATACTTCTGTGGGTTCCATTTCTTACATCTAGCAAAACATTCAAATAGGAGCTGAAGACAGGTTATGCCAAATTTTTTGCAGGAGTTTTCCAGTTGAAAATAACGGTGGTTGCTTAAATACTTGTCTGGTTCCTGATGTGCCCCAGCTTGTATGCAATGACGAAAAATTTGTCATCAGCACATCTGTAAATGAATCATCTTTTTTTCCTGCACCCACATGGTTGCACAATTTTACTGACTGCTTGCTTTGAATATTTGATTTGTCATATGAAGCTGTTCCATCACATTTGTAATACTGGAAATTGTAAGCGCACTTAATGACTTAATGTGATGTCACAGTTAGTGTATTCATAATAATTTTGTGACCCAATACAATATGGCATAGGAGTCTTCTTCAGTTGCCTATAACATAATACAGAAGTTACAATACAGACATTTGGCTGCAAATCATGTACCTGGATTAAGCATTTTTTCATCTGTGCTATACAGTGTAGCACAGACTGCAAAGCAGGTAGTAGAACCTTATGCTCCACTATTACGAAGTAAGCAATTACTTTTCTTTCTCTATTTTTTCCCCAGTGAATCAAGTTGATAAATTTATTTATAAAGCTTCACTCAACACAAATGCTGGAAATGGAAGATTCTTCCTTTTCCTTTTTATGTTATGATGTGTTGAAGGTGGCATTGTTGGGAGAAAAGTGAAACAAAGCTGAAGGAAATAGGAGAAAGAGGTTAGAGAGTTTTTGTCAGGGCTGCTCTTTGGAGTTCAGTTCTGTTTCCTCTGCTCTGTGCCTTCCCTTGGTTATAAAACAGGTAATTTGGAGCTCCCCCGTGTGAGCGGGGAGGGTGGAAAGGTGTATAAATTCTCATTTCAAATTCACACTGGACTTCTACTAGCACGTAAAACTTGTTACTGACTCAGAGCTTATAATGCCAACTTCCAGTTCTGGTTTTCTGTGCTGGGTAAGATAAACCAAATATAGTTTCTTGTTCTACCTTTTATGTTCAACCACACAAGCGTCAGAATTTGGATTTCATAAAGTATCTAGGCACATTTACTCCACAGTTTACATGCTGCACCTACAACCTGCGGTCAGCTGGAAACCTGCTGGTGATACCTGTGAGCTACCTGATACGGTTTTGGTCTCTGTTGTCTAGTCATTAGTCACAACAGAGGAAGCATAATAAAACGCATAATCTTTTCCCCACATAATTTTGACTCTAGTTTGTTTTCAGTTTAGTCTGTATCACTCAGTGATGTGCAGAACAGAATGAGAACAATCATCTGAAGAGAACGCCTAAAATTATTTTCCCGTAGTGAAAAATAGAAATTGCATTTGCACAATAGGTGAAGTGCCAAGTGAACGTGTTCACGGAGTCTTTAGCACTCCTCTGCAGGCAGGACAGCATACCATGTCTGCACTCTAGATGTTACCTAGCTCCACAAAAGGAGGAGTGAGAGAAATGAGAAGGGATGGACCTGGCAAATCACACAGAGTAAGAAAGTGGTCTTTAGTACAGTCCTTCAAAACACTGTTCTGTTTCACAAGGACAGTTTCCAGTGCAGGAATGCGCATCTAGGGAGAGCTCATGGATCAAAGTCCCTCTAATGCATGTGACTGCATGCTTTGGCAAGCCAGAAACTCACACTTTTGCCATATATAAAATGTCCTGGAATGTGAGGCTGTGCAGTGAACCTTTGCACTCTCCTGTTTACAGTGTGTGCCTGAGAAAATGATGAGCAGAAGGTTTGGCAAGAATGACTGGGCAGGGACGATTTGGATCTAGGCAGAACAGAAACAGAGATGTTGAATATTTATAGCATTGATAAGAAAGACCAATAACAAGGAGAGGAATAGAAAGGGTTCTTGACATGGAAAATAAAAGCATGCCTAGTTTCTGTGGCTTGATATTTCTGTGCTACTACGCAAGTGTAACAGATAACGAAGCACACAATTTTTGGTTGCTGCGTAGTCTTCAAACTGGGTTCAACAAAGAGCATCACCTGATTTTATTCTGTTGTAATACAGAAATGACACTTGTGAAGTCTTGTGAACCCTTGACCCAAGGATCCTTGAAATTGCTGAGTGTCAGTAGTATCTGACAGCATGCTAGAGGCTTTAAAGCCTAGTAGGTTTCTAAATAAAAATAATATGATAAAGATAATATGTTTCAACAAGTTTGATGGAAATACAGGATCAGCAGAGGTCCTGACCAAAATAAAAGCTATGGTGTTAGAGGTCCATTTGGTTAGAGAATTTATGAGGGCAAACATGTTTACATGGACATCCTGAACGTTACTCAGACCTCACAGAGCCAATTTAGTAGACACCAGAAACTGGCCACCAAAGAGAACATTATTTCTGCTGTTTATTGTACTGCTTGTTTTAATACAGTGAAAAGGCAGAAGTGAAAACATGAACCCGGAGGATCAGAGAAGAGTAGACCCTGAGCTATATAACATGTGTGTCTCGTGATCTGTAGCAACAAGTAATACTTGCGGTTAATATAAAAAGTATAACAAAGAGGAGGAAAAAAAATCATACAGCATTATGGATCGCTTGGTAAACTGAGCATAAGCAAACAACATGTTATGAAACAGCTAGTATGTGATATAGAGGCAGATCATCCATAGATGAACAAAGAATACCAGCCTTAATTTCAGGACTGGTGTCTTCATTACGGGAAGAAGTGAGTATAAAGCAACCTTGAATGAATGTTAGATAATTGATTGAAAAATAACTGACTCCATGCTGTACCTACAGTAAAAAGAGTTAAAACAGGGTAAAGAGGCGGTTTTCTCTCTGTACTTCTCTTGACAACAATTGGTGTACTTTTTCCTTCCAGATAAAGAAGTGCGGTTAGTACTATCAGTTTTGCTGAGGGAATGAATAAAACTAGTAACACTGTGGTCAGAACACAGAATAATCAATTGTTCCCCATTTAAGAGAATCCCTTTAACATACTATCAGTGCATAAGAATGACTGTGCTGGACTAGATGAAAGACTCATCTTGTTGATTTGACTCTGACAGAGGCAAATACAGAATCCTTAAGGAAATGTCTAAGAGCAACATAAGCATATACTGGTACTTTTCCAGCCACTGTCCTATCTTTTTGCAGTGTTTGGATGAGCAGCTTTCTTGTGCCAAAGGGGTTTTCAGTGTGTTTAAAATCTGCAGTATATTTCACTTCCATGTACCTTTTCTAGCTATTCCTTGAATCCATGCTGTATAGCTTGTACCCTGGCTCATCCCCAGAGTTCTGCATTGACTTCTCTGCAAGAAAATAATACTGCAGAAGGTTTCCTGCTTGGTATTGACTACTCAATCCTAGTCTTCTAGAAAATGGTACATCGATCTTTCTTTGAGCAGGAATCTGGACAGATGACCTCACGAGTTCCCTTCTAATTTGATTTGTTCTTGATTCTATACTTGTTCTCATTATTTGACGGTCATTTTCCTCCCAAGGAACCCTGTGTAACTGACTTGTTTAATTTGTTCTGTATTCTGTTTTTTAAACAAAAAGTTCATTTATGTTTGTCACTGAAGTATTTTCCATGTTGAAAGTCCAACACAATGCTTAGTCCTTTTCTCGATGCGTGAAGATGGTAGCAATAATATTAAAACAAAAAAGTAACTATGCATTTATTTTTCCTGCTACCCAAGAATTCTTAGGAGGTTAGGAACATACAGAAAAGTATACAACATAGAACATGATATACATGTGTATTTATCTCAGATTTTGAGCATTTCCCATGCATAATGTACTTGATTCCTTGAGATCTGTAGGGAGAAACAGCAGTAAAATTTGAATGGAGTTTGAAACTGTACTAAATTCAAATTTAGTACATTTGTTTTGTTTTTTTCTAGCTTACTAAAACTTTAGGAACAAACGGACACAACTTTAAACACAACAATAGCAAGTGCAGTTTGTTTCCTAGGCACTTCTGAAAATGCAAGCAGAAGCTGAAACAGGATGCAGTGTAGGTTAGCATACTTTCCTTAGCAGGTGCCCTATAGAACGCATTATTTGTGGATATCTCAGTTTTTAAATGCCCTATTTTTAGTTACTGGGATGGAATTTCCAAAGTTGTTGCAATCCTAAACTCTATATTGCTGTTCAGATGCACCAGAACCTGCTAAGTGGGTCCTAAATATGACACACAAATACAGTGCAGCTGGAAATTAATAGTTTCTTTTTGGGGGAAAAAAGTACAACACAAGAAACCAAAAAAATCCACCGCCCTTTCTTTTGTAGATCATCCTGCCCTGAAGCAAATTGACCTATGAAGGTACAGATCTCTGAGCAGCAGCTGCCTGCTGCCTGTGCAGAGTAGCAGTACATCAATTGCAGTTAGAAAGTTTTCATCATGCATCTAAATAAGAAGAAGAATTTGTATGTTTTCAGAGATGGCTGCTCTGTGTCTCCTTGGATGTTATTAATGAGGAAAAATGCTGTTGTTGAAAAACTGCTATGTAGAAGTGTTAATTTGCAGGCTGACATATGAAAACACTAGAAAATTAAGGATATGGACAGCTGCAGTGGCAAGAGACATCGGTACTTCCACATTTTGACAAGTTACTTCTTGCCTGCAGACCCGCTGCAGATGATGTGCCCTGCAGACCCTCCCTGAAGGCCACAATGTAATCATTTTCATGATTAGTGATAGTGCAGTTCCTAGGTAGGACTGAATTCATAGTTATGTACATCAGAATTGTGAGTTGATTCAAAGAATGGTTCAAATGAGCGATTTTTATAGCTTTGTGGTGCATGTGCCTTAGACACTTTGTTGGTCTGGGGTTGGTACATACAGTGTCTCGAAAGGATCGTGAAATAATGGGCAGGAAATGATGCATTTCGGAACATGCAGACTGTGTCATTCACCACAGGGCAAATTTCTTTGTGAACAAGCACAGGTCTTTTTTTCATACCTGAGTCATCCAGCACATAAAGGATTAAAAAAAATGAAAGATATGTTTCAAAATAGAAAAACATGTATTCTGTGAGCCAAAGCTGTCGAACATATCATAATCAAAGTAATATATAACAGTGAGATGCTTGGCAAATTTTCATCACAAAAACCTCTGAAGAACTTTTTAAGAGCATATGGTTGTGTAAAGACCAAAATATAGACAATCAAAGTAAATCAGTGAACTGGACCACAAAAAGAATCTGTCACCTTTATACCTACACAATACAGAGGGAAAAAATATGAAATGATTAAGAAAATAATCAAAGTAGTAACTTTTAGACTAGCAAAGCCGTACTTATCAAATAGAAAGTTGTCAAAGACATAATCTGATTCCCAGGGGTATTTATACTGGGCTAATTTACTCATTGTAGGTAAAAACTGTCAGAAACAGTCTAATCTTTTATCGGTTTTCTGTGCAGTTAACGGAGCTGTTAACTGAGCTAACTCAGTTTTTGCCACATACCCTTTAACACAGCAACTTTTCTCACAAATATGGCAGTTCAAAGACAAACCCTGAGCGTAAGAAGCAGATTTATTGATTATTCATTTTATTTCTGGAAGGAGCTTTAAATTTCCATAACAGAAAGAGTCATGATTTTGCCAATAATGTGTAAACCAAGGCTCAAAACGAAGTCAAAGAAATTGTCCTACCTTAGGTTTGATTTTTTTTTTCCTGTGTTTGTGCTTGAATTTGAAATCAGTGGAAGTTTTGATATGCAACAAGTCAATGGGAGCAGAATCTGATTTTTTATTAGCACATTGTTACGGACCACATGGGAAAAGGGAATGTTCTTTTGGAGCCAGGAACATAAATTAGGGCAAGTTTTTTTGGGTTTTTTTAATCAGTTTAAGAATCTGTGTTTGATGTTAAGTTTTAGAAAGTCCCTGAACAAAAGCAGTCTTGAACTACATCAGGTGGTAGTTACTGCAGGTATGATTTCTGACTGTGTTCAGATAATTCTTGTAGGGACTGCCAGACTGAGGGTAGGCTGCATTAGGGTCTGTGTTGTAAAATCCTGGCTAGGCCATTCGTCAGGATTTTTGCTGTGCATTGGCACCATCTCACAGTTTCTTCCAGGGTATACCACTATGAAGCCATGTTCATGCTATGAAACCGATCCCAGCAAGAGAGAATGTTAGTCTGACAGATCTTGATTTGGGTCATCTGATAGTGTCAGCTGCTGTGCCAGAAAATCTCAAAGCATTGCTGTAAATGCAAGAGCCCAGGAAAAAAAAAAAAAGAGAGGCTCTTTACTGGGAAATAAACATTGCCTCCGGAAAAAGGAAAAGTCAAAGGTGTTTCATTAATTAAACAATGGCACAGGAAATTCAAATGATGTTACAGAAGCCTGACAGTGAAGCTGTCAAGTATG
This sequence comes from Zapornia atra, assembly GCA_013400835.1. NCBI lineage: Eukaryota > Metazoa > Chordata > Aves > Gruiformes > Rallidae > Zapornia > Zapornia atra. Next base: position 43,869 of record VZTU01031003.1, on the reverse strand, counting down.
TTATTTCAAACTACCTCATGCAGTCATTTTAATTTTGGATTTTGATAATATGCCAGAGATGTCGCATTCATGTCTATGTGCATTTATTAGAAATCTATATGATTTCCACATGCATACACTAATTTTCATCTTAATAGCTGGATGCAGGCTCAAAATATTGAGCAGTGCTTTGCATGTTTTCTCCTGTTGTAACGGTGTAATCTAAATGTCTTTCATGGGAATTTAGTCACAAAGACGCTATGCCCGAAGGTAATCAAGTACTGTATCTTTGTGGCTCTAGGTCTTCTGAACACATGAAGGCAGCTGCGCAGTGTGGTGTACTTGGGTATGCTTCATTTGGAGCTAATGCATTCGGAGGCATGCTGACTAGTGAATTGCTGTAGCCAACTGTGTACATCCTTGGTGACCTTCTGACTCCGCCTGCCAGTATCTTACATCTTCATTTGCCTATCTATTAGATTTTATTTCATCCCTTCTCCTCTGTCCCTATACTTGTTTACAAGTGCCACTCAATGTTCCAGTACATTGTAACTCATTTACAAATATTTAATACTCAGAGAAGCCAAATTAGTGGGCACAAAATCCCACTCTTGCACACAGGAAGTTCTATTTAATTGTAGTGTTTCTTTGTGCATGCCATAGGCTAAAAAACACATTTAATGCGTCAGCACCAAGTCAGCTACACTTGGGGGGATAGGTTGGCGAAGTCAGTTTGACGTCTCACTTCTCTGCCTTTCAGCCTCAGAATATACCAACGGCTCTTGGCATCAGGGTTTCACTGGCTGCACTGCCATTCTGTGTACTGTTGTGTTTTGCAGGGTGATGCAGTTCTCAGAGTGAAAAGTACATTGTCACTGTAATTAGTGATGTAATATTGCCATGCTACTTATTAACTAGATCTATGTATAATATTTTTAGCAAAAGCAGTTAGAAAGTATTTTGAGTTCAATACTGAGTTTCAGTTTAAGTGTGAGCTCCACAAATAAACAGGCTGTAAAGATATGAGTAGAATTCTATTTTCCCATTTGCATTGAATTTCACAAGGTAACTAGTAATGCACTTTCATAGGCCTTTCTCCAGTATCTCAGATTGATTTGCCTGAATAACTGTAAATCTCAGCATTAATATTTTCCGTAGTGGAAAGTTACATGAGCACATGTAATTCTTGAACAAAAATTAAAATGAAGAATGCTGTTTTTACCTTTTCCTTTTGCCAGAATCACCATTCATCAGGGAACTAGCCAACCCATACTATTATATACAGTCACCTTTCTTCTTGTTAGGATAGGTCAAGTCAGGCTAAAACAGCGAGAAGATTGAGGCATCTGTACTAGAACAGAAGTTTATCCAGGTTATTCTGTCTCCTGTAGTAGCTAATAGTTTTTAGGGAGTGGTGTACGAGTAGGGCAACCATATGGTGAGGGTCTCTTGGTGTACTCTCCCACTCTGCAGTCATTTTTAAATCACAGATTTCCTGAATTTTGTGTCCTTGCTTTTAGTATGTCTGATGACTTTCTGAACCCCTGTGAACTACAATATCCTGTGGAAGGGAATTCCATTGCTCGGTTATGCATGGAGAGAGGAACTACTTTCTTTTCTTTGCCTTGAACTTGCCACCTGCTAGTTTTATATCCCGCTCCTTGATTTTTGAACTGGGAGGCAAGACAACAGCCATTTCCTTTCTGACTGTAAATATCTTTGTTATACCTCTTCTCAGCCATCTCTTTTCCAGACTTAGAAATCGTGATCAATGTAGTTTGTCTAAATATGGAAAATGTTCCAGGCCTTTCATCATCCTGCACCTTTTCTTGTGTTTACTTTTTTCTGAAATCTAAGTCCATTAACTGCAAGCAACGTTCAGCGTGTGGGGGATACTATAGGTTTATACCAAGGGGCTGAGATTTTCTTTCCACTGAGTAAATTACGTAGCTTTAATATTAATGGAACTGGGTAGATAACAGTGCACATAACTCATGTTAATAGATACAATGATCTGTTTGCCATAGTAAAAATGATCTTGCTTTGTTTGGCCACATAATTTTTGGTATAAATACACACACAAGCAAATACTTAATGAATTCAGCAGAGCTGCACAAAGGGCATTGTGTCAGGAGAACAATCCATGTATCCCAGAGCAGGAGATGCTTCTGTCATAGAAAGGCACTTTAAATACACTGGTCTTTGTGACCTGGTTCAAGTCAAATTCATCATAGGGAGAATTTTCTTCCTACTTTGAAAGAAATGCAGTTTTAGTAGCAATGTGACACACAGCTTTCTCTTTCTTTACCTTGAGGCAAGTTTTGTGGGAAGAGGTGTTATCTTACGTTTGTACAAATGTATCTGCTGAACTAGAAATGTTGTAGTTTGTGGTCACTTTCTGAATAAGCCTTAAAATTTCCTGTGGGGAGAGGGCAGTTGCCAGCAGAGGTCACCGCTGCTGTAGCTGGTTTGAAACGAGTTGAGTTTCACTACCTCTTGTTAGACTGAGATTTGAAGGATCGACAAATATATCAAACTCACCAATCCAGGATTGATTTTTGGTGTTAGAATATTGAATCTTTTGGAATGAAAGCAGTCGTTTTATTAACCCTTTCTATTTTATTGGCAGAGTTTGTTCATAAACCACAAACTGATAACCCAGCAGAATTATGTTAGCTTCTTAAAATTACCCATACTTTTCCCACTTGCCTTTAATTTAATTCAATCGATGCCTATTAGTACGTATTAAATTTTCTGTTAGTCCTGAAAACATTTTGTAAAGAAACAGAAAACCAATTAATAGGATTTGCATTTGAAGGAACACCTTTATATGGCCAAAGCTATGGAGCAATAGGGGAAACTATGGGACTTACTCTATTGTTTGAAATAATCTGGTTTTGAAATGTGTTCTCTCTGACCCTTGTTCTGCATATCTTGTTAAAGAAAGACATTTCAGACTTGAGAATGCTAATCTGAATACATATTTTAGGTGTTTTCCTAAAGTAACATCTTCTGGTGATTACATAGACTGCCTGGTTATTCTATGTAACAGCTTTTGACTTAGCGTACGAGTTAGAATGATCGTTTTGTGTTCGTTGTAATTCTTCAATGATCTTAAATGAAGTAATCTGAAAAGATAATGTCATCTTTTGATTGAGAAGATGGACATTGCTTAGCTAAGAGGATGAATAAAAGAAAGCCACAGTCACTTTCTTTACTACCTTATTACGAGACCAACAGATCCTTTTAGGATGAGTGGCTGGGATTGATCAAGATGTGAGATCACTATTACTGTACTGCACAGATTCGTCAGGATGGCTCCTCTCCAGACTTTGCTGAGATTTGTTACAAAATGATTCAGATATATAATTACTAATATATTTCAAAACCAAATATTCCTTATCATACTTACGGGAACACTTCACTTTATTTGGATCTTCATTCACTATAACCTCTTTGGGAAAGCACAGAAAATGTTGTAACCTTCTGAATTTTAGACATATGTCTGAAATGGTAGTTGATGTGGTTATTTTAAAAACCCTGCTTTCTGTAATATCAGAAACAGCTCAGCAGTGCAAAGAATATGAACATATAGGGAAGTTAGCTTCCCCTCTATCTTGCTGCAGATAATTGTCACATTTTATTTTGGCTTAGCAAAAAAGTGCCCAGAAAACTTATTGTGATACTTTAATGCATGAAAACGCCCATAAATTATCTGTCTAGAAGTTACAATGCAAGTTTGAAGTTGTGACAACTTGGAAAAACCAGCCTGACAAGCATGCTCACTTTCGCTTTTTTTCTAAAACTTCTTGAGCATATAAGGAGAATTTAAAGTGAAGAAAGCAACCGAAGCACAAACAGTTTTTGTTCTCGGCACAGAAATTCCTTCTGTCTCCCTGACCGGGGTCCCCGTTTTTGTCTCTGACTAGTGTATCAGATAAGAGAGTTATCAATCCGTATAAATCAATAAACATTGGCAGTTCCATCCCATCACTAACAGGCAGACAGCGGGCGGTTTGTAAGCTTTTCCAAGTGGACATCCTAGAGGATACAGTCTCTAGTGAACTACCGCTATGTCTGCAGCTAAAAGGTTTCTGCCTCGGGACGGTCATGTTTTGATTTACCAGAATTCCTATTTGTTTATAATAGCAGAGAAAGAAAGGAGTTCTATTTTAGAGTAAAATTAGCATAAGGGAGGAAAAAAAAAAAGTGTTCAGTCAGCCTTATTATTCAGAATAAAGACAGTAAAGAATTTTCACATAGGTTTAACTGCAGTACATTGCTAAAAATCTTATACCTAGATAAAAAGAATGAGAAGAATACTTACGTTTTGCTAAGGTTTAAGCTGTTCTTACTCAAGATATTTTTCAAGCTTTAAGCTGAAACACAGATGCTTGCTTATATGAACACCTTCCAGATGTGTGTGCAGTTTAACCTGCATTAGTAGATGCAGTTTTCAGTTTTGCTAGACCATGCTTTTCTTGCAAATGCTATTTTTAAGCAGCCAGTACTCCGTATTTCAAAGACATCTGATCTGTTCCTCCTCAAGAGAGCAAAAAACACTCTACAGCAAAAATGCATTGGCTAATTTTGAAGATACCAAAGTTCCACAACTGGTGCAGTAGCCGCATTACTTGCTTTGTGAAAACTGACTGTTGTGGGGTCACTCACCTCAGAGCAGTATCACCGGGACTACAGGGAATCCGGAGGGTTGTCCAAGCTGTTTTGTAGTCTGTAGCACCCCTGTCCGTGGACACTTTCCCAAGCCAGAAGAGCCATTCACATTCCCTCTGCCTTTCCAGCCTCATTCACTGCTCTCCGGGCTCAGCTAGCTGCACTGACTCACAGAAGTTAAGCTCCCTCTGGGTCCTAGTGCTGTAAACGTGTGGGAGCTGCACGGACTCGTAGGAATTCAGCCTTTGGCTTGGTGCCTAGTCCATGCAGCCATGCACAGATGTGCAGTGAAAGTTTCAAAGCATGCATTGGTTGTATGACTATGCAAACATAATACCAAGAAAAACTCCCAACTTCCTGGTTCCACTGTCAAGAACTGAAACCTCTTTAAGGGACGTTTAGTCCTCAGCCTTTCTACTTTGCATCTGAATCCTTGCACTCAATGTAAAGATGAGTGCTCAGAAAGAAACTCTGAACTCCCTGATGAATGTGTCCTTTTGCAAATAATCTCTAGAGCCCTTTACTGATGTTGTGAGTCTATAAACAAACCTATAGGAACACCAGTAGTTAACTGGTGAAGCAGTGGACTGGGTTCCCTGCAAAAACTGAGCAGTCCCCCTTATCAGCTGTCTTTAACGGGGGTCAGCCAAACACTGATCTAGAGTAGCAAAGAAATATTTGACCCTGACTTGGGGCAGTGGAAAAGATTACATAAGAACCCTTCCACAGCTGTAATATTCTGTGTTTAAACATGCTTACCTTAGGCAACAAAGAGATATGGAAATGATTTCCATTATGTTTGTAGAGGAGGATTAAGTCCTTTAAAAGGATACAACAGCGTGTTTTAAGCACTGATAAATACAGGAATGAATTGCAAAAGTAAATTTTATAAGATAAAAAAAAAGGGGGGGGGGAAGTTGACTAAAATCTCTACTCTAAAAAAAGTTGCCAAACTATGTAGAGAATTATGAAGCAGCTCCTTAGAATTTAATAGTTCTCATTCTGTCATAGCGTAACCTTTGTGATTACTCAGACAGAAGATAAAAATTTTAATCAGCCTCCACTGAACAACAGACCACTGCATTTTTATCTATGTGGCAATAATCAAACTTTTTTGATTCCATCCAGGAGAGGGCAGCTAACTGGAAAGACTTATCCTTAAAAGAAAGATGTATGGAAGGAAGGTACTACATAAAGGCATAGAGCGAGAAGGCAAAGTAGCTTTGAGGTAATAATGTTTCTTATTTGCCACATGGATTTGCCGCTTTCTGAACCTGAAGCGACCATATCTTCATATTTTATTTAAGCTAGTAGACAAACCTTAAATTGCTTTCTCACAGTGCCAAAGATAACAGTGGCTTCAGTGCTAGACTGTTTCTTGGAGGTGATGTGCATATAAAATTGCCAGAAATATCCTTAAGGAAATTGCTGCACAAAATGCTTGATTCAAGTGCTAAAATTACCTTCCCAATTTGCCAGGATTGTGCAGATTGCTTTGTTTTTCTAAAAGAAAAATGCTTTCCAGACATGATAGCAGTCACAGGCCAAAGTGTGATGTCTTTATTTGCACAGTCAGCCATGAGAGTTTCTGAAAGTTTTGCCTGTAAAACTTGACCTCAGGATTTGACCTCAGCTTCATTTTTGATTGCAGAAATGACAGGCTATTCTTGTTTTAAACATTTGTCTTGCTTCATTAGAATATCCTCAGATTAGGACTCTGTGCTGGACAATTTGAAAGAGCATTATATCCCATTGTGACTGTAGCAAATGACATAAAGATGGAGATATAAAAAGATATCCTTTTTTTTTTTTTTTTTCCCTTTACTTAGAACTTAGCACACACTTGTGTTCAGCATCTTTACAATTGATTTCTCGGCAAGAGCTGACTGGTTTTTTTCTTAAAATGGTCATCACAAAAGCTGGTTTAGACACAGTAATTAATAATATACTGTGTCTGTGCCTAATCTGTATCACAAGCATTTATTTCTGTCCTGAAGAAATCCTCCTCTTGTACCTTATCCTTGTCCTTCCTGCGTTTACACCAACGGGCTGATACAAACAAGGAGGACAGGCAGCTGTGACAGCCTCCCCATCCCCCTGGGAAAAAGCGCTAGCTTGGATTCTCTTTTCTTACGTTTCCACTGTTTCTGGCTTTTGCAGTAGGTGTAGCCCTGAGGCACACCAGCAATGCACAGAAAAACACCCAATCCCAGGTGGACAACTCCAAGCTGAGTGGCTGAAAGCGTTGAACAGAGGTCATGCGTTTTTCTCTTTTAACAGTGGTCTGAACCACAGATTTAAAAAGAAAAGCTGCTTAGCTTTTACCCTCCATGAACTGAAGATTTTTTTGCTTTGGCAGCTACCAAAAAAGGATGAATGTCCTCATTTATTTCAGAAATCTTTGTGGGTTTGGAGGTGACACAGGTGAGTACAACTGTTGTTGCTAAAATCTTGATGCTCTCGAGAGGTGTTGGGTCACTGATAAAGGGGTCCACAGCGTATCAAACAGTTCAGACATCCTTTGAAAGTACGGGAGGATGGGATGAGGCTAGCAAGTTTTATTTTCTTCAGAGGCACTTATTTACATGTGTGTGGGAGCAGTTATACTCAATACTTCCTTGTAATACGAAGTCTCCACATGAAAAAAACTGTATCAAAAATAACCCCCTTTCACTAGCTGTCCTGGAGGTGCTTTGGTGTGAATGCAAGAGAAGTTTTAAACACCTCAAATGAAGGATTCAAAATGTAAGACAGTGCCTGGTTTACATAAAAGAATATTTATAATCTCCGGTTTAAAAAATTTCCAGGAAAGAGAACATAGCTATCTTGCTTAAACTTGTCTGAGACCTCTTTCCTAGGGCTAAATTGAATGTAGAGAGATCCCAAAGTTTTCCCATAGTACTCAGCTGTAGAAAGCTTACCCATGTTTGGCTAAGTAGAAGTTAATCGAGAGGTTGGAAGGAATGATCACAATGCAATTTCTCTTGTATTAGTTAGAAAAACTGAAAAAAAGTTGATACAGGAATTAAGTGGTCTATTTTGTCTTTGTTAGTTTGTGCAGCATTACTTTGTAGTATTACGCGTTTGGTAGAAGTTACTAGCAAAAAGCAGAGGCTCACTTATGGGTCATGAATAAATAGGTCAGACAAACAAGTTCATTACTGATTTACTGTAGGATTCAGTCTCCTGTAAATGTTTTCTTAACTGTTTCTGCCACATGGCTTCACAGTTGAGTCGATAACACAGAATGTAGCTTGGGTGCATCGGAAAATTGGTCTGTACATGATGCATTTTCAATACACTGTAATTCAAAACAAGTGGTGAGGAGAAACACTGATTTATGGTGAATTATGAAAGTGATTTGCACTAATCTTTTCATTCTGTTTTGGTTAGTTATGTAGTGCACAGTAGAAAGAAACCATTTGACTGTAAGTTAAAACACCTCAAAAGCCTGAGCTTGTTAAAACCCAAAATGTCTGTTGATTGTTGGAGTGCTGTTGCAGACAGAATATAGTTCTAATGGCAGTGACGTCTTGACAGAGCAGACCTGTCTCTTGCATTGCGTTTCAGACTCAGCAGAGATTTTGCCTAATAGTTGCTTGGAAAGATATAGTAACTACGAATATTTCTGGAATACACCAGGCCCACACTTCTGTTGGAATACCTTTTTTATTAATGGTCAGCTATTGCTTGGCAGGGAGGGTCAAGCAAGAGCGTATATGCTATTTGGACAAAAGCTCCTTTGGTGCAATTTTGTGAGGAGCACACGTGGTCTGGTGTACCTTTCATATTCATCTCCATGACAGGAGCATTTCAAAAGCTAGTAAATGTATGCTTCCCCTGGGTTGGGGTTGGAGCTTTTTTTACTGGTTATATGCTACTAACGCAGCACTAGCATTAATTTTTTGAAAAGCCACAGATCTCAGAAAGGTATCCTTTTTTGGGAGGGTATTAGCACTGTCAGTGAAGCTCATAGCTGTTTACAGACTCACTCACCCAATGTGAGCATGAAATGAGACCAATTTTCAGGAGGTCTGGTCACTTGTTGCTGGATAGCCTCTGGCCTATCATTTGTAGGTTCTCTGAGAAACCATGGCTTCCAGCATTGCTCCGCTGCTTGCTGCAAAGGATTTGGGACCAGCGTGGAGCATCCACTCTGGCACAGAATGACTCCTCTCAGCTCTGATCTATGGAACAGGCCTCATGTTTTCTCTTCTTGCTCTCCACTGCTCTTCTACAATGCTCTAATAGAACTATGTCTCCTTGTTGGCAAAGTCTGGCTTCATCGCGTGTGTGTAACGTGTGCTGAGATAACGTAATTTGCCAGTATGGGCCATACTTTGCTCATGACCTTTGGGAGTTGGCAGACACTTTAGAGATTTTATATCCTCAGGGGATGAGTATTATAATCTCATCCTTTTTGCCATGTTAGTGGACAAATTACATATGATCATGTCAGAAATTTTCCTTCTTTCAGGGTTGCAGTAGTGAATCTTTGTACAGCCGCGGGACTCGCTACAGGCACAGGTGCATTTCAAACAGTGTTTATCCAAGTCTAACCTACAGGCAGTTGCTACAAGGCGGCATGCTGTGCCTGTTCTTAAGGGAGTCTTCAGTGGCCCTGAATACCAAGGGTCTTTGGAAGGTCACAGGAACTATCCAGAAGGTCTCTACCATCTCTTAATGGACTTTCTGGTACGTGTTCTGAACAGATCTCATGTGAGTTTCAATGGGTGACAACAATAACATCAGGTTTCTTTAACAGCAGTTTTGTATTCACCTTATCAATGACTTCACGATTTTGTAAACTTTATCATAGAAATCATAGAATGCTTTGGGTTGGAAGGGACCTCAAAGATCATCCAGTTCCAACCCCCTGCCATGGGCAGTGACACCCTCCGTTAGAGCAATGCTCTAGAAGCATTTACTTGCCTTCCAGGACCTGAGCTCTGTATTGTGTTACAACAATAGCACTGGTGAAAGTGTAAAAAGCTGGGACTCCCTGCCAGTGTTACAACTTGGCGTTACTACTAAAAAAGGCAGTAAACTGGGAGGGTATATTAAAGAGTAAGTTGCCCTGCACTTGCCCTGTTTCTTGCACGTGTTTTCTACACATCTTAGGGACACTGTTGGGGACAGAACTCCAGGCCAGAGCTACCATTAGATTGAATCAGTGTGGGAGTGTTTAGGTATGTTAAGTTGTCCTGTAGTAAAAGGCATAGTTCTGTGTGTGAGAAGCATTGTAAGTTGAAAACTGAATGAAGGCACATCTTTTCAGTATTGCTGTGAGGAAAATTGGGCATGCAGTCAACCCCTCACAACCCCTGTAACACTCATGCACTGGGGTTTTCTTTCAATAATGCAGACATCATCTCGTCTTCACCATGATTTTCATCTCCATATTGCTGGGCAATTTTCTATCTTTTTTTTTCTCCCGACCCCCCCATCTAAATTAGGGTAGTAGATCAAGCCTTGAAATTGGGAACAGCAATGCTTTTCAGGGCCACGTTCACAAGCACCTTCTGCCAGGGTACGGTGAAGAGGCTCAGTGGACTTGCAGTACTATAAAGTGGAAGTACATCTGTGAAAGTCAACCATACAAATCAAAATGCAGGTTTAAGACATGCAGCTGTATCATTAGATGAAAATGCTCTCTGCATGCACAGGAGGAATCCAAACCAATTTGGGTTTGAAGAAAGCAGGGTTTACTCCAGGACACAATGTGCAGCATTTGCAGATCATTGGACAGCTCAGTCTAGTACAGTTCATGCCTTTTTATGGGGACATTCCAGCTCCAAAGAAAGCAAATTCTTCTGAAACACATTGTCTTAGTTAAACTTTTAATATGTTTTCGTACTGCTAGCAGCAGCTTTATATAATGTGGTCATGTAGTGCTCAGTAAACAAAAACTTACTCTGCATGCTATTGAGGAATTGGAGACTAGGGATTAAGTGTGGATATATTACCACTATGAGATTTGCACAGCTTTTTGTATCTGGAACCAATGGGATACTTACCTTGCCGGCACCGCCTCCTGTCCGGAGAAGCACCTGATGTTTCAATGAGAATGTTGTTCTGTAAGCAGTGGAAGAAGGCGTGTGTTTTGGGTAGCTCATCTAGAGCCTCGTTTATGAAACTCATGTTGGTCCTCTTTGGATGGCAGGAAGAAGCCCACTGAGACCCAATGATCCCCAAATGTGAGACACATACCGGTTCTAACTTGGATATTCATCTTATTCCTCCTTTCCTTAATGTAACACACATGTCATATCCTCTTTCTAAACACGAAGAGAAGACTAGAGCAATCATTGCCATAAAAAGATGTTTTAATTGTCTATCCTGTGATTACTCTTTGGAAGAATGTGCAGGTAATCAGTATTGCTGAAGGCTCTCACCTCATTTTGTCTTTGTTCTTGTAATCTGAAAGACCATACAGTGTAGTTGGTGACTAGACGTGGACCTATAATGTCCTTGTAGCAGCATCATGCCTGGTGCTACATGAGTTCCTGCCCTTCTGCTATGTGTCTTGGCACTATTCTCCTCCTTACGCTGTGATGCTTTTGAAATGCCGAACCTCATTATGTCTGAAAACTATTTTTCATTATGCAAGAAGGGACAGTTGGTATTTTGCATTTTCCTTGTACTGTTCTCGGCACACGCAAATACAATGTTACATTGTATTTGTCATTCCATAAGCCTTTCCAAAGTTTGTATCATTCGAAATGCAGATGGGTAAAGTAATTCTGCTTGGAAATTAAACTAGGAATTATAGGTGTTACTATAGGAAGAGCAGAACTAAAAAGTCTCATATATGCTTAATGTTTTCCTATAAAGAACAGCTACTGAGGAGTTCTGCAGGTCCAGGATAACTTGCAGGATATTCAAAGAGCACCTCTCTTTTTCTTCTTTCAAGCTCTAATCTTGGTTTTTTCCATGCAGCTCTTTAGTGGGCCCTAAGTCATTGTACATCCTTGTGGCCAGTGTGCTAAGTTGTGTGTGTGCTTTGTCTTTGTTTCTTTGTTATCGTGCATTTTCTGTTTACATATAGCCTATCAGTTCCTTAGCTACTCAAACTTTTAAACGAGTGTACAGCACTGTCCTTTAGGAATCAAACTATACTTTTTTTTGACAGCTCTGCTGAAGAGGAAAGGGCATTAGTTAGTTACAGTTTGTATGGAATGCTGGGGAACGGGGAGATAGTGAATTGTCATCCTGAGTCTTGGTTGTTAGTAAATCATCAAACATACCATCATCCGTGCTTGTAAATCTTAACTCCTGGGTTCCTAAAGGTATTCTCCAGGTAAAGCAGAAAGAAAGCATGATCCAGGACTGTGTTCTCAAGGTGGTGGAAAACACTATTGCTTGACTAAACTTATCATAGGCATGGGGAAGGCAGGGTATGTAAAGACTGCCCAGTGCTGGAATGAAAGTGAACTGTTCATCGCTATTTTTAAATGTCTCCTTTTCTTCTAGAATTATATTTAACTTTGTGATGCCTTTACATGTCCAGCACTTAAATTATTAGCATTTACATAGTGCATTGATGAGAGACAGCAAACCCAAGTACTAGCATAACTGGCAGAGAAAGTATTTATGGAAAAGGTGACTGACAGCAGCTTGTCCCACTCTACTAAGTTTCTTCTGTGACATCAGTGTCAAAAGCGAGTTCTTCAAAACCTCCGGGCTCCTTAATTTTTTAACCTGCTTGGCTGGGAACAAGAAAATTTCTCTTTCCCAACATTGTTCTTTTCACATCGCTCTTCTCGCAAGGAAGAGCTGAGTGAAAAGGAGAAAAACCCAAAACAGAACAAAATAAACCCCAACACAACCCTCATTCCATTTGCAATGAGAATCTTTGGATCTATTTTTGTCCAATTCCATTTGGACAAAATTCAAGAATTTGATTTTTCCCATTGCTTTACTTTGTACTCTACTTGACTCGGAAAGCACAGGCTGAAACCAACGCCGAACCACAAAATTAAATTAAAACACAGCGAGTAAGCAGGGAAGAAATCAATGTGTGGATTATTCTATCAGCTGCTGTTCTCATGATCTTCTTATCCTGTACTATTAGAAGAGCTGTTGGGAGGTGGAGTCATAGTAAAATTAGATCAAGCTCCTGCGTCCTCTCAGCACATAGCAGAAAATTGGATCAATAGCATGAGCCTGTTCTTCTTTGCTTGCCTTCTAAGCAGCTGAACTGCCAAATCCATCCATCGTATGGAGGCTAATCTGGTTTTTAATCCTCCACTCTCCTGCTATGAAGTTAAACAACAGTGCCTGAAAGAAGCATGAATCAGTAGAGATGCCAGGCTTCTTAGGTGTATGTTTTACTGCTGTTACATGTGTCTAGCAACTAAGTCAGACAGATGGAACAGAAACGTTTATTAATCATGAAATTGCCTGTGTGTCTATTGAAAAATAAAAAATAAATTTAAGGCAGGAGGGACATTCTAAAATTACAATACTTAATTTTTAATTGGTTCCTCGTTCTATCGTAGTGTGTTACTTTTTCCAGGTAGAGTACAAGAGTAGCACTTCTGTAGGTCTGTATCAAGGCTTCAAGAGACCAGTGGAAGTTAATAGAAAGAACTTGAGGTAGTACGAGCTGGTTTAAAAGATGCCTCTTGGTATAAGGACTTCTATTGTTATAGATTGACAGTCTTCATTTTGAAAAGGCAAGGAGCAAAATATGGTATTTCTCTTTTTGTGGGATCTGTGAGGTATTTGGGATATGAAATGGCCCGTAGCATGGTGTGGTGATGCACTCCATTCTGGTGTGCTCAGAAAGTACGTCAACGAGAGTAATGTCAGAAATGGATGGAGAAACATAATCAGCATTGCTCGGGTAGTTTGAATGGCTGACTGTTCATCAAGACACTGTGTTGTCTCTCTTAAGCACCTACAAGCAACCATAAACATGTCTTCCTTTCTGCGCTTCATTCAATATATTTATTTTTGTAGCGGGGCGGGGGGGGGGAGATGGAAAATCCTCTGTGCAGTAGCCACAGAAGCCGATCTACCGCTGAGCAGGCACATGGCCAACTGGATGCATGGGCATATATGCAGACAGCCGAAAGGACAGATGTATCAAGTCAGATTTATGAGGTCAGTTTTCCCAGCCAATAAAGTCCAGATTGCTGTCTGCCCTGTTATAACCTTCCTGTGTTTAAATGGATGTGAAACAGATAATCCAGCCTTTGGCGGGAACAACACTGATAAAACACAAACATTATTTCTGTAGCCACATAAGATTATTTTTCCAATTCAGCAGAAAGTATTGGCTTGAAGATTGTTAAAGAGGTCACCGTATTTTTATACTGACTGTATGTGAATAAAACTTTTCTCAGTCCAGGGGAAGGGACAGAGTATGCTTATTTAGTGAACTATAGCATAAAGGAAATTTACATCTTAGTGTAATGCGGCAATGGCAGATATTTCCCGAGCAAACACATGTAAATGATATATACTCTTCAAACACCGTGGATCAGCCTGAACTGAAACAGTTAGGTGAGCGAGTATCTTAGAATTGTAGATGCCACTGCTGTAGTCTCAGGCAGAACCGATTCCCTTTTGTAAGGTGTTTTGAGTTTTGCATGTATGGAAATCTAGGGAGAGCATCCAACTCAAATGCCCTTGGCACGAATAATGGCCCTGAGCCCTAGAATAGGCTGGTGTTTCCTCCAGATGTGAGCCCAACGGTGCATCACCCTGTGACTGTGACAGCAGAACACAGAGCTGTGTGATGTGTGATTCCTTGTGAACATGCTGCTGAGCATTGAAAGAAAATTAGGTGGCATGGATTTAGCCACAACACTTAATGCTGGGCCAGGAAACGCCACTATTATTGAAAAATGGCATGTGCACACAGATCCAGACAGACTGCCTCTTGAAGGGCCAGTTGTAGCTGTTTAAGAGATTGTCTATAATAATATCTTGTGAACTTCACATCCTACCATTTATAATGATAACTGAGCATGTTATTTTTTCCCATACCTATAATATTAAATGCAAATGCCCCATTGTGATGGTGCTGTACCAGTTATCTCCAGTATAGCTGTCTGAAACTTAAAGTTGCACTTTTTCCATTATTTTTGGTGAAACAAAGCCGTTTTCCATTCTATGAACTACTTTCTCTCAGCAAACAAGCCTAAATTCTTTCAATATTGTTGTTAGAATCTTTATTTACTTATCCTATGGGAAAAATGCAAAATAAAATATGAACATTATATGCAAAAACACTTCAAGAAGATACTGAAATTGAATAGTAAAAATAGCCTTCTGATGGGAATATATTAAATAACATTGAACATAAAGGCTCATTGGCAGTGTCAATTGCCAGCTGCAAAAACATAGAGTATTAGGATGGGAAACATACTAGGAAGAAGCAGGCACTTGGGAAGAATACATTAGTAAAAATGCTATTTTTATTTAAAGGTCTATACAGTCAAAGTTCATCTTCCATTTTTTCTGAAGATTAAGATTTCAGTGACATTGAAACTTCTGGACCAAACACATTCCTGGAATCATATTGCCCTCACTACAATCGAATGAGAGGTAACGAATGCATTTTATTAAAACTTAATCTTGTTGTTTATTCTTTTTTACCTCAGAGTTTTGTTTTGTAAAACTGCAGATGGAAGTGATAATTAGAAAGTGCCAGATTACATTGATTGTTAAAGCCAGTGGGCCTCTCTGGAAACCACAATAGAAAAGAAACAGCGAAGACAATTCAGTTTAAGTTTTACAAAGCTGGCAGTACAGTGAAACGTCAACTATGGCACCGTCAGAGTCAAAATGCATCCCTTTGCAAAACTGAACCTTGACCATTTCTGTTGTACCTCAGGCCATGTGAAGAATGGACTTGGCTGACATTACAAACACTTTTGTAGACGTCTTGTGCCTTCTTTAATTATGCTGGAGCTTGCGTCAGATCTGTGACGGATTCCCTACTTAAACTGGTGTTTTCCTTCACCTGCTGCAAAGAGGGCTTTGAACACTTTTCTTTGCTACAGTTGTCAGGTAGGACTTTCTCCAGCTTCTCTGAGAAAGAGGCTCCTTAATATCTTCTAAGATACATTTAGCATTTAGAGTTCTTTTGTACTGAGATAGAGATGTGCTAAATTGAAGCATTTGTCTAACTGTTCAAGCAGCTTTATATTAAAATGTATTTACAGAAATTAGAGCTCTGCATGTATTTCTCAGGTTGTGCACTACAGCAGGCACTTTCAGAAGACCATATTCTTTCAAGTTGCCATCTCTGAGTGAATGAGTAGAATAGGAAGCTTTTTAAAGGGACATGTCCTTTGGTAGTTTTCCCGCACTATAGCTAACACCTCATAACTGTTTGTGCCTTGTTGCCTGTCATCATTTCAGAAAAGCTTCCCCGAACCTAGATACCAAAAGGGAGGCATTCTGTACTCCTCATTTCCTCACTTCTGAGGTTTTCGAGGACTCTTCTCAATTGAGCGTATTTCAGCAGGAATGTTTGAAAACTAAATTAGTACCTTCACATTAGCTTCCAGCCAACAAAAAACCAAGCAGTCGCTTACTACTTAACTTTTATCTTGACCCTAGGACATAAGCCGAGGCCTGAGTTTGCCTGTCCCAGATAACTGTAGGTGTTGACTTAAAGGTGCTGCATGAATAAGATTGCATTCAGTACCCTAGTGTGTGTTTGATGCCTTGTTTTGGGGCTACTCCTTATAACCTTTTGCCATTATGTAGATTTTGCTCCGATTTTTCCATTATTTTGTAATTTCTGTCAAAGTCGTAGAGGTCTGTCCATCTAGATCATGTATGGTCAGAGTACCAGATATTGTCACTACTTTGTTGGAGGATCTCCATGAAGCGACACTGCCTGTTCATTGGAGTTCAGCTTCCTTTATAGGGCTGGCCTTTTCCTCTTCAGTTCTTTCATACAGTAAGATGACTGCGGTTTTTGATGTAAGTGATCATTTAACATATTTCCAGTCTGTCCCTTGGGTTACTTTGCCATCTGCTGACATAAATGATGTAAATGTTAAGCACATGGTGAAGATTAGTTTAGAAGTCTGACCTTTTCCATTTTCTTATTTCTCTTCCTTTAGTTGAATCAGGGAGGTAGTTGCAGAATTTCCAACAAACCCTGTGAGGAACAGATATCAGTAAGATGATAGTGCACAAATGACAGAGTTCATCCAATAATCGCAGGACAGTCACCCAGATGTGTTCATAGCCAATAATCTAAACACAAACATAACGTTCTAATCTCTGTCCTGGTGACTCAGTGACAGATGCTGAACGCATCATCCATTTTAACCATAAGGCAAAGCATCAGCATCTGTTACATAGATGTTTAAAACAATGTTTTGGAGGTAATGTTTTCGTTTTTATTACAATTGTAATCACCTTTCACAGTGTTCAGCTGTCTCTTGAAGTTCTCAAAAGTAAGAAGAGTAAGCAGTCCAAAACACGAAGTAAATTCAGTTGCAGTCAGAGCTTTTAGGGAAGTTAAGGATAGTAAACGGATTTATATAGCATTCTCTAGTTTTCTTTGGATACTGTTTCTGGTAAAGAAGTCTAGAGTATGCTTGTGGCTCTCTAAAAATTATTAGACTGAAATATGTATCACAGGTTGCTGGCGCCTACTTCTTTCTCGTCTTTCTCCTGTGGGTGAGGTGGTTCTGTGGGGTCTGCAATCCTCCAAATACAGCAACTATTATTCCTTTTTCTGGGTACTCTGAAGTTATGATTCTTAATTTTGTATACTGTTTAATGAAAAGAATTCTGCAGTGTTGTCTGCTGAGAAAAACAAAGGAGGATTTCCTCTGTTTAAAGTCTTCACTCATCGTTACAGGCGAGAAAAACCAAAATACGGAGTGCCATTTCTGAGGAATTAATATCCTGAGGAACAGCGTCTTTCCTTCCACAAAATGAAACCGCAGTGTAGCATATCACCAGGTTCAACTTTTGATAGACATAGTATGTATGTTTAGATATCATATATATTTATGATAGTATACTTTATCCATCTACCATTAGCAAATAATTCACTATACTCATTCCCTTGAAAAGAAAAACAAGGTTCATTGACTTCCACTTGGAGATGAGAACAAATTCGATGTAGCTCCTGAAACATTGTCAGCTGATCCATCAGTGTAACATTTATTCTCAGATAGTGTCACGTTTCACCTTTATTGGCTCATTTGATTGTTTTCAAATTATAAGGTTTTAGTATGTCAGGATGGTTAATCTGTAGGCTCAGGGAATTAATGTCAGATAAGTTCTCCAAAGAGGGTTAAAGAAACCCAAACTTCAGTCTGTGGGGGAAGCATGACTCCGTGACACAAAAAGAAGCTGAATGTTAATTCAAATACCGAACAAAACCACGGCAGAAAGTTCTCAGCCCAAGACTCCCAGAGGACACAGGCAAATAACTACAAAATAAATACTAAGGAATCTTGGACATAAAGAAGTTCTGTAACTACTTAATGTTGCCAAAAATAGCACCTACCACCCAGTTCAGATAACAGGTGATATTTTTATGTGGTCTTTCACAAGACATGACATAAAAAACCAGATTCAAAGTTCAGAAAAATCAGAGGGTAAGTTTGGTCAGCTAACTTTAAAATAACAATGTGGAAGAACCTCTGTGCATCTACTGCACTACCGTCGGCTGTCATGTTACTCTTTTATTTTATAGTTAATTAAGTCCCTAGACACAAGGCAATCTTGGAAAGGCTTTGTTGTTTAGTAGATAGAGCTATGAGGCTCTAAAATGAAGTGGTTGTCTTCCCCAAGCTTCTCAGTCAGTAAATTGGATAGGATTCTGGGAACGTGGTGATCACCTCTGATGATCCCAGTGGGATTGCATCTAACAAATGTTCTCAGAATATGGGTAATGCTGGCCTGTAGGTTAGAGGTCCTTAGAAACGGTAGGGTGGGCTTTGCTTTGCTCTGCACTGGTGTCCCCCTCTAACATAACAGGTTGGCAGTCAGAACACTCTCTCAGAAGATGGGACATGCGAGTTACTGTGTTGTTATAGAAATAAGTTGTTCCCCTTGTGCCTCCTGCTTCCTAGATGTGTGCAATAAAAACTGAGGCAGTGTAAGGAATGAGTGCAGCATGCTGTGGCAGAAGCAGTTGCATTTACTGCCACATTTTCAATGAACAGGGGCTATAGAGAATTTTGAAAACAAAGTTGTGGGTGCCTGCTACTCAGACACTGGTTCCAGGCTGCGAATCCTACATGGCTCCTTACAGACTTGAGTAAAATAGCCAGTTCTTAGTGAGCTACAAGATTTCAGATATACTTCAGCCTGGTTGTCACTTTTCAGGTAGTCTTTGGTGGTTAGACTGACCCAATTAAACTTCCCTTGATAATGGCATGATCATTGTTCAGGAGTGTTGTGGTACATTTAGTCTTAGCACACGGTTCTGAATTCCACAACTGAGATGAACCATGCAACACTTAGGTGTTTCAGTCACTGACTTAAAATTGTCTGGAAACATTTAAAGTGAAGACACACAGAATTAAGTGTACCTGTGATTATTTAAATCAGCTGAGACAGGAACTTCTCCGAAAAGTATTTATTTGCAATACCGGTAAATCTTGCTATTTGTACTTTTTATGAATTTAATTGTTTAACTGCCTCATGGAAATACTTGTAAAATCATAGAATTGAAATTAACGATCTTTGTGTAACCTGTTTTCCTCACAAAAAGCAAGAGCAGAGAAAGCAGAGGAGCTCCACAAGTCCTCTTCGTGTGTTCTTTCCTGTTCTGTTCTCCTCTCTTCACCTTCATCTTGCCTTTTCCCTTCCCCTTTATCTCTGCCACAGTATATGAAGTACAGTAGACTGTGGAGGAATACAAGTGTCTTTCTCTGAGGAGACACCATTAGTTTCCACTTACTGACAGAGCGTAATTCAGAGGCTTTCTGCAATCTGCAGATTTGCGAATCGGCTGTTTATATAAACCAGTTATCTTCAGAAAAAATATTCCTCAGTCTTGCTGACGATAAACAGGAAATTTACTGTTTGTTCTAGTTAGTGAAAAAAGCAATCTACTGCTAAGGTGTGGTTTTTTCTTCTTGTTTTAGGGGACTTACAAGTAAACTTTCACTTGACCTCGGTGTGGTGTCTGCGTGAACCAACTTCTTCTGGTGACAGGTAAACTTTTAACTGCGTATCTATCAATATTTAATGTTGCTATGTAAACTATAAGTATGTACAATAGTACATGTATCACTTGCTTAAGTCTTTAATTACGTAAGTTCTATAAGTAAAGTAGCTGTATAAATTAAAGCCACAACAAATTTTGGTTGAGGGAACACTCCCCAGTTATCCTTCTCATTGGCATTTGTGGTATGCTGAGGCTGTCCTGTAAAAGCCTGTAACATTGAAGACAGAGCTGCAGAGTGGGAAATAAGCTGCCTTGTTAACTTGCTTGTTTGGTGTAAAAGCCAGGTAGATATTGCTGAACAATAGATGTGCAAAATCCTGTTTATGCACAGGAAATGCTTGTGAAGGAAATAAAATAAAAACATTACAAAATTTTCTAGGCTGAAATTACATAAAATTCATAATGATATATTTCAGAAACCACATTTCATTACTGAAACTGCTAGGCTATTAGGGTGTATGAGCTTATACATTGAAATGAATGGTTTAGAATGTAGGCACCAAGCTGTGATGAAATAGTCACTTTCCAGGGAGTCCTGCGGGGGTCTTGAACCCAGTCTCATCAGCGTTCATAAGTGAATGGGAATGGGAATACTGCAAGGAGACTCCATTTCATGTTAGGCTCTTCAGTCTCTCTGAAGAATATCAGGATGATGTTACATTATGTGTCAGGTGAAATGAAAGATAAAGATCATTGTAGGTAATGTGAAGCAGTGCACCAGGATAAAGAAAACAAAAAAAAAAATCCTCAAAACCCTTATTTTACATTTACAGCAATTGAATTTGAGCCGACTAAAAAATCGGAAAAATTAACCTATATTAGTCAATGGAGGGTTTAGCTTTTGTTTAGTCTGTAACAGTGAAAAGAAAGCAAGGTAACTTGGGGAATAAATTCTGCCACTGTAAAAATTCCCCACGCACACATGTGCTGTTGTCATTCCGCAGAAGGAAGATAGTAGAACTGGAAAATGTTTAAAGAAGGGTGAGGACAATGAAGAATATGCAATTATTTTTCATCAGAAGCAGCCTAATAGTTGAACACTTTAGTCTGGAAAGGAGTAAAAAAATGAGGAAAAAGGGAGAGAGCTGATAGAATTCTGCTAAGTCATGAGAGACATTGCAAAGGTAATGCTAGTGTGCTTTCTACAACATGAGAAGTAGGGGGCAACACAAGCCACTCTCAGTCAGGAGATGACTGTTCCTCCTGTTGTCACAGAATGTTGCAAACATGGGAAATTTGTATGGGCTCGAGGGAAAATGAATAGGTTCCTGGAAAGGAAATCCAGAGAGGACCAATGCTGTCTTCTGACTTAAGTAAGCTGTAAAATTCAAGTTTCTAGAGGGCGAAATGATATTCGTGAGCCCTTTAATCACGGATGCCCTAATCTGCTGAAAGAAAAGTAGCGTACCTATACTTCTGGGACAGCAGTTTCCAAACCTTTTGTGAATTTTGTGCTGAGAGTGAATTTTACCCACTCAAAACACGCCTGGAGCTCAGTGCAAGCAAGCTGCTTCCTCTCTGCTGATGCAGGCAGTAGTGGCTCACTAGGTGGTGCATAGTCTCTCTAAGCCTCACAGCCTCCCTACGTAAAGTCTGTGACAGGAACTGGAAGGGGTCGCAAAAATTGGAAAGACATACTGTTTCATAGGTTTCACGTAAAAGCTAATTGGAATCTGGCAACTAGTGAAGTGAACCGAAAGAGAGTACTGCAGTTGGTTATTTTTAATATCCTGTATTTAGTTTATTGGAAAAATCTCCACATTTATCTGTTTTACCTCGATCTCTGGTGACTTAACAATAAAAAAAGATACTATAGCAACCAGGAGTTTTTTTCCAATAAGCGATACTGTTATCATTAGCCCTCAGAAAGCCTTGAATAACAGTTGTAAGCCCAAGCATTTTTGGAGAAAATACGCCACTAATGCAATGCCATGGACACTTGTATAAACAGTGGGATGAGCGGATCTGAGCATTTGTTAAGTGCTCACGTTACTCTGTTCAGACGTAATTACATACACATGCTTCACAGATGCGTGAATCACCCAGAAAATGCTTTGCACTGGTCCTACACCATAACAGCTCACTCCAAACACCGAAGGCCTAAGCGTGTAGGCTAGGGCTCTGCTGATGAGGCAGTGTGAGACTGCATTTACACTCTGCTATGGGAAACCCTTATCGAATGGCATCCATTTTTTTTAACTCACTTTTTCTGGTTTCCATGCTTCATCGGTCTGATGGGTGGCTTGGCGGAAGAAAGAGAGCGTCCCTGGAGAAGATTTATAATTTTGCTCCCTGGGTGAGCGCAGGAACTTTTACAGAGCGGGCTGCAGGCTGGTATTGGTGGAGGAGGGCTGGGAAAGGGCAAGGACCCCCGAATCTCGGCTCCTTTTTCAGCAACTTTGTTGGTAAAGCCCCATAGACATTCTCCTAGGCTCTCCGCTTAAGACAAGAGACAGATCATTTCCCCCTCTAGATTTATAAGACTGCTTACGTTTATGGCATCCTTAGGGCCCATGAGGCAGCCCGGATCTATGGAAATAGCTGGGAAAATGGCAAACTCCAAAGGGAGTGAATGCTGCTGGTTTTGTATAACCAATGTCGGCTTCAACTTCTCTCACTGAGCTGCTTTGACAGAAGACATGCCTATTTGCTGCAGGCATAAGCTTGAACGCTCTATACTTGGAAAGGAAAATCCCGGAAATTTTCTTTGTCTAACTCCAAAATATTCTGGTTATAGTATTTGTTTTTTAAAAATAAAACCGTCCTTTTTGAGGCACACATTAATTACGGTGATGCTCCTTCTGTATCTTATTTATAATACGAGCAAATTAGGTGTCAGATTGCTTAAATGAATGTTGCATGTAGCAGTAGATTTATTAAATTGTTCCCTCTTGCTTTAAGTAAATTTTAAAATTTTGGTTTTTTGGAAATCAAAGCATTCACAGCAGTTTGGGGTTTTTTTCTTAAATTGCTGAGATGAAACATTTAATTTGAAAAATTACCTCTTCTGGCAACAGTAGGAGAGTTTATACAAATAGAGCATTTAATTTTAAAGCAGAAAATCTAAACTAAGTAACGTCATCTATTTTCATGCTCCGTTTAGACAGTCTTGCATGCTACCAAAGTACGTATTCAGCGATGTTGAACATAGTTGGCTTTCTTTTATACCAAAGAGAGATGAGGGGAAATATCAGATATCTTCTGGGAAATCTTCTAGTGTTTTTGTGCCCCTCTCCCCCAACACACACTCGGGCCAAGGTGCTTGTGATAGCGGAGGATCCAGGAACCCCAGGAAGGCCTTACTTGCTATGCAAGGTTAAAGCACATGAAGTTTAATTGAATATTTCAGTGGTTTTTATGGAAAGTGGAAACAGATGGCAAAGGAATAGTAATCATGTGTCCAATGCTAACCAGAGGGTGAAAAAAAAGCAACTCTTCCCACATCGGTGTTTGCCTTTTCTTCTTGAAGGTGTTCATGCAGTTCAGCATGTGTTTTTAAAAACTTAATGGGCACATTCATATCTCTTGGCAGCTGGCCTGTATGGATTAAATATGGGTGTCCTTGCAGAAGAGTTATTGTCTTGCATAGTGTTGGCAGTGGCACCGAAAGATGCTTTCTGGGTCTGAAGCTGACAGTCTTACAGTTAAAGCAAGAAAAGAAGACACAAGCAACTAAATATGATGAGTAAGTGAAAGTCTGCTTAATCAGAAAATAATAATACTTTTGTCTAAGACTTTTTTCATATGAGAAAGGAGATTTGGTGGTGCTTTTCTTGGTGTCTACAAGGAAAAGGTGAGAGGAAGCGCTGCTATGTGCAAGTCTCTACCGCCACTGAAATACATTTAAAAAGCTCACATAGATGTCAAGAACAGTAATGCCAAAAATGTATGTAATCAAATCAGTGAGTGAATTCTAGTAACACACAAATAGTGTATCCGAATGAAAAAGAATCCTAGCTTCTTATTAAAGAAAGCATTTTTTGGCATATGCAAGGTATGTATAATAAATAAATGTTTTTTGAAAAATACATATATAACTCTGTATTTCTTCAGCCAGCATATTGAATTGCATCATTAGTGGGTCTGTTAATATTGAAGCTCGGGTTTTGTTTGAGGATTTCTTTTTCCTCTACCGCTTACTTATTTTACAGCTCATCCTTGTGAGTGAGGTTTTTTTCCACATCAAGAATATTTCCTGAAAATAGTTAATTTCCTTTTTACCATGTGAGTACTGGCACACCGATCAGACAGCTGGATTTTATCTGTTCTCAACTGCAAGGAAACTAGTTTTAAAAGTTCTGCATCTAAACCAGCATGCAATGTTACTCCTTTATATTTTTATTGATTCATGATTTACTAAGATCAAACTTACAAATTAACCAAAGCCAAGACTTCCATCCCTCTTTTGCTAATTCCATTTTTTTTCTTAACTATGTGGTGTCATACACCCTATTGCTGCTCAGCCTTTATATATAATTGGACTTCATCTATCCAGAAGTTGTTTGATTTGACAGATTCTGTGTTTGCAACATCAAAATATGTTGCTATGGAAAAAGTTACGAGTTCTAATTAAAAATGCAGAGGTCACAAGTTTCCCAGAACCAGTAGGGCATAGATCCTAGGAGAAAAGGAGCACAACATAAAAAATCCAAAGATATGTCAGTCTCCAACTTTCCAGATCTGAAAGGAAAACAGCAAGCATTCAGAAAAAAAAGCCCAACAAAACCCCAAAACCAGAAGGGACTGAAATTTTGATCAAGCTCCCTTGCATTCATTCAGATGCTGTATGTCTCGCTTCCCACTGGCACAGGTTGCTTCTGGAATTCCTGCAGAGCACTGATACTTGAAATGTCATCCTAATACAACTGAAAAAAAAACAGGAGAGAGAAAAATCAGATGGAAATTAGTAGGGAGAAAAATTACACTTGCCTGATCATCCTTTCAAATCAAATACCGGTACTGAAATAATCGCCACATAATGGTGGTGTTTTGTCAGCTACACGTCTCCCTCACTTCCTTTGAAAGTATGCCCCGCGTTCAGTCATCTTTAGTTGTTTAACCGCTCACAGTTTCCCCTTTGGTAAATTTTTATTTACAAGCAATGAATGTGTCTTTCCACTCCTTTTGCTCTAGATTAGCCAAATGAATTCCCGCTCAGTATCACTCTGATAGGAAGGCACACACCTGTTCTGCGCTATGTCGGAGATTTCCACGGAAGCGTGTTGTGACACAGTCAAGCCATCACCATTTTTGCTCAAAATGTATTTAGTTTCTAATCTTTGTACAGTGTCAGAGCTCTCTGTGCTCCCACTGCAGTCATTCTTTTTAAAAAAAATTACAAGTACCATGTAATTGTCATCTAAGTTATGTGCTCTCTGCCCTCCAGTAGTAGGGCAGAGCAGTCTGTGCCTTTGAACTCCGTTCCGCAATTCAAAAGCAGCAATGCGTTGCTACTTACAGCACACTGCCAAGTTATCTCCAGTTTCCTCTGAGGATAGCTGCTAAGTATATGTCTGTCTCAGGGAGATGGAAAGCTTTCAGTCTGATGGGTCCTGTTCACCCAATTACTCTTCTAGATAAAAAAAAAATAAATGTCATTTCACTGATGACTGAGCTTGCCAAAGTACAAATGTCTGTGAGCACGGCTCTTTGTTCTCCAGAGAGAAGCTGCCGTTTAACAGCAGGTCTCGTTATGTGCATGTGCAGCTTCTTGTAACCAGCTGAGATCCAGCCCGAGACTCACATGGCCCATAAAGAATCTTTCTCGTGAGCGAAGGACAATCAGAAACGTTTCTTGTAGGTAAGCGGACAGTTGTTTTTATGTATACTTTGGTAGACCTTCTGTGAACTTTTGCTTACGATTTCAAGTGTCTGCTAATGATCTAATGATCTTACAAAAGGTACAGCTCGAGACTCATGAGGTAGTCTTACCATTCCAATTTAATGCATGTATGCATATGGGATTTTTTTTTCCCCCTAGTTCCTATGAGAATTCTATACTTGTTTTGTTGCCAGTGTTATATATAGCTCAGTATCAGGACTATGGCCTCAGGCCACATCCCTTAAACTGAGGAGATAGTCAGGCGGAATACCAGAACATGAAACAGACTTTGTTGTTAGCATAGCCCTTTTTTCATAACGACAGAAACTGGCATTAGCATTATGTAGCTCGCAGCCTATACGCATCATTTTAGTCTAATAGAAAATGCCGTAATTGCTAAAGCAACAATAGATATCTACCCCTCTCCCCCTGCCATTTTTTAGGTTTTAAACTACCATATCTAATTAGGATGAGGGCTAGATGCCTTCTGAGGACTTAAAAATGCTGATACATAGTTTTATGAATGTATAAAAAGTCGTTCTTATGTACTTAATGAGTCTTGTTTATATTTTTGAGGTCTGTGAAGTAATTATGATGAAAAATTCAAGGCAGCTGCCTTGAAACTGTGCTACCAGCTATTTCCTTTTACCATTCTTTGTTTTTTAATAAGGCAAGAAGTTTTCAGATAGTTACAGAATGTAGTCAGTATCAGGATCCACAATTAATGTCTTTCTGTGGAACCGAAGCAGTATCAGATCTTAACTACTTTGCTTTAATTCTAAGCCTCACCAGAGACTGTGCGAGTTCATTGGACTCGATGATCTTAAAGGTCTTTTCCAACCTAGTGATTCTGTGATTCAGATAACAGTTTAGAGGATGGCCGTACTTCTGAGAGGGTGCAACCTTTACATGATACCCATTTCTACAGTCTACATTTGCAATTTACTTTATGCATTTTAATGTGTTCAAATTAACCTCATAATTTAAAAATCTGTATAATACAGCATTAAAGTCTGACAATAAAAAAATCTCATTTTTGTGTGCAGATAGCAGTGATCTGTTTTCTATCATAAAGCAAAAATGCCCAATGTACTACTGTCATTTTACATAAGCGTGGTATTTCCATTTTCCCATGTTAACTGAGGAAGTGTTTTTATTGCTGTCTGTCTTTCCTCTGAATTTTATTTTTTAAAAAAACAAGCCAGATACTCTGAAAGAGCAGTATTCCAAAGGGAGGTGGTGGAAATTTTTCCTTGAGTGGAGTCTCCTGAAAAAGTTCTAAGCGTGAGGAAGATTTTGAAAAGGCAAAAAGCCAGAGTAAAACAGTTGCAGAGAGCCTGGAGTGTCAGGATAGGCTCCGTAAACTGATTTTGTACTTAAAATCCTGATTCAGAGTGTTGCTAAGTGCAAACAGAAATATTTTTCTCTTAGATGCCAAACAAGCGGAAGACTTCCAGAGTTTCTTTTCACCGTTTAGAACCCTAAAAAAGGGGGGAGTAGGAGGAATTTTGTCTAGCCTGTCGGGGTCTCATTCCTTTACCAGGCTTGTTCTAAAACCATTTGTGTTTCTTCAGAAAGGATGTAACGCCAACATCAGAACAGCGGTGTCGTAATTGAAACCCATTTTATTCAAGTACAAGGCAAACAAAACAATGTGAGCTGATAAGCAAGGCATTCTGTCTTTTAAAACAAAATAGGGTATATGCTGGAAATGAAAACAAAATGGAAAACACTTAATAATAATTCCATGTGAAGATTGTCACAGCAAAGTTGAACCGAAGATGTTTCTCGTGTGCACCGATGATTTCCGTTAATGGAGACAATTACGTGAAAATGTTTTTATGTGGTGATAGGATGAAAAAATCTGTGAAGTCATTAAAAGAACCATTCATTTCAGAGCAAACCATATAAGGTGCACAGAATTCTACCACGCTGCCACAGACCAGGCAGTACACCAACACTTGAAGAAAAAGGCCCCTTAGAACAGAGAATCCCTTTTTGCTTCCGTGCCAGTACGCTCTAAGGTCTAGTATGTCTTTTTTTTTGAAGTTCCTAAGGCTGAGGAATACCATGCTGCTATTTTCAGTTAACCTACCTATACGAATGAGGTAATATTTAAGCCATATGCTCAAAATCTTTGCCGATCGGTACCGAATAGCTCCAATTGTCCCTTCTGGTTGCACCTAGAATGATGAGCAGGCGTACCGGGAGATGACTGGCTCAGCTCCTGAATGCGGAGCTGGAAAACTTGTTTAGGGCATATTCAGAGTACGAAGTAGCTGTGGATGGCAGATCTGCGTCTAGAAAGCCCTCGGAGAGGCATTAGTTCCAGACAGGGGCCGTGCAAAGGTATTGATGGCAAGGGCCTATTTTTTTATTATCAAGGCTTCTTTGATTTTATTTTTGACCATATTAACAACCGGAATACTTAGTTACAAGCTCTGGCCAGTACATCTCCTCCTCCTCAGGAGAGGAAGGACTCTGGAACTTGGGTTTAGTTGGAAGTGCATTCTGAAAAGAGTGCTGCCATTGCCCTATAGCCAGAAACTTGTTTTGGGAGAAACTGGTTGAGCACTAGCTCTAAGTCTAGGCAATAAAGAGTATGATACAAGCAGGCTTTTGCGATGCCGTGGTCAAATGAGAGGGCTATTTAATGAAGGAGGTCTGTCTGGATTAAAGGGTCGTAAGATTGGTGTTTATCAGTAGGCAGATAGCTTCTCTTGCTCTGTAAATTTCTCGCCAGTTGCACACCTCTGGCAGCAGTCGCACCTGCTCTCCTCCCACATTCTCCAGCGCATTTGCATTATTACTTTGTCCCTCGATGGTCCGTGCTGGTAGTGCAGCACGGACCATCAAATGGAATTCACAAACAGGAGCAGGAGTTTGAATTGATTTCTGTGCCGTGACAGATTGTGCCGCAGACCAGTTTCAGTGTAAGGGCTAGAAATAAAATCTGAGAATTTCCCCTATCATAATGCAAGTATGGATCCTAGAAGAATCTGGCCAGTGTTTCAGTTAAGCATGTTGATGTTAAATATGTCATGCATGAAAGGATGCTCATGCAGAACTGTAACCAGAATCCCATTTTTTGGTTAAGAGCTATGAGTCAGTTTGCTAATGTCAGACTATAGACTTGATTTGACTTGCCAAGAATAACCGTCAAAGCAGGTCACCACTGAGCATATGAGACCATTCTTTGCAGAAGCAGTTGTAGCATTCCGTGTTGATTGTGCGAATTAACAAGCCATATGTTCACTGCAACTTAGAACAAAGCAATTGTCTTTTTACTATTCTCGGAAATACTATGCCGCCCTAACTGACCGGTTGCTCATGGCTGTCAGTTTAAAAACACACACTTTTTAACAAACTGTGCACTTGCTGAATCAGTGGCCTACGTGCAGATCAGTTGATTGGAAAAAGCAAGTTCGCTTTGTATTTGCTGTCTGCTGAAGATGATCTGGTATGATGAGGTCAAGCTGACCTCCTGAAAAACCTCCCATTTTAAAAAATTTTATCAATAATTCCTTTCTAGACAAAGAAACATCTTTCTCAAGGCATTTCACAATAATACGTCAAGCAAATTTAGCTGTAGTGCTACAGAATGCAGCAGGCCCTTTGAAACCTTAAGAATGCAATAGAAGCTTAAGCAAAGACATAGCGATACCCTTGTGCTTACCAGTTGGGGAACTGAAGACATTGCCTATGATACATTATTATGATTGCTTTGCCTCAGCCTCGCTGAATGAATTCTAAATGAACTTAGAAAGTATATTTGGTTTTGCCATGCTAGAACCACCTGTTGTAATTATTTCTATATGTAACTCTGCAGTTAATCAGAATTGGAAGAGTGACCTATTGATAAATGGCTCATATTGTCTGGTGAAAGCTGCGATGGTCTAATGAGTCAGTTTTACAGAACATACAGCCTGGTGAAATATTTGAGGGCCATGTCACAGCTAGTTTTGAGCAGAGGTCGCTAACGTAAAGCTATTTACTTCTACAGTTGGGAGCGCTGGTTCCATACCATGCTCTCAGATGACACCAGAGCCTTGCATGGAAAAAAACTCAGCTCAGAAGAGTGAAACGAAGCTGTTATTACTGACCTTTAAGAACTAAAAAATTCCCTGTGAGAGTGCGTTACTGAACTCAAGAGTGTTTTGTGCGATAGACACTTGAATGCAGTCAGTGATATCTGGATGCGTCACAAGTGTGTATTTACTTTTAAGCTGCTGAGAGAATAGCTACTTTAGATTGGCAGAGCAAAGACATCTGTGAATTGACTGCATGTGGGCAGTATACTATGGATATTTCAGAAAAGTGCTCTCGCGCTTCTGTTCAGTGAGATTTTCTTGCCAGTGAAATGTCAGATTATCTTCCCGATATCTTTTCTCCGTCTGTCATGAATGAGGCACTTGCCATATTTGCCTCAATGAAGGCTTTGTTTTTCTCTTCCAACATTCAGCACAAACTTTCTAGCGATCAGAATGAAAAATGCTATCACAACAGGGATTTTTCTTCTCAGACTGCCAGTTTAGGAATATTGCTTACTGGCAGATGGAGGTGAGCACTTACTGAAAGCATTTAGATAAATCCACTAGCCTTTTCCTCTGTGGGACCTGATGTGTGTGTCCCAGAGATCAGGAGGACCTAAAAGGGAAGTATATTTAACTGCTAAACTCTGTCCTTGGTAATTCGGTAAGAATTACCTCGGTGAAGAAATGTGCACTTACTAGAGGGAGCTATCACATGGGGACTTTGGTAAATGTGTCTCAGAAGAATTTTCTAATAAGATAAATAACATGGGTTACCGTTCCCAGAGTCTATACCGATGTGCTGAGAGGTTTGATTTTCTGTTAATATGGTCTGCATAGATAATAAATACAGATAATGGTAAAGAGGTAATTTTTCTTAATTCTCTGCCACACTATGGATTCAGCGACTGTCTGAGGAGGGGGAGGAGGGAAGCCTTTTGATGGTAAATAATTGAAATGGGAAATACTTCCTGAACCGCATTTACAAAATCGCTAAAGCGTGGTCACTGTATCGACAAGGAATGTAAGCGCTTAGGTTCAACTTCCCGTGACAGCTGTTCAAAACAAATAAAAGTATGCGATGTGATTCCCTTCTAATACCTTCCCCCTCAGCTGGAATCCAGGGTCCCCAAAAGAAAAGTTGTGTTTTCACCCATCATCCCAAGCGCTTATGGGTAAGGCTAGTCATCAACTCTAGCAGAGATCCAGGAAATATTTTCTAAATTGTATCACAGCAGAAGGAAAACCTTTCTCGAGCTGTAGGCAGTAAGAGAAAGGAGGTTATATACAGCATTATTTTTCTATTCCCTAATGGAAACTATTATCTGACTTTGCCAGAGCCGGGGTTTTCTAATTGTTGGAAGTAATTTGCGCAGATTAATGCTCTCCGTGCAATTCATTTAACATAACTTAATTTCATAACACTACAGGCTTTATCAGTAGTCAAAATAACCCCTGGAAAACCCCAGGAGGCAAAAATGCTTGTCGAGTTTAGCTGTTGAGGCTAGTTGATGCTGCTTTTTGAAAAATGAAGTAATTGTTTTGAGGGAAGGAACCAGCAGAAAATTACTGGGTCTGATTTCTTTGTCTTTCATCAGACGTGTTATTCGTTCATAACTTGGCTTTTGTTTATCACAATGCCTTTTTTTGTGTCTCTGCTAACACAGGAGTACTGTACGACTTCCCTAAGCCTATACTACAGAGTATCACACAGTTACCAAGCACAACAAAAACCTCTCACCTAATTTTTTAATTGGATTGACTTTGGGATATTACCTATTGAAAAAATGCACATTAAAGGCACGGATTTTTTTCTGTTTCTGCTTCATGTTGAAAGTGTCAGCTTCCATAAGATCATAAAAGCTGTTACATTGGTGTTTTTTTTTTCCCCTAAAGAGCATTGCTTTCTAGTATGTGGTAAAATGTAATAATGCTGAATAGATGGATGTAGACGTAGCTTGAGACAATTAATATAACTTTAATTTGTGTATATTAAGAATATATTTGGTTTGGATGTTAGTAGAATATGGCTGTGTTGTAACTGTGTGAGCTGTTTCGTGGAAGCGGCTGCAAAACTTAGCTTAGCCTCGAAGCTAGTGAGGATAGGGGACTCATAAATAATGAGACCAACGACCAATTAAGAGACAGAGTATATCTTGTTTTCAGTTAAAAGGCATTCCTAAGTAATTTGTGTAGGAATGTGTTTTGAGCTCAGGAATGTATTTTGGTAACTATGGAGAAAACCGTAAAGAGCATGCGCAGATAGAGAGGAAGACGACCGGCCTTCATCCCATCAAGCGTTCTCTGCGTAGCCAGTATAGTTGTTCTCGTTAGCCTTCTCTGCATACTACCTATAGTTGTTTGCAATAGCTACGGCTAAGGAATCATGTGGAGCTAGGAATGTTCTCTCTAGTATCTTTTGTCCCTTAGATGTGGTAACATACGCTCCCGAGTGTGCCTGGGACCCATTTACACACCAGCAAGAGCTATCAGTCAGTCAGTTGTCTCGCCTTTGACACAATTGGTCTGCCAATTCTGAACGCTACAATTAACCTTTGAGTAAATATTCTCTCTCGAGAAATTCAGCATTGTTTTGGTGCCTTTTTTCCTGAGCCCAGCCTTCATTCAGGATAGGAAAATGTCTTTGGCACTGTAAAAATTTTAAACGTGTTAATAGTGTACGAGACTTCTCCGAAATACCATTTTGAAGCCAGAAGCTACCATTCTGCACCACCGCTCCTCAAACCTCCTCCCTCCCCAAATAAAACCAAAATGAGCTCATAAAACAACTGTAACAAAACATTTGGGGGTTACTGCTTAGGGCTGATGGTTTGGCTTTCAGCGTTTGCCACATATTGACAGGCATTGATGACTTAAAGGATATCACTATGATTGAGGGATTAAGGTTTACCGATCACTGTACTCTCAGGCCTCCCACCCTTTATCATTTAGGATTCACACTCATGTTTAGCATTTGTAGTTTGCCAAAGTAAATTATAAACTCCTGAAGGATACAAGTCTTGAACTCTAACCCTTAAGTAAAATTTGTAATCTTCCTCACTCAACTATGCAGCGCTTCTCTTTCGATGGTCCGATTCGAGACCCGGTTTTGCAAGGAACTGTACTCAAAAGTTTTACCTATCTTAGGCCGCGAGGGACGCCACGGGTAGAGGTGTGGGGGGTCTGGCGGTGGCGCCCGTCCGGTCCTGCCGGGCTGCAGCTGTGGGCCGGGGCCGGAGGAGCCCCAGGTGCCGGCAGTGAGGCTGATGGGGACGGCCCCTTCCTGCTCCTACTGCCCTGCCCCGGGGCGACCGTCAGCTAAGGGAGAAGCGGACCTGTCGCCGGCTTGCAGCTGCACTGAGGGAGAAGGTGAGCGATGGACCGGAGGATCCCGGGAAGAGCCGCAAAGAGAGGGCGGTGGCCCCTCCGGGTGGGGGGGGCGGCGGGGTCCGCGGCCGAGACGCGGAGCAGCGGCGGCGCTAGGGGTGCCGCGCAGTGTAGCGGATGGCGGCTACTGGGATCCGAGCCGGGGCACGGTGGCCCCGCAGGGTCAGAAAGCGTGGACGACCGCCTGCTGCGGCACGCGGGAGACGTACTGCCAGGGCACGTGGCTGGCTTTCGGCCGCGTTTGCACGCCGGGGCACGCGGGGAGGTGTAGTTTCCCCGTACTCGGCTGCCGGGCGGCGTTTGCCGCTGTGTGCCCGGAGGTGCCTTTTTGCCGCTGGCTGCCGGGCGGAACGGGTTGCTCGAACGCGAGGTCTGGCTTTGCACCTCCTTCCAGAGGTTTTCCCGCGGGCTTCTCGCCGTTCCCGAGAAGCGGTGCGGCCGTGCCACGAGAGCACGTGCGCAGTCGGGCGCCACTCTAAACGGCTGTACCGCGGCTCGGGCTGCGCGCATGCGCGATGTAGCAGCCTCGTGACCGAAAGGCGATCCCACAACTGTGGAGCCGCGCATGCGCGGTGGGGCGCGTGGGACGCGGCGCGTCCGAATCTCGGCACCGCAGTTCGGGTGCGGCGCGCGCTGCTTCCTCGCCGAAGTCGCGATGCTGTACTGCAGCGCGGGCGTCGGCTCCTGTCGCCCAGCCGCCCGATCGGCGGTACTGCGGATAGGCGCCGTCGTGCTTCACGTTGCCACCCGCTCGTGACGGCATCCTGATGCCGCGGCGTCCGCGGGCTGCTGCAGCCGCGCTCATCGTCGCTTCGCGGTAGGTAAACCCCTCTGCCGGCCCCACGTGCGCGGCGCCCTTGGGTGCGGGCTGCTGCCGCCGCCTCATGGACGAAGCGGGGCCCGGCAGCACGGCGCGCGCTCGCCGGCCTGCCCTCCGTTACACCGTCGGCGTCCGGCGCATGCGCCGTGCCCGGGAGCAGCATGGCGGCGCTGAGCGGGGTTCTGGCGGCGTGGGAGGGCCGGCGCCGCTGGTGAGGCGAGCGAGCCGCGGTGGCGGGGAAGGGCTGTCGCTCGCCCGCCGTCCGCCCGTCCCTTTCCGGTCGCGGCAGGCTCCCGTCCGCCGGGGGCGAGACGCGGCCGGGGGCAACC
>VZTU01031001.1:0-73227 GCA_013400835.1 Zapornia atra | reverse complement strand
TTGTGACTCTGTGATTCTGTATCATAAGCAACAGTTGATAAAAAGGTGCCTAATAAATAAATATTTTATGCTTGTCACATATAATTGCAGTACACTTTACAGTGGCTTGGTTAAACAATTTCTCTTCCTGTAGGGCCATATAGTTGGCAGGCAGCAAAGAAGAACTCTTCTGTGAAGTTTGCCAATGTATGCACTGTTTATAATAGCACTGGGAGTATTTTACATTCTCAAATCAGCAATTGGAACAACGAAGTAATTTTAAGTTGTGCTGTTTCTTAATGTGCTGGTTGTGCAGTAATTACTGTATCATCACCTGCAACATCTTGCAGTGCTGGAAAATTAAAACCATTACCCTAACAAGTTTTCTACAGGATTTTTCATTCAGGTTAGCTAAAGGACAGGCAGAATAATCCTTCTAGCTTCTTTATGAAAATTTACTTCTACACCTGAAGTTATTCTTATCTTTACACTCTCCAATATTATTTCAAGAATCCTACTACAATAGGATTTACAACAATGTAGTGGCAATTAGTCACTGCCACTTTAATGACTAATGTCTCTGGCCAGTCTCAAGCACAGTGTTATTGTGGTCACAGAAAGCCTTTCCTGGATGTCAGTGGATAAGTTTCCTTCTCCTCAACAGTCACGAATACTTAAACTTCAGTCCCTAAGTAGCCTGAGAAAAGTTTCTTTAAAACTTCTTTTGATAAGGTATCATTATTAAGAGAAGATTTCTAGCCATATTTTGAATGACCTAATGCTTAACCATTGAAGCTGTTAGATATTAGACAGGAAACATACAGAAACTCCAGTGTATGTCCTGCAACAGAAATAATTTCTAGTTGCTGTGGATTGGCCTTGGCTGGCTGGCAGATGCCCACCCAATTGCTCTGTCCCTTTCCTCTCCCTGCCCCCCAACAGAGCAGGGAGACAAAATGAGCTCAAAAAACACATCTGTTGAGAGGACAGGGAGGTCGTTTGCCAGTTACAGTCGTGGGCCAAAAATACTCAACTCAGGGAAAACTAATTTATTGCCAGTTAAAAGGCATTTGGGAAATTATCTGGACAGGCTGGAGAGTTGGGCAGGGAGAAATTTAATAAAATATAACAGAGCAAGTGTAGAGTCCTGCATCTGGGGAAGAACAGCCCCATGTACCTGGACAGGTTGGGGATGTGTCTGTTGGAGAGCAGCATATGGGAGAGGGACCTGGTGGACAGCAGGATGGCCATGAGCCAGCACTGTGCCCTCGTGGCCAAGAAGGCCAATGGTATCCTGGGGTGTATTAGAAGGAGTGTGGTTAATAAGTCAGAGGTTCTCCTTCCCCTCTACTCTGCCCTGGTCAGTCTGCCCCTGGAATATTTTGTCCAGTTGTGGGCCCCTCAGTTCAAGAAGGACAGGGAGATACTTGAAAAAGTCCAGTGCAGGGCCACCAAGGTGATGGAGTGGAACATCTTCCTTATGAGGACAGGCTGAGGGAGCTGGGTGTCTTTGGTGTGGAGGAGACTGAGGGATGATGTCTATAAATATGTAAAAGGTTAGTGTTAGGAGGATGGAGCCAGGATCTTCTCAGAGATGTTCAATGATAGGACAAGGGGCAATGGGTGCAAGCTGGAGCATAGGAGTTTCCATGTGAACATAAGGAAAAACTTTTTCCCTGTGAGGGTAACAGAACCCTCTGCCCAGAGAGGCTGTGGAGTCTCCTTCTCTGGAGACATTCAAATGCCCCCTGGACATGTTATTGTGTGAGCTAATCTAGGTGACCCTGTTCTGGAGGTGGAGGTTGGACTAGATGATCTTTAAAGATCCTTTCCAACCCCTCACATCCTGCGATTCTGTGATTCTGTGAAATCAGAAACAAAGACAGAAAATTAAAATAGCACCATCTGTCCCTGCTTTTGCCCAGACTCCACTTCTTCATTCCCAGATCCTCTACCTCCTCCCCCACCTCTGAGTACCTTAGGAGGATGGGCAATGGGGGTTGTGGTCAACCCATAACAGCTCCTCTCTGCTGCTCCTTCCACCTCACACTTTCTCCCTGCTCTACCATGGTCTTCTCTACAGCTTGCAAAGGAATCTGCTCTGGCTCCTGGAGCACCTCTCCCTCTCCTTATTTGCTGATCATGGTTCCTGCAAGGCTGTTTCTCACACCTTTGTCTCACTCTTCCTGCTTATTTTTGCCCTTTCTGAAATACATTTTCCCAGAGGTGCCAACAGTATCACTGACAGGCAGCTTTGTGCCTTTGCTTTGAAGGAAGAGAAAACCAGAAAAGAAATTGACTTGCCAGATGAACTTATAGCTACATAAAGATAGACCTTTGTTCAGTTCAGATTTTGAGTGGAACTAATGTTTCTCGTAACACTTGTGGTTGTGTTTATCCTTGCTCAGGTGTTTACATGCTGTCTTGAATAGAAATGGCTCCAGAAATATGCTCGAGTGCTTTCCTGAGCCACGGCCAAAATCTATATGTAAATGAAGGATAGTCTGTTCTAGTTTATTTTGAAGATATTATTGGGAAAAAAATTGGCAAGCACATTCCATAAGTCATCAAGATAGGCAATGAACTAAACACAAAGGCAAGAAAACAGGTCCTGCTTGTATGCCAGCTTCTTGAGCTCTCACTGCAGGACACACAATAGAATTTTCCCCAAGACTTTATCAGCCTTGTTAATTTGCCTCTTCTCTGAAATCCTTACAAAGGGAAGATCAGCATAACAGGACAAGATAATTTCTGTCCAGTGCCAAAGTACAGTGAAACTACAAGGAAGTAACAAGGCAATTGCTACAAGGATAAAGGACCAAATACTCAGAGGGAAGATACAGTGAAAATTTACAAATGTATTGCAGCATGGTATACTGAGAGAGAGAGAGAAACCAGTCTCAAGTGTCTTCCCCAGCCTGCTTTTGAGACAGAGGTGCAACAAAGGGTACGCAACATGAAAATCTAGTGTTTTCTGTATGCAAATCATGGGATTCTGCCTACCTTGGGCTTTTGGAGATGGTGGTAGTTCTAGGCAGGAGACTCACTTCTAGTCCCTGCTTAGAAAAAACAAATAATTGAATCACTATCAATGAATAAAGGTTTCAGAAGAGAGGGGGAAAATGCAGACCCCTGTAGCCACGCAGCAGACTGTCTGCTTTGGCGTGCACTGGTAACATAAAACAGAGAGGTACACCTTGGCCTCAGCAAATTTCCTCTACGTTCAGGGGACTGTCTTTGACAGACTTAGAACCATCTTAATAGGGCCTATATTAATTCACATTTTTCACATTTCTTGTACATAGGATATCAAATGATATTTAAGACAGCAGTTCTCAGACAGTATCTGTGGCTGGATTTATAATGCCATTTGCAGAAGCATGATTTCTAGTTTGAGACCACTTGGTCCAAGGGAAAGACCAGACGGTCTCTGTCTTGACACAAAGTTTAGACTCAGAGAGTGAAAGCTTGGCATGCTACAGCGGTTCTCAGTGGGATGTGGTGCTGCTTCACTCCATTTAAGGGGCTGAGGCCATAATTCTCCATGCCAGTCTGGATCTGAACAGAACACAAAATGGGAAATACTTCTGAGTTTGAAGTTCAGGCTCAAGATTTAGAGATGCAGTACATACTGCCTTCAGTTATACAGAGCAAAGTCATTCTGGTGACTGAGATCATAGCCAGCAAAGGCATAAAACCTATCTTCCAATGTCCCTTGAATAGTCATTGTTGAACTCCTGGTTTGGAGTCATCTGAATCCCAAACTAATGCCCGTAGGTTTGGAAGGTCCTGTATTACCAAAAGGTGTAGTGCAACCAGAGGAAAAACTGTGAGTAAATTGGTCATGATCAAACGATCCAGAAACCAGACCCTCTCTGGAAAAAGTTTTAGTCTTCTAGAAGCTCTGCTTCCATGATACAACTGGAGATTAATAGCAAGTCTTGTTCCCCTGTCTTTGTGAATACACTAAGTGTCTCATATGCACTGCCAAAGATCTGACCTCTCATGGCTGCACCATCCATAGCTTTTATCTAGAGTTTCCTTGAAGTTCCAGCTTTGTTTATAACATGCTGGTTTTTGAGGATTCCCAATTCAGAGTGGCTATAAGAGGCCAATGTCACATGGTTCATGAGAATGACATTGAATAACATGATGCAGCAGGTATGCGAGCTAATGGAATGTAGCATGAAGACATGTACATAGTCATCCTGACAGTGTTTGTGGTGGTGTCCTGGATTGTGGAAAACAAGGTGGGTACAGTTTGCACTCACCTGGCTCAGTCCTGAGTTAGTTTTATCCAGGTTCCTTCTGGTAGGACTTCCCAAAGAATTCTTTCTGCCAGGCAGCAGGCAATGAAGAGCAAGCAGTGAACAGCAGGCAAGCAGCATTAGCGTTCAGGAGACTGGGACTCTGGGAAAAAAACCCAAGGAGCAAAGCAAAATGACAGGAGTTACCATAATATTAATTTCCCTCTCTGTGTCTTTTTTTAAATAAATTTGTTCTCTGAAGCATTTTTTTTTAAGCACCAGTATAATCTTTCTAGTCAAGGAGATATTTTCTGGAATTTATGGAAATGTTTTAACCATTTCCCTTCTCACTGCCAACCAGAAGGGATTTGATCCTTAAGCAAAAGCCTACAAGTATGTTGTTCCCCATTTTCTTCAGTCTTTTGGTTTTCCTGTGGGTGGTTTCATAGCCCAGAGTTTAGAACGCTGAATGGAGCCTGTATGTTACTCTGAACTTCAGTAAAGTTAAAGATGTTGTGCTGTTTGTAACATGAATTTATTTTTCAATCTAGTTGGCTGGGCCAATTTCAACATTGCAGTTGGTTTTCTTTTCCTCTTTATTGGTATAACCTGTCAAGTAATACTCTCCAGTAACCTCATAGTATTTCCTGTGCTACACTCTAGGAACCATCTGCCCATTTTGAATAATCTTAGAATAATTTGTCCCAAGTTTCTTACCTAAACATTTCTGCCATCAGTAGACTGTTCATTAGGATTAATTGCTTTTGAGGGAATAGGGCAGCAGAACAGAAACTGAGGCTTCTTTTGGGGAGCCAGCTGCACAAAAAAAAAAAAAAACCTACAAAGGAAAAAAAGTAAAAGTGCCACAAAGAGTAATTCCTTTTCAATGGGTGTCTTGTTTCCATCTTCAGTGTAGCTGCTCAGATTTCTGATCTGAAATATTTGTGCTGTTTTTTTAAACCAGGCAGACCTGTAAATACCAGCATAGACCTGTTAATATCCACATGAACAGAAAAAGAAAGAACTAATTTCATTTGTGTTATGGTTTCTCAAAGGAAGTATTAGAAACATGACAGATTCCTTGTTCCAGGCTCTACGATTGTATCTTTGACTCACACACCTGTGTATTTACTTAACTTTCCTGGTAGTTGCTTTAGAATCAATGGGCTCTCTTCATGTTATCAAGGACAAGATACGTGTTTGTGTTGGACAAACACATATTCTACTGGAGAAAAAGACTTTAGTCACTACCAGGAAGACTCTTTTGTTGAGTACAATGGAGAAGGTCACGTAAGCTCTTATCTCTGCTCTTAAGAGTTCTACATAAAAAGCAGCTGTTTGTGGTTTTTTAATTTAAAAATCTAATTCATTTGTAAACAGATAAAGAGTGTAAATTGTCAATTAAAAGGAAGAGTTTTGGAAGGAACCTAGGTAAACAGATTCTCTATTAGATGTCAACATTAAGGTCATGCAATAATTTTTAATGGGTATGAAAATTAAGTTATAGGACATACATGCTACAGTAATGGTAGAAAAATTAATTAGAGTGGGGAAAAGCACAGCAATCAAACTTACTACATCTGTAATTTGTGTACTTACATGCATTATTTCATACATTCAGCCATCTCAAGAAATTAACAGAAGTTGAGTTGGAAATTTGTCATTTCAGCTGACAGATCCAACAGCTCATAAAATTCAGCCATGAAGATGGAAGAAAATAAGAGCCACAGCCAAAATTAGAAAGCCTTTCAAATGATTTTTTTATATCCATCCTCAGCAAAAATAGTCAAGGTTCTTTTCCTGATCACAGCTTGATTGAAGTGTAGTGGACACAATCCTGCACTGATATCATATCAGATTAATTGACTTTGACAGAAGTACACAGAATAAACCAAGTAAGCATCTGGCCCATCTGAGGTACTGAAATTAAAATCTAGAAAAACATACCCATTTAAATTCACTTCAACGTTTAGATTAGTACAGGATCAGTGTGCTGGACAGTAGAGCAAATGCTCAGCTTTTCATACCAGTGATACGAGTTGAACCTAGATAATTGTTCACTACTGGATACACCAATAGAGATATGGGTTTTACCACTACTAGTTAAAAAAAAAAAGACCATTACTAGTAGAAGTCTCAAGCAGACCCCAAGACTGGGGAAAATGAAACCTTCACCACAGGCAGCATCATCTTCCCAGAACATGTCTCAGGTTGATAACCAGACATGGAAACCTTCCCTTCCCAAACCCTTGAGGAAGACCAGAGCTGTCAGCTTTGGGATACAGAGGAATATTGGAAAGGTAGGTCTACTGCTAAAGCAAAGCAGTAGGTACTAGGACAATCTTTTTCTGCATAATAATTTTCATTGCATTATTAATGAGATTTTTCTGTAGCAAGT
Organism: Zapornia atra; assembly: GCA_013400835.1. Classification (NCBI taxonomy): domain Eukaryota; kingdom Metazoa; phylum Chordata; class Aves; order Gruiformes; family Rallidae; genus Zapornia; species Zapornia atra. Next base: position 66,603 of record VZTU01031001.1, on the reverse strand, counting down.
AGAAAATTTAGAATATTAGGGAGTGAAAAGATTATGACTAAAACCAGAACCTAATGTGTTTTCATCAGTGGTCTGAGCTCCAAGATGGGAACACACTTCCTAAGAAGGCTTTTAGAGTGGAATCTTAGGGCGACTGAATGATGGAATCAGAGAATCACACAGTGAGAGGGCATGGGAGGGAGCATTGGTGATCATCTAGCCCAACTCCCTGCCAGAGCAGAATCACCTAGAGCAGGCCGCACAGGACACCATCCCATCAGCATCTGAATGTCTCCAGAGAAGGTGACTCCCCAGCCCCTCTGGGCACCCTGTCCCAGTGCTCTGCCACCCTCACAGTAAAGGAGTTCCTGCTCATGTTTAGGTGGAAGTCATTAGACTTCCTCTAGTCCAGTTTATGCCCATTGCCTCTTGTCCTGTCACTTGACACCACTGAACAAAGACTGACCCATCCTCCTGACCCCACACCTCAAGCATCTATAAGCAGTGTTAAGATCCCCTTCCCCGGTCTTCTCTAGGCTAAGAAGCCCCAAGTCCCTCAGCCTCTCTTCATAAGAGAGATGCTTCAGTCTCCTTATCATCTTCATGGACCTTTTTTGTACCCTCTCCAGTAGCTCCTCGTCCTTCATGACCCAGGGAGCCCAACACTGCCCACAATATTCCAGATGAGGCCTCACTAGGAAGAGCAGAGGGGCAGGAGAATGTCCCTTGACCTTCTGGCCACACTTTTCTTGATACACCCCAGGATGCACTTGGCTTTCTTGGTCATGGTCAACCTGCGGGCTGACCTGGACAGTAAAGATTGAAGCAAAAAAGGCATTCAGTAACTCTGCCTTCTGGGCATCCTCCATCACCACGACACCTGCTTCATTTCCCAGCAGGTCCACATTTTCCCTAGTTTCCTTTTGCCACCACTGAGATGTTTGGAAAGGGGTACAGACCACTGTGACACCAATGTGCATTTTCCCTTTCCTTTCAGGAAATTCAACCAAGCCAGCAGCAGGAACTGCTGTGATGAGGCTCAGTAACACCTTGTTAGAGGGGACAATGGCCATTCTCATTTGAGGGCAACAGGATCTACATTAGAATATTATCCATAAGTATGTTGCAGAGAGGAATCCACAACTATGGACTCTTCTTGATGTTAAACATATTTCTACAACCTTTTGGTGGGTGACTTGAGTAAAGGGTACTCTTTTTTTGCTCTTTGTAGAGCCATTAAACAATTGAGCTGCTGTTATGAGGCTAATGAGCTTGGCACTTTGCAAGGTTCTATCTTTTATACATTTTAAATCAGTGACACAACACTTAGTGCCACCACACTAGCCTCTTGCTTACTGTGAAGTGCTTTCTCATTATGCTTCCAGCCATCTTCCCAGGCTTGTGACAATGCTTCATATTCTTAAATGAAACAGATTTTCAGTGTGGTCCATGAAAACCACACAATTCGGTGGCAAGATAAATAAGAGCTAGCTTCTTCCCAGTTATAATACAGCAGGATTTTTACAGCAGTGGCTCAGCACACTACATCTCACAGTACTGCTTCTTTAATGCTCTAGGTCACTACTGCAGAACAGTCTTATTTTTATAAGCTTGATAGAAAGATTAGGTGTCAAATTTAATAAACCCTTTGGCTCTTTTTCTATTATTCTATGCCATGGGTCACCTCTGCTTTGAAGTAGAATGTTTTTTCATTTGTTGGTGGCAGTAATCCAAATATATAAACCACCATATATAATTTGACATAATTTGCATTGATTGGCAGGTTTAAAGCTAACCTGTATTAATGAATTTCTGGATGTGTAATATAAGTGGTTCAGACAGAGTAGGGAAAAATCTTATTAGTAAAGGGAAAGCTGTATTTGGATGAACAAAAATATCATTTCTTCTGCACTGAAAGTTTCCAAAACCTGGATGTGACTCCAGATTTAAAAAAAACTTTTCAAATATTTTTGCTAATTATCAAAAGTACTCAGTAATCTGACTAGCCAATTCCTGTACGTCCTCTCTGAGAGCAGTCTCTTTCCCTCAATTACACAAGCCCTTCAGATGTGATTACATCCAAGTTGAGCTGCATAGGAATCCTTTAGCAGTATGGTGATGCTGGCTTCCATAAAATGTTCATTTCTCCAGGACTGAAATATCTCAGGAAGAATGTACTGGCTCTGACTAAACTTGCACAATGAAAGATTTTGGAGGAGGTCACTGTACAACTTTATGATCAGAGAATAATTAATAGCTTGTTAGATGGAGAGTCATCAGGACTATTTGAAATTATATTTAAGTCTGTAGGCTTAATCATGTAGAACAGAGACATGGGTCTCATTTACAATCTGTGTGATGAGATTGCTGGCCTGTTAACTATTTACTTATCCCTTTATCATAGAATCGTAGAATGTGTAAGGTTGGAAGGGACCTTTCGAGGCCATCTAGTCCAACCCCCCTGCAGTCTGCACTAGATCAGGTCACTCAGAGCCCCATCAAGCCTGATCTTGAATATCTCCAAGCATGGGGCCTCTACTACCTCTCTGGGCAACTTGTTCCAGTGATCTACCACTCTCGTATTGAAGAACTTTTTCCTGGGTAGAAAACCCAACCTCTGGTTTGGAAAAAAAAACCTGCTTGGAAAACACAGAATCAGAGGACAGGGCATAATGAAAACTCTGTCTCTTGCAATTGTTTCTTAAAGCATGTCTACAAGTGTTTGGAGAATGAGGTTGGATGAGAGGAAAGCTGATAATTTTTGATAATTTCAACAACTTGTTGAAATATCAACTCTTGATACTTCTGAATTTCTAGCATAACAATGACTTACTCAAAGGGTAAGTCATATTTGCCCTTTGGGGTTCCTCTCATATCCCGTGTCCCTGTCCCCTGCCCATTGATTTATTTAAAGTATCAGAGGAAATGAACCATTTTATCATGAAAGAACAAAGTATTTCTGTATCCTGGCAAAAACTTGAATACTACATCGCACTTAGCAAAGCATCTATAGCCTGAGAGCTGTGCAAGGTAAGAAAACAACCAATGTACTGCTGACCCTCTCACAATGATACACTATTTTATGTACAGCTTTTCTAGTCTCTATTGCATGCTTCATCCACCAAGCTAAACCTTAATCTAAGCTTCCCCATCTAACGCTGTTTCACAGATTTGATTCTAGATAAGGTGAAATTTTACTACATTAAAAAAGGAAAGAAAATAAAAAAGCTGTGATAATGGAGTGCAGGTGGAGCTCATTTGGAGTAATGAGGTTTTGAATGGATGTTTTGCAAACAGAACACTTTTTGTGACCTAACAGCTTAGACAATTCACATGCTGTTCCTAAATGGTTTGTTTTATTCCTTTGGAACTCAAGTGGAAATGAAGATGTCATCTGGTGATGTGGGTGCTTCAAACAGGGAGGCACAAATTAGCAGGCTGCCATTTGAACAGGAAGATTTCACTTATTCTCCCTTTTTGTTGCTTCCTGTCTAGCTGCCTTCCCCAGTCAGAGGAACTGAAACCATACTGGAGAGCAAAAGAGTTTGGGAACTGGAATTTTGGGACTATTTTAGGCACAGGAATAACAGACACTCAAGTCTACCACGGCTGCAGTGGCTAGAGGTTGCTCACAGGGCTCTTTAACACGGTGTTCAGGGAACTCAAGTGCAGAGTTCAGCTTGTATAGAGTATTAAACCAGTGGTTGATATCCTTCGATGCAAGAAAATATGTTCTGAGGAGGGGAACAAAGGGTCTTTTGATATTTCCTGTGAAATTTAATATTAAATCATACAGGGGACAGAACACTATACTGGGCACAAGCACAGCTTTTTTATTCAGCACAACCTGTCAACTAGTTTTTGGGCTTGCACATATACCGTGGACTTCTGGTCTCTGACATTACTTGGTCTAATAAGGCTTGTTATTAGCTACAAAATATCTACATTTTATATTGCTGAATATAGGACACATTCCCAAACATCTCTAGCCACTTGATTTCTGAGCCATCAGAATTTGTATTTGTATTTCTCTGAACCAAAAAAGGGGGAAATTTCAAGAGAGTAGAAAAGGCAAAAACAGCATTTGCAATTTTTTTTCTTGTGGTTCTAAGGAAATAACCATCCTGCAAAGCATCCCTATACCATGGTCCTAAATTCCAGTGTGATTCAATAGGACATGATTATCACTTGTGTAAGGAAAAGAAAGTAGAGATGGAGACCAGAACCACATGATGAAAATTTGACAGCACAAATAAGAACAGTTTTCTGAAAAACAAAGCAGTGGCAAGGCCTTAGAGTGATTAAGGACAGTGCATTAGGCATCTGCACAGTGTCTGGTAGCAGTGAGGAGGTAAGCAAAGTCTTGTCATGTCTTGGCATGTATTATGTCTCTAGAATTGAGATGTATAAATCAGAAGTTAACTAGTCACATACAGAGCAATAACAAAGCTTAGTTTTGAATACTCTGAGTTTTTCTTTTTAAGATATTATTTGAAGACTCTGTGAAACTGGAAAAGATAAAAAACCCAGACAACCCACGACAGAAGGTACTTAGACTAACACTGGAAACAAAGGAAATGCTTCATAAGGAATGAGAAGCTAGAATGGTATGCACTGAGTCCATGGAGAAAATTATAGGATCCAAAATACCCTAAAAGAGAAATATAGATGACACAGCAAGGCATTTAAATATAATAACAGCNGTAAGAGTTTAAATGAAGGTAGAGATGTGTAACGTGAAATTGGAGAGAATTGGGACATGGAAAAATAGCTGTTGCATGCTCTAAAATAGAAAAGAATGTGCATCAACTCAAAGGAGTACCCAGCTAACTATTCACAGACAGGTTGTGCCCATGAAAGAACTTCAGGGAAGTAAGCAAATTCATCTTCACATCTTGCAGATAACCTGTCCATGCTAACAGATTTAAAAAGTGATTGGTCTTCTCCAGAAAGATTTTGATTCTGCTTTAGTGATGCAGAGTATACATATGACATAATCTACTGTTCAACAGTAAAAACCATGCCTAAACAAGACTTTTAGGACCTGTTTTAAAAGTTGGCCCCTCGGTGCAAGACACTTACAGAATGCAACCCTCCATTCAGCAGCAGAGGAAGTAGTAGTTAGGACATGTTTAAGGTACAACCGATGATCCCTCGTGCAGAGCTTATTGTCACTTTCAGCTTTTTACACATAAACCAGTATTCTCTGGACTTGCCTTACCATCTTGCATGTAAGTTTTTGTCTTCTGGATTTTGTGAAGTTCTGATTTATGCCTTTGTTCTTGCATGTAAGTTTGAAATACCTAAATGGATGCACAGATCACAAAAGAGAGCTTTATTGTTGAGGCAGTGGGAAGCAAAAAGAAGAACTTCATCTTTCATTGGATTTGTAGAATAATGTCAGCTGGGGGGGAGAAAAGGGGGAACTCCCAAAGTTATAATCTCTGATGATCTCTGGCAGTTTGCCACTGTAAAGGCATTGTGTAGGAAAAAAGTTGAGATTTTGAGATGAAAGTAATGATTAAATATTTTGGGCACTATAACTGTAAAACAGCGTTACCTGAGGTTGCACCTTGTCAGACCAAGCCAGGTCTCTTGGGACTTTAACATCCCTATGCAGAATGTAGGCACTCATTTTATTTTCACATATAAAATTTGTTGTTATATCGATAGTGTTACACTTTCTACCAGAAAACAAATGTGATCAGCATCAGCAACAAGAAGCACCATCTGCTACAAAAATGGGCTGTATGCTGTAAGATCATAAATCAGTCTTTTAATAAGTGAGCTCTATTTATGTATCAATAGATGTTAATGTATGCTAACAGGGTGAGGGAGAGACACAGACTGTGAAGACTACAGTCTCAAGATTTGCACTACTCCCTGGCCAAAACTGGGACCCTTAGTGATGAGAGTATGCATACAAATTTTCTCTTCACTTTAAAGATGAAATTCTCTTTCTCCTAAATTGATAGCAAGCAATGCTTGTCTGCCAAAGCTGTAGTGGACACTGCCAAGTAAATATTCTACTGTTACTGGGGAAGTCTTCCACCAACTATCACCTGTATTCCCACTTAGCAAGTCAGAATTTGAAGTAGAGTTATAGCTACATGTGTCAAACAGGAAGGCTGCAGAGGTTTGGAAAGGCTGTCACTAGAAATCTTTACTGCGAACGTCTCCTGCCTCCATCATCCTGAGACTGCAACATACAAAGAACTAGGAGACAAAGTCGTGCTTCGTTCATTGGCAACATATCCCAGCAAGATACCAAGTCTGGCAGTTGTAAAACTGGAATAGAGACAAGGAAATGTTTCTTCTTTAAGCTGACAAAGGTTGTGTTTGAGTAAAACATTGTACATGTTAGACTGAGGTATTCAAATGCTGGTGCTGAGTCTTACTCTTGCAGTGACAGAATTTGGACTTCTCTAGTTGGCCAATTAAAAAAATATTTCCGTGTTATGGCACTCCCTATCTTTGACTTTATGAAAGAAATAAAAGGGAATCTCCTGCCATTCTGTAGGCTTGTCTTTAAATAGGTAGTTCCAATTTTAAGCATTTCATTTCTCAAGCAATGCAAAATAGCGGATGAGAAGAGGTAGAAAAGAGAACAAATGTTCAATGTTTCCTTTGATCCCTTAATATTCCATTAAATAACCTACTACTAAAAAAAATTGGATCATTTTATTATGTGTTTAGGCCTTTCTGGGGGGGGGAGAGGGTGGGAAAGGAAAGAAAAATCTTTACCAGCTCTTGAAGGAACAAAAAACTCAGGAAATGTAAAGAACTCCTTGCTCGTGTGACAGCCACAGGAGTTTGGGATGGAGTTTTTCTTAATATATCTGTTAACTTTCTTCACTGCTGACAATTCTGAGGTAAGGCACCCTGACTCCCAAAGTGTACTGGGTGTTGCTGTGTTCTGACATGTGGTGGTTTGTGGAATTTTAATAACAATAAAGTGACAATTTTCCTCAGAAATTTTAACAGATTGAGGATGCCACTGCATGTGACACCAGGCTCTAATGCCTTATGAGTAGGACTTGTGGGGAAATCTAGTTCATGACTTCGATTTCTGTGGTTTGTTTACATTCTTGAGCTGAAAAAAAAAAAGCTTATCATTTAAAAGGAGAAGAAAGAAATGTATACAACTCTCAGCTTTTTGAAATCTAAAAAGTTTTTCTTTTACTCCCTTGTAGGACGTGTATTTTTAAACCTAGAAATGGTAACACAATCCTCCAGTAAATGACAGAAATTATTTCGATAACATGCCTAGATATTTATATTACCAGATGATATTTAAACTTCTTTCTGATTTTTAAGCAGTTAAAAAAACCCTGTTAAAAGAGTAGTGTTCAGCCTTGTCAATGATACTGGGAACCTCACTGACCATGAACTGTATGAAAATGCAGCAACATCAAATTATGATTAGCTCTTTATGTACTGACAGTCCTAGAAATGCTGACAATAAATATTATCTTTAAAGCTAGATTCTAATATCTTCTATTTACTCTGTAGACTATAAAAATCTATTTGTTTTCTTTGACCAAAAAAAGATATAAAAAGACAGATGTGCCAATTTTGTGCTTTGTTTACCCAAAGAGCAAGATACTTTTTTGCTACTATCTCATGAAGATTAAACAATCACTGACATTATTAAAACCCGACACTTTTCTTGTCCAGAATTGGATTAGAAAGAATTAAGGAAAAAAAACCCCAAAACCCAATAGTTAATACTGAAATTTGTTTGTCAAATTATGTGGGCTCTGATTTGTTTCACGAAATGTCACAGATTTTGTCACAGATAACAGCAACTGTGAGGAAATGGATATTATGTGGTTTGAAAGCTTTTACTCTTTTTTTTTTTTTTGTGAGAACTTTCACTCTGGTTCACTATTTCATTTATTAGGCTGCCTATTAGGTTCTGCTTTCTCAGCCTCTCTGCTGAGGGTTTATAAGAATTCTCATATTTATACAATTTTCAGATTTCTGTGCAGAGCAAAGGCCCTTTTTATGTGAACAAAGGAAAAATACTTAGTTTTCTTTGGCACTCTCAATTAATTTCCTGATTTTCTGAAGTTAGAAGACTCAAGGTAATCTCTGCTCCTGCAGACACACATTGCTACATTTTTATTGCTGTAAAAGAGCCCAAAAATTTGCCTCACTTAGTAGGATGGAAAAGCAGGCATGTCAGGCTCAACTCAGTGATGAGGTGGTTAACAGTAAGTTAAAATACCACAAAGTCCTCTGTGGGCACACTGGGCTTCCAGATTAACTGCTGTGCTGCACGGTGCTACTGCTTCTGGGCATCCCATGGTATGGAGCCCTGCCACGCAGCTTGAAGGTCCATAAACCTGTCCTGTAACACCAAAGACCCTCAACCCTCCCCCTTGATTTCAAACTATGCACCTTGACTTTCTCATGTGGTTTTGCCTTCAGTAGACTTATCAAGGAAAGGATTCTGCAGGGAAGGTAACACTGAGGCATCTCAGGGCTGAGTGGTTTGAGGCATGTGTGAATGCCTGCAAATTTATTTCTCTGTATAATGGGCTGTAAGTCGGTACAGGTGTAGTATCAAAGTCTGTTTATCTTGGAGAAAGTGAGAATAAAATCAAGGAGACTAATGGAACATAAAATGCTTGCTCTCCAGACAGAGCTATGTGTTGCTTACCCTCTCTCAAGTAAATGCAGACATATGTTTCGTGATCTGACCTGTGCTTTCTGGGGCACAGCATTTGCTACCCTGGGCAAGTGAGTAAGCCAGAAGAAAAGAGCATGCTCTTAGTCATGTATTAACAAGCTGTCAGTTCTTCTTCACACATGTAATTAAGTAAGACAAGAAGCAAGAACAACAATGACTTCAAGTCTCTGTGCATTCCCTGGACTAACCTTAGGGCAGTCTAGATTTGCACTTGGACAAAGTACCTTGCAGGTGACTGTCTAAGGTAATAACAACAAAAATCATAATAATGTGAGCTGAACTTTGAATTGAAAATGTTTTATCTAACCTGAAATTAAAATTTTGGCTTGATTTTTTTTTTCCCCAGAGGAGAAAATTAATGCTGTTTCATTAACACTTCCTTTTTCAGCTTTTTATGGGCCTCTTCCCAGCCAAGACCCTTGAACCATTTTGCATTAACATTTTCATGAACTGTGGACCATCTTCCTAAATTTCTCTCTACAAAAGACTTCTTCTGAAATGCTTGTAGTGACAGTTTAACCTGAGAAAGGAAGAGATGTTGGCTTCAGACACATTGACACAATATTTACTGGTGAAAACCCTGAGAAATTTAGATTGTCAGGTGAAGCAGCAAAAGAAGAAATTTAAATGAGTGTGCCTTTTTCTGGCCTCCTCTTAAGACATCCCTTAAAGAAGTCCAGAACTGCTTGTCCTTCATCGTAACGCTTTTTGTAGGGTCAGGATTGAGCTAAAGGACCACCTTATAGCTAAAAACAACCAATAATCCTCATTATTATTTCTCACAACATGACAAAATCAGCTAACAAAACTCTCCAAGATTACACATCACCAAAAAAAAAGAGTGCAGGCCACACAGTTTTTCTCAGTCGCATCTGTTAATATGACTGCTTTAAAATAGCCAGAAGTGCCATCTGCTGCTCCTTACAAGAATCCCACTCTCTCTCACCCCTGGGTAAAAGGGGCTCGTGATGAAGGACTAGCATCTGTGGTTCTAGCAAAACAGTGAACTCAGTCTTCAGCTCATACCAAACTGAAATGAAGTCCACTGGTTGGATGTGCCTTTGTTAGGAATTTAGCCACACACATGCAGATTTTCTTTTGCTTTTATCAGCACCCAATTAACTGACAAGGGTTTTACAATATATGTATTAAAATTGAGAGATGCATCGTATTATCACCAGGAGATCCTTCAGAGAGATTATTCTTATCCAGCAGTACGTGAGACAGGCTGAGAAACAGAAATACCCCAACAGAAGTTCTTTGTAGTCTTCTGTGAAGGTATCTGAGAACAAGAGGGAATGCTAAGTACAAGAAGAAAGCAAAATGCACTGTACAGACACACAGCAATTTTGGAAAGATTAGATTCTACTTCAGCACTCCCAGCACCTCCAAAGGAATAGGAAGATAATTTCATTTTTTTGTCTTGAGCAACTGTTACTGATTTCTACCAAGCCTGTACTAAACCATTATCCTAAATTTACAATGATAAACTCGAAATACATCTCTAGGAGGGAAAATTACTTTTCAGACAAGTCTGAAGGAAAATCCAGCCAGCCAGCCAGCTAACATAATTTCAATGAGATGCCCATGGAATTAATCTTGCAGTGAGAGAATAACAGTATCGAGTACCTCAGCCCAGCTGCTCAGCTCCTCTATTGCTGCTGGTTCATTTTATTCGTGGTAATTCCTCCACCTGCTGCCATCTCATCCATGATCTTACTTTTAAGAGTACAGCTACAAAATCCTAGCCTTGCTGGCAGATAAAATGTTTCCCTGCATACTCTGCAGCAATAACCCAGTTAGGGGAGTTCCTTTTTTTTGGTACCTTCTCATTTTGAAAAGAGAGACTACTAAGTATTGTTGGTTGAACTGAGGTATACTAGTTGTATTCCCTTTTCCTTGGTGGGAATTTCTCTGCTGAAAACCAAGATTTTCAGTATCATAAACAGTGAAAATTTGTGTCACTTTTACTTAGCCCCAGTCAGAAGATAAGATTGATCTTAAGGGTTCTATACAGGCATAAAACTGTCTGCCTGTAATAACTTGCTACTTTACTAACAAATGAATTGATTTTGAAACACAAAGGCAGAACATGCTTTGCTGAACACATGAAAACTTCATATATGTCAGCTGTATATCATAAGAAAAAAAACATATTTCTTGATAAAGGATGACATTTAGTACAACTCAGGTGTTTTTGAAATACCACACTGTTATGGGTAAGGTTACATTCAGAAAGGATTTTGAGAAGCAGCTTTCAGCACAGTGAAGACAAAGATGCCACCTGCACCTGCTACCTATTGCATCTCTATTAAGTGAACACTGATCTGCAATCACTCACATACAAAGCAAACCTAAGGGCAAGGAAAAGACATGCAAAGTGACTCAATGATATTGGGAGTCAGGAAAGAGTAGCACAATGAGAGTGAACTATGAAAATGTCAAGAAAATGCAACTAATGAAGAATTATTTCAAAACTTCAGATGTTCAGTGTTGATATGGGAGACATGAAAGAGGATTTGAACTCATAAAAGGCAACACATTAAATCTGTCACAGTAAGGCATCATGCCAGGTGAAAAAAAAAAGCCAATATATATTTTGTGTTATGTATGTTAAAGTCATATAATGATTGAAAGAAGAAATAATGCCAGATTACACCACTGTTGTGCAACCCACCTGGAACATTGCGTTTGCCTTTAAGAACGTAAGAAAGTGTCAGAATTAACAAGAATGCACAACGTGGGTAAAGTGAAGTTGCTCTGCCACAGCAAGAGCTTAAAGCTCTCTTCATTGAGGTGAATAACATTTTGAAAATATGTTGTTATCCGTTTGTGTAAAGTTGAAAAGTCATTAATAAAGATCTCTACTTCTCTCACGTGTCTCTCCATCTTCCATGTTTGGGCAATCTGCTTTGCCTCCTGTGGTGGGCTGACCTTGGTGGGACACCAGTTTCTCACCAAACTGCTTTATCATACCCCCTTCTCAGCTGGACAGGGGAGAGGAAGTATGACAAAAGCTTCCTGGATCAAGATAACGACAGAGATGACTCACCAATTACTGTCATAGGCAAAACAGACTCACCTCAGGAAAATTAATTTAATTTATTACAAATTAACAAAGGACTAGGATAATAAGAGCAAGTCTAAAAACACCTTCCCTCCACCTATCCCTTCTTCCTGGTCTCAACTTCGCTCCCAGAAGCTCCAGCCTGGGCTTCCCACTGGGTCACAGCCTCTTTCAGGTGTCTCTACCTGCTCCACTGTGCAGTCTTCCACAGGCTGCAGGTAGAGTCCCTTCTCCCCATCACCTTCCATGGGCTGCAAGGGGCAACCTGCTCCACCATCGTCTTCTCCATGGGCTGCAGGGGACTCTCTCCTCTGGATCCTGGAGCACCACCTCCTTCTGCACTGATCTGGGTGCCTGCATGGCAGTTCCTCTCACATATCCTCACTCCTCTCTCCTAGCTGCAGCTGAACAGCAGTTTTTACCCTTTCTTCTATATATTATTACAAAGGCACTGCCACCATCACTGGTGGCCTCAGCCTTGGACGGAAGCAGGTCCATCTTGGAGCTGTCATTGACTTTGTTGGACATGAAGGAAGCTTCTAGAATCTTCTTATAAAAGCCACCCTTGCAGCCACCCTACTACCTGGCCACATAAACTTTATACACCTCTTCTTGGTAACATGACCTGGATACTCAGCAGGAACATGAGTGCCAAGAGAGTGTCTGACCAGAATACCCATCTTCTGAGAGATGATCAAGAATAAATTAACAATGTTTGCTAAAGATGGTCAGACAAATTAAGTAGTATCCAGAGCATGACGAAGAGACTTTAGATGGAAGAAGGAGTGAGCATGAAAAGGCATAAAATTAAGGATGGAAAATATGCAGTAGGGTGAAACACCTAGGATTGAGAAGGGGGTAACAGAAGCAATAAGCTTGGCTTGACACCACCAGAAGTCACCCTTCCAGCAACCCTCCCAAGCCTTTGTGTCACAAGAGTCAGAGATCACTCAGATCTGACCTAGTAGTCTGTTGAGTTATAATCAGTAAATATAGGCATGTAAAATATTTAATAAGTACAATTGCATTGTTGGTCAGTACTCTATTACAATTGGAGGTATTATGGTATCATGTAAGCTTACTATATATATCTTAAATGTTACATCTGTGCAAATAGTGTCACTTACCAACCCAGCAATGGTCTGGTGTCAGGTAAGGGATGTCTCAGCCTCACAGAGTAACCTTCAGCACAGTCCCTACGCAGGGGGAGGCCATTGCTGCGCAGCCAGCTGCTAGAGATGCAGAGCTCACAGGCACTGACAGCTGCAGATATTTGGAGTGAAAGCAGTTGGGTTTTTGTCACATTTCCTCCTGTGTTTATACAGTTTGAGCCACTTATCAGCCCAGTTTCTGACCAAACTGGTTTTTTTGGGGTTTGGTGAAGTCTCACTTGTAACATCATGTAACAGTAAAATTTCATCAGTCCTCCCTGCTGAGCAGGTGCCTGGACCATCATTCAGTGTGCTCAGCCAGAAATACATCCCGCAGAAACCTCACACAAACACACACACACTGTGAGATACCAGTGACTGGCTCATGCGGTGACAATGCAGTGGAGTCCTACAGGGAGCCACCCGGGGTGTGCCGCTGTGACTCTTGGTGGTATTTGTCCCCATCGTGCAGGAAGTGGCAGCATGAAGCTGGAGAACCCACAGGTCCCACAGCGGGTTTGCAGGAAGGGTGTCCTGCAGTGCAGGAGGGAGGATGTGTCCTGGTGCCACACAAAGAAGGGGGGGTGGGTCTGTGTGATGATATGAAAGGCTGTGTGTGCACACGTGGAGTTTTTGGAATTGGTGTCACTGGAATGTGTAGGCTGCTGAATGTCTAGCAATGCCATTTATATATCCTATTGCTGATAATCATCCTGAACGTATAGCTCTGTGATTGCCATTTAATTATGTGGTGTTTAAAATAATCAATAAACAGTTTTGATCCTGATTTGAGTTAAACTACATAAGCAGAGCAGTTCTTTCTTGTGCCATTCTGTAACTTCCATATCATGTGTGCCGACGTGGCTGGCATGGGCACCAATTACATTCTGGTAGCGTTCCAGGAAGCTTAGTGAGAGATCATTTGCTTTACTTCTTGACACTTCTGTTGTAATAATACAACCATAACTGCTGTCTCCACTTTCAGTTCTTCAGTGTGAAACAGTGATGACAAGCAGATCCCCACGTTCCCTGCAATTAGTTTGCAGAATGTGCTACTGAACTATTGCCTGTTGGAGAAAAATATTCCAAAGATACACATTTAGTTTAAAGAAATATTTCTAGTTCTAGCAAAGCAAGGCTTCAAAGCACTAGAAGGGAACAGAGGGATGCACTAATATTTGGAGACAGACTCCAGAGGTGTTCTCTTTTGAGGCCAACCAGGATGAAACATTTTTTTAAAGTTTTGTGACTCCCTCCTGTTGTAGAAACAGCTGTTTGCAACAGTTCTCCACCTCTTACCTGCATTCTGCTTGGTGACAGCAGGAAGAAGAAGGATTTGTTCTGTTTGGGAAACACTTCCTGGTCAAAAGCCATTTTCCTTTCTCCAAGTGCAGGAATTGAACTTGATAGGACTCTTCCATGGACCAGAAGCAGCCCCATTTTTTTCTGCTAAGATGTATTCTTCAACTTAGTATTTAATAGTGATTCTGTGATATGTCATGAGTTGCTTTCCTCTTGACTAGGTCCAGCTCCACTGGTTTTATAATCTCTTGTGTCTCAGTTTTCAGTGCAGAGGAGAGTTTATTGGATCTTTTAGCACTTGCATTTTAAAGATAAAGACAAGTAACACTAATGTATGATAAATCTGATAAATGTCCTGTGCTGCTCTACCAAAATTGTAATCTCCACCTGCCCCACCAACCCCCTGCAGCTACATCCACTGGAACTTTTTCTGCTGAAAGGCACAGGGGGCACACTCCTCTCTAGATACCAGCACAGGAAGCACTAAAAGGTTTAAGTATCATATGGAAAACATAAATGTGCATCTGGCTGATAAAAATGGCCACTGTGCTCTGTGTTGGCATCCTACTACTTGTGCCAGGGGTGGTTTTAGATTGGATATTAGGGAAAATTTCTTCATTAAAAGGGTTGTCAGTCACTGGAACCAGCTGTCCATGGAAGCAGTTGAGTTACCATCCCTGGAGATATTAAAAGATGTGTAGATGTTGTGCCTAGGGACATGGTTTAGTGGTGGGCTTGGCAGTGCTGGGTTAGCAGTTGGACTTGATCTTAAAGGTCTTTTCCAACCTAAACAATTCTGTGATTCTATGATTCAATCTGCTGTAGGGCTTTTGTTACTTCGGGTTTGATGTTTAAGCCTGAAGAAAAAAAAACCAACAACAACAAAAAACCACCCCAAAGCCTAGCAGAAAGTCTTAATGTTATTTTCCATACCTTGTGTCCTTGGATCAACACAAGATGTTAACTTAGAAATCCATGGACTCTTAGACAGACCTCTAAAAACCAGAACAACAGTTTAATGCCAACTATCCTTAGTCCCTGTTTCCAGAACAGGGAGCATAGGAGGATGGGTTCAAGGGCAAGAAGACTCATTTTAAGGCCATTCAGCAGGCCATCTAGAGTGATGTACTTTTTCTGAGAACAGGTCTGTCTGCTCTAAACTACTACAGGGTGGTGATTGCTGTTAATTTACCTGCAGAATCAAGGGAACAGAAAAGGAGACATAAAATTAAGGTAGGCTTCCTTTACCACAGCGAACAGTCAGCAGATTTGTCTTTGTTTCCTTCTTTTCCCATGAAAACTGTGATTACTGGCAGCATAAATGTCCTCTATGCTAATTTAAAATGAATAAATATAAGAGGTTGTATATTCTGTGTTGAGTAGACCTTTCTTTTCTTTGGAAGTGGGTAAATAGAGACCAGTTAATTGCTTAAGCTGTTTTCATGAAAATGGATGTTTTTTCAAATGAATCACTGCAGTGAAGCATAAGAAGTAATGTTAGAAGACTTTTGAGCTTTATTTCTAATTAAGACCACTGAGAATGGTGTTATTTTGTTTATTGCTGTGTTGAATTAATATTTTATACTTAACTTCAGGTGTCCACTTCAATGATTTAGTCTGTTTCAATCATTAAAAAATACAAAATGGAAATCCCTCCTTCTCAGAGACATAACACAGATTTTTTTGCAAAGAAACCCCTGTTTCCTGCAGATCAAGAACATATATGCATTGATTTTTATTCCTAGTTAGATGAAATGAAACTCCAAAGATATCTAAAAAAAAATAATAATTCTTTTATATTTTTTTAACAATTTCTTATTCAAACTCATTGCAAGAGATGCAACCATCTCTCCAACCGGGGAATCCAAAGGTGAAAAGGATAAATTAGGAAGACAATTTTTAGGGAAAATTTAAAACTCAGTTAACTTCCTGAAAGTCAATTTCAAGAGTTTTTATGTGGTAAATAATGAATTTTTGGTTACTTTGGGCCTTAAATAGTGCTATCTTAGGAAATAAAAAACAGCAAAAACTTAGGAGTGCCTTGGGCTGGAGAAATGCTTATCTCCAAGATGTTCTCAGAGATTTTCTCTCCTTGCATGACACATGTAGAATCTAGGCAGTTTTGCTTTTTCTGTACACATGATATTGGTCTCTCTCTCTCACACTAGCTCTTGCCCATGTGTCAAATTTTCTCTTCACTCCTTCATCCCTCCTCTTCAGCCCATAGGATGCAATAGTGTGAAGCACACCTAAGAAAATATTTCCTATTTATGCTAATGGTAAATGTACACAGTGCAGTCCCAAGTGGTGTTTTTACACTTGTGATTGTTTCAGCTTTTCATAATTTTCTCTGCAGATTAGAACAAATCTTAAATCAGGTATTGTTTGGGTGTTTTTTCAATCTTGTTTCTTGGAGTTGCTGGTCTGAGCTTCATACGTCATTGCACAGCAGCTAGAGCTCTGCTGTGGATGCTCTGCCTTCTGTTTATGAATGATTAGCCATTCTCTTTCTGAGCTATTTCAGGGAGGCAGCCTTTGATCCTGATTGCCTTTTGGCTGTATCCCTAGATACTTTGGCTTACACAGATCAGGACTTTTGATCCTAGATTTTTTTTTAAAAAAGAAATTGCTATTAGGATCAAATGTACTTTTTCACATAGAGAGGATATAAATGATAATTTTTGATTTTTAGTTTAGCATAAAATCAAAAATATTTTTGCATTTTGCCTGCCTCTTTATTGTGTGCTTTCAACACAATTCAGACTAATTATAGATAAAGGAATTATTTATTAGGTGGCAAAATGTCCCCTTAAATTATGAGAATGCTTTGTTCATCTTCCACCAGGAATAATTTAGCATTCAATATCTTATTGAACAGCAAATCAAGGGAGGGGATTGTCCCTCTCTACTCTGCTCTTGTGACAACCCCCGCTACAGTATTGCATCCAGCTCTGGGATACTCATGACAAGAAAGACATGGAGCTGTTGGAGCTAGTCCAGAGGAGACCTGGGCTTGTTCAGCCTGGAGAAGAGAAGGCTGGGGGGGGAACCTCATTGCAGCCTTCCAGGCCGTGAAGGGAACAGAGAAACAGGATGGGAATCAGGTTGTTAAAGGGCAGCCACTGGTAGGACAAGGGGGATGGAGCGAAGCTGAAGGAAGGAAGCTTTAAATTAGATATTAGGTGTAAGCTTTTACAGAGAGAGTGGTGAGGGGCTGGAACAGACTGCCTAGAGAAGTGGTGGATGCCCCGTCCCTGGGGGTGTTCAAGGCCAGGTTGGATGGGGCCCTGGGTAACCTTGTGTAGATCCCGGCCTGGAGGGTGGTGGTCCTGCCAGTGGCAGGGGGTTGGAGCTCTGTGATCGTTGGGGTCCCTTCCAACCCAGACCAGTCTGTGATTCTATGATAAAGGGCATCAGAGGGCTGGAGCACCTCTGATTTGGAGATAGACTGAGAGATTTGGAGTTGTTCATCATGGAGAAGAGAAGGCTCCAGGGAGAACATAGAGCAGCCTTCCAGTACCTAAAGGGGGCCTACAGGAAAGCTGGGGATTGACTGGTGAAAAAGGACAGTGGTGACAGCACAAAGATCAATTGGGCATAGATTAAAGGGGGGACACTGAGCTTAGAAAGAAATCCTTCCTGGGGAAGGTGGAGATGCCCTGGCACAGGGTGCTCAGAGAAGCTGTGGCTGCCCCTGGATCCCTGGCAGGGTTCAAGGCCAGGTTAGATGGGGCTTTGGGCACCTTGGGCTAGTGAACGGTGTCTTTGCCCATGGCAGGGGGATGGAACTACACAGCCTTTGAAGTCCCTTCCGACCCAAACCAGTCTGGGATTCTGTGCTGCTGTATTATCTTTTTGGTGTAGGACATGAGGATTTATTCTTTCCATAAAAGCAGCCAGAAGTAGTACTTTGGTGGTGTGAATTGCTTCATTTTAAAGAATAATAATCTATGGATGTACATGAATTCTTTCTGACAGCAAAGACAGTATTAACTTTAGGGTTCATATATATGCATAATATGAAAATATTGCTTCCTTTTAACAGTTTGCCTATATTTTTGTCTTGTAAATATAGTCAAGTACTAAAGGGAGTACAAATGAATGAAAATGAGAAGAATTGCTAATTCAGTTATGTTTTAACATGCTTAATGCCTTTTTTTTTTTTTGCATATCAGAGAGGCTGAAAACTATATGGAAAGGATATGAAGTAAAAATGGTTTGGTTAAAGCATAAAAAGAAAAACCACTTTTCACAAATAAGCAATCTTTTTGTGGTTTTTCATGAACATCTGCTACATTTGTAAGAGACAGATTCCCTTTCGAATGACTTTTACTTTCTTAAATTACTTCAGGGTTGGTTTGTTATTTTTCCTTGTTATTTTTTCCTCTTTGTTTTGTTTCTTTTTTTTAAATTTGATTTACTTTGCTACATGACTAATTTTATTTGTGTTGATAATTTTAAATAGTCACTGACTATCACATCGGTTCTGTTTGCCCTGGGTAGAAAGGCTAGTGAGAGACATTCAACATGTTTCTATGAGGGAAACAGGTGGAACAACCCAGGATGTTCCAGCTGAGTTCTTTTAGGAACAGAGGACAGAGAAAGACAACTGTCCTACCCAAAGGACATCTAGCCTCTTACAAAACAACTTTTTGTCTATCTTCATGCTCTTCAAACCAAACAGAAGTTGAACACCTAGGAAAGCTGTATGAATACCTAGGAAAGCTGTATGCATGTGCACCCTTGCATCTGGACCTGAGGAACCAGAGTTTCCTAAACATAAACATGTGATCTATGTTTGTCTATTTTGTGTAGGGTGACAAAAGCAATTTGACCTTGTCTTTGATTTGTTCCAAAAATCAGAATCACTGAAAATGCATTTTCAAATGAAAGAATGAGAACATTGTATCTCTATTGGATGTCCTGTCTCAATCAGTTCTTAAAAACAAGAAATCTGAGCTCCAGATTTTGTTCTGAAAATACATTCTGAACATCTCCCCTATTTCCCAGTTCATTGCAAAAAAATATGCATTGTCACATTTCACTGTCACATTACAGCAGTATTGTGTACTTCTTACAAAATTGCATTTGATAATTTATTTTACAGTCACAGATAATTTTCATTTAAGTCTTTGCTTATATTTGTAGTAATCTAATATTTATGCTACAAATATTTTTCATTTTGGCATATAGTGGAAATGGAGCTTCCTGTTAGTTAAATTATGCTGCAACCAAGAGTAATAAAGCTGGAATTGCATTCTGAATTTCGTCCCAAAGTATTCACAACTGCTTTAAAATTTCTAAAAGCAACATGCAAACTAGATGACCTTTTGCTGATGTTTCAAGATGATATGTGTCAACTGTCTTACGGCACATGAACATTTATAAAACAGTTAACAGGGCAGATTCAGCTTTCAGTTACACTGAGGAAAGTGTAAGACTGCTGCATTGGTTAGTGACAAATGTCTCTAAGAATTGAAACTATATTTTTGCAAGTGGAGTCTAAGTCGGGATATAGGAATTGATAAATCTGCCCACTTTTAACCAATGACTTATTTTATGAAATGTGATTAAGATCCTCAGCAGGCACAGATCAAAATTATTTCAGATCAGATCATCTTCAATTTTGTGACTCATGAAAAATGAAGCACTGCCTTTTTCTTTTAACAGGGAGTCAGTGCTTTGAATTTCCATCAATTATTGCTACTGATTGTTACAACATGCCAGCAAAGGTATTCATTTCATGAGCTTAAAATCAAAATAAACGTCCAGCTTTACAACAGAAAATTTCTAATGAAATTCAAATTGCTCCTTCTTAAAGACTGGGAGCCTTCTATCTCATGCTAAGAACCTTAAGGCAAGTTGAACATGCAATGGTCTTCACTCAACTGTGTGAATTCACTCTTTTAACAGCCTATAAAAATTACATGTTCCTTTATTTGTTCATGCTTTTCCTGGTTTTGGAGGGGACCCAGTTAATTTTCTACATAGTAGTTGTTTTGGTGCTGTGTTTGGGATTTAGGATGAGAGCAAAGTTGATAACACTCTGATGTTTTAGTTGTTGCCAAGGAGTCAAGGATTTTTCAGCTTCTCACACTGCCCTGTTGATGAGAAGGCTGGGGGCATCTAAGAAGCTGGGAGGTGACACAGCCAGAGCAGATGACCCAAACTGGCCAAAGGTATATTCCATAATATATGATGTCATGTTCTGTATAGAGCTGGGGGTCGGCACAGGAGCAGGGCAGGTTGAGATCCTGCTGAGCATTGACTTTTGGTGGTGAGAAATTGTATTGTTCGTAACTTGTTCTGTTAGTGGGTTTTTTTGTTATTATAATTATTACCATCGCCACCACCTTCCTTTCTTGTCACATTAAACTTTCTTCATCCCTCTCCCCCAAGTTTTACTTTTTTCTTTTTTGTTTTATTTTCAATTCTCTCCCCCATCCCCTGGGAAGGAGAAGAATGAGCAAAGGGCTGCGTGCTTGTTCTATCTGACAGCTGAGTTAAACCACAACAATGTCTCTTTGCCTGTATGTGTTCCATTGTCCCACAAATCCAATTGTTTGTTGGGACGGTAGATCTATACCAAGCTGATACCAAACAATCCCATACATGTGCTCTCATTTGAGATTTGTAGTAGAAGTATTAAGACTGGTATGAATGCAGGTTCAGTGAGAATTTAGGTATGTGGAAACACAAGAAGGAATAGTAAGGATGAGATATATGTGTGGCAAGTGCTGATGGCACCTAATTAGCAGGTTATCAAGATCACAGCACACTGCTTACAGCTTCTCAAAGACACTTAGTGGAAGCTTTAGACAGCCTAAAAGACAAATTGGACTTCTCCACCACAGTTTTTCTCTGGAAATTTACTGCCTGCCCCAAAGAATGTGTTTGAGCCTTACTGTGGTGGGGCTGATAGTGTGGAACAATTATTTTATGTATTTGCTATGTGATATTCCTTATCACATATTGTATATTGTCTTCTGTTTACATCAGACATGTACTATTGATTTATGCATGCTTATAAGACCCTCTAAACCTCAGATCCTTCTTTGCAGACCTTTCAGTCATCCCCCTTTTAATATTTGCATTATTGTCTGCATGTAAGTGTAGTCTTTTGCATATACACTTGGGGTTCTATTAGACCTTATATATATATATCTCAACACATTTTTTAATTCTAATTTTGATTTATAGCCCTTCCCAATAACAACAAATATTTATGTAAGAAAGCTTAAGTATTATGTAGAGAAACCAGTATACAGCTTCAGATTTTTTAGTGTCAACTTTGCTTTATCCCTTTGTGCACAATAATATTATTGACTTTGGATCTTGCACTTCTACTAAAAAATAAACTCAGCTGATTGATAGAACCTAGCATGACTTCCCTGAACTATGTCTCCTCTGTGACATCTGAAGGTCTGAACTATATTGAATATAAAATGGATTGGGAATGGAATATTTGATCTGAAGTG
This sequence comes from Zapornia atra, assembly GCA_013400835.1. NCBI lineage: Eukaryota > Metazoa > Chordata > Aves > Gruiformes > Rallidae > Zapornia > Zapornia atra. The sequence goes on along the minus strand of VZTU01031001.1, from coordinate 44,931 downwards.
CTTCCACAGCAGAGATTTAGCTTAGCATGCACACAAGACCTACATAGGTAGGTGAGCATGTGCTTCTGAATGTGTGTTTCCCATTTAAATTTGGTGGCCCTGCCTGTGGCAGGGGGGTTGGAGATCTATGGTCCTTGGGGTCCCTTCAAACCCAGGCCATTCTATGATTCTCAGAAAAGGGGAAATTTGTGAGGGAGGAACGCTGTGCGGCACTGTGTGTTTGAACTCTTAGGGCTATTGAGACTTCAAGAGAATAACATAGAGACTAGTTCTGCCCGAAATATTTAATACGATTGACTGGATTATTTTGTTCAAAATCATCTCATAGCAAAGTGGATTTAATTTTCTTTTTTTGCTGAACCTATGAGACAGAACTTTCTTTGCCTCCATAGAGCAAGCAACCAGTGAGCTTATAATTATACTATGAAACACCACTGTGCACGAGTTTCCTTCTCCTCTCATAGCCTTTGCATCCAAAAGGGGAAAATTGTTTTCAAGCACTTGACTAGTGTTGCTGAAGGGGCTCCATATGGATGCCAACCTGTGCAGCCTGTCCTAGTGACCCTGCTTTGGCAGGAGGTTTGGACCTGATGATCTCTGGAGCTCCCTTCCAACCCCTACGATTCTGTGGCTCTGTGATATAGTGGAGTGTGGGAAGTGTGTGTCTGGAAGATCTCACAGTTCTCCTGTGAGGCACAATTCATTCGATTTGAAGCAGACAACACCTAATTCCTTTAAAATGTTCTGAACATCTAGTTTCCTATGATCTTTTTCCTTTGAGTGAGGAGAACTTGTAAAATAATGGACAACTGCACTATAATTACGTGCTTATAAAAGTGTCTAATTGTATGGGTATGTAATTATACAAGTATCTAATATACTACAGACTTGGCAAAACTGAGTAACTCAGTTCACAATGCCTCTACAGTACACATCTACAACTTGAGAGTCCTTTGTAGTGCCTTGGGATAGAAGATCTTGGAAAGAGAAGACCAAAGGAGTCAAAGATGAGTGTCAGTGCTCCAAGAGTCCGTACAGCCACCGTATAATTTTTTTTAATATTATTTTTGGGATAGGGTTTCTGTATACTCACATGTGTCCCTCTGAATTAAACATTTAAACTTTAGCATAAAAATAAGGTACTGCCAGTGTTTTCACATAACTGAAGGCACTTCTTTCCAGGTTACGTTTTGATAGTATAAGAATATTGCTGTTTACAGGCTAAAAGAGGATCTTATCCCTCTAATAACTTTCATTCCTTTTTTCTAATTTCTTTTTCTCATTTGCTCACTAAAATACCATGACCTTTTTGTTACCTTTGCACTCAAAGGTGATAAGTTTTTCTAAGTCCCATTTTCCATTGATTCATAGAAGGCCTTTAAAAGGGTTGTTTAGCTAGCCAGTATAGTGAATTTTAATAATACAGACAGGTCTTACAGATAGTTTAACTCACCATTTTGAAAGAAAATTTTAGATTTTCCGTATGTCCCTGCAATTATCTGTACATGAAGCAGCATTATGCAATATTTTACATAGATACAGGTTTTGTATATTAAAACTGAGCAGTAATTATTCATTTTGCCACCAGATGGTAGACACCAATGTTCTTTCCCAGGCAAAACTACATTTAAAAACAGAAGAGCTTGATCATGTTTCATTGAGGGCATTGGGAGATTTTGAAGTGCCTTAAGTGGGATTTGGATTTCAACTGAAGGAATAGTTACAGCAGCGGTAGGTTTATATGGAAAAACTTAATTTTAGTTATTAAAAAAGCCTAATTAATTGATAGAGTAAGTGTAGCATATTCATACTTGAACCTTAGCAATCCATTTACTGCCAGGTCTCAAAATCTTAATTGAAAAGTAAGTTTATATTAGCTTTCATATGAACTGTCTTGAGGGTTGAAAACGTGATAAGTGACCATCTTAATTTCTAATTTCTGCCATTTCTCTGAAAGCTCTATCAATTGTTAGAGAGCACTAGAGACCTATATGAAGTCCATTGTAGAGAAGCAGCTGAGCTGTGCAATGAGAAGTCTTACGTAGCCTGTGATTTGCTAGTTAATTACATATTATTGTGAAGAAAATTCATTTATTTTAGCCTATCTCCAAGTGTGTGAACATGTGTCACTTCTCCATAAACTTCATTAGTTTCCATTACACAGAGGTCTGATATAATCTGATGGTCATTCTTACCTCTGTATTGATTAGCAATGCTACATCATTTTGAAATACTGACGATTAAGGCTTTTTCTATGAGAGCTCATGAGCATATTGACTTAGAATGTTTTCCATTAATTTTTTTCAGTAATAACCTTGGTCCATTTGAGACATGGCTTAATAGTCCATAACTCCTACTTTAATAGGAAACAATAATTGATTTCTACTTGTACTTGACTACTGTAGGCTATAAATTTTAACACATTTAATACCCAGTTAATGATACACCTTTGGAAATACTAATGGAAGCACAGTCTTGGCCATCACTGTTTTCATATGTATCCTTGAAGATTTACAGGGTATTTACTCGAATCATACAGACTACAATGGAACTAACCATTTTTCTATAGAAAAATAAGATCTTATATTTTTTCCTGGCTTCTGTCCCCACAAGTTTTGTAAGTCCTAGATATAGATGATCTATAAATATGATATTCACTCAGTGGCAGCAAACATCACTCAGAAAAGGACATGCATCCAACTACTAAAATGTTAATAATAAATTCCAATATATAATTTTAGAAGTTGTAAAATTCTATCAGCCTGTAAAGTGGAAGCAGACTAAAGATGTGACTACTCTTTTCTTTCTTTAGAACCAAAGTATACTAAAACAGAATAACCAGTGACAGTACTTTGTGACATTGCAACTTCACTAACAACATGATCATCACCAAGCATTTTGTAGCACAGCCAACCATAAATGTACAGATAATGTATAATGCAAGGTGTCAAACAAAGAACTGGGATACAGTTTCACAAATGGGGTTCAGGAAAACACTGGCAAGCAGTAAATCTGCCAGATACAAACAAAGGACACAGGATGCAGACCAGTAAGGGCTTTTGCAGAGCAAGGAACAAAACAGGCTCGTAATCACTAATTGTTTATTTAGTAATGTAGCACTAAGCATTATCATTGACTAAGAACAAACCATTGAAGATGTGTATTGTTAATGAACATCAACCCAAAAATAACCTTAATTTTGAAACTGATCTATCAATGTATGGACACATACATTCACAGAACCACATAAGGATAGAGGTTGGAAGAGACTTCTTGGGGTCATGTTGTCCACTCCTTCTCAGGGAGGCTACCTAGAGGAGTTGCCCAGTTGTTGTGACAGCTGTATTCCATTGCAAAAACCCTGTGCTGTGGGCAAGCTATGTGGAATGAGACAGATCTTTCACCATTAGTTTGCTTGCAACATCTTGGGTTTTTTCCTTGCATACTTCACTGCTCTACAACAGGCAGGAATTTACAGGGATGTGTAACAAACGGTTACTGCAGATGAGTAAAATGAGTGAAGAATTGAGTACCAAAGACAGCAAGTCTATCTCTTTCTACTGATTGAATAATGACACATACATCCTATTATTCTCTTTGTTTAGGACCCAAGGGATAGTTTTGAATGCTACAGGTAAACTTGAACTTTGCTTTCTCTTAATTAAAAGCAAACTTATTGCAACATAATTTACCTTATATTTCTGTTTACACTGTGATAGGAAAGCAGAAGAGATAAAAATATTGCATTTTTGGAGTTACTTTGCAAAGTCACTTTTTTCTCTCTGAGTCACTTGTATGCACTTTCTAGTCTATATACTTGATAGCAGATAGAGTTTGCTAACATCACAACTGGCTGGAAACTTTCCTGGTTTTTGTTTTATTAGACTATCAGGAGCAAGTTGCGCAGGGGAGAACTGAAGAAAGAAGGGTGTGAGCAAGGAAGGAAGAAAGAAGAGTGGATGAAGACCCGCACCAGTTTACAGTCTGGCAATTTTATATAACTGAACATCCACGTTCATTAAAACCTACTGATTGTGTGTGAATCTGGAGATCAGTGCTTGTGTTTAAATAAGATTTGAGGAAGCACCAAGGTAGCAGGCAGAGTGGAAATGAGTAACTGATTCATCTTCTCTAACAATGATCAGAATCAGTAGGGTGGGAATGAGATAGAAGAGTCAATCCAGTGCTCTGACACGGGATAAATGATGGAGTACACAGAAGAGGTTGTTTATACTATTTTTCCATAGCTTTATATCTGTTTCGGATTTGAGGAGCAACCACTTTTAATGTGCATTGACAGGCTCATTACAAAGTAAATAAAATGACTGACATGATGTCTCTGGAGTTCAGCATTTCAGATGAACAAAACAGAATACAGTTTAGAAGGCAGAGGCAGCTTATAGATTTATTAGAAAAAACAACAACTAGTGCCTGTAAAATTCTCAAGTTTTTAACACTGCATCCTAATAATGCACATATATCAGAAGCTGACACTTTATTAAAGTTTAAGGTAAGGCCATGGCTTTAGACACATAAAATTAAATTAAATAGACCTAATGCATTACGGAAATTATGTTAAAGGTTCTGTAAAATTTTTGAAAGGGGTCTTGTCTTCACCCTTCAATAAAATAGTGCTAAAAAAACCCCCAAAAACCCAGCTCTGGGAATTTTAATGTTTTTGTTATTATGCTCACTGTTCGAAGATTTTTTCACCCCCTGCTTTATTTTTGATATATTATACACTGAATTATTCAATGGAAATAGACATTGTACAGTGGGGTGAGAGTAATTATTGATTATGCCATTTTACTACTTGAAAATGTTTTTGATATTAGCATCTTTGAATTTTTTTTCTAATGTTAAATTAGGACAAATTTTTGTTGATTGTATTTAATATACAAATCTTATTTTGGGACAAGCATTCAGCATGGTGATTTCTTGAAATTTCTCCCTGATCCATTTCCTACACATCTCATGTTTTCTTTCAGCCAAATTTAGTCATGTCAGTTTTTCTGAAGGTCTATAAAATCCGACTTACAGATTGATTTTAATTGTGTTTCTCTACTGAATTAGAATTGTGCTATACAAATATGCTCGACATTATACTAACAATGGCAACTTAAATTACCCGCAGCACATCACCAGTCAGAGGGTGCTTTTGCTGAAATCACCTTGGAATATGGTATAATTGCCACAATTTTTTAAGAATCCCTCATTTGAGTTGTGGATAACTGTGGAAATAAATGGCTATAGTCCTGCATGTCTGTTGTTTATTTCACAGTTACTTTTTCATCAGAAGTTTACAGGGAGAGTTACATTATCTTTAGACTAGGAGTTAATAATGGGCTTTGTGATCACATATGCTGATTGTAACCCCTGAAATCTATAGAGAGTTGTTGCTTGTGAAAATTATAAATAACAAGCATTCATGGAGATTCACCATCAAAACACCTCAGTTGCTGTTTTCTTGAGTATGATTTACTTTTTTGAAACTCAATTGAAAAGGTAAAGCCATAAAAACCATAGGATGAGACTTGGTTTGGTTTTATTTCATTTCAAATGAAGACCAATTCATAGCATTATTTATTCAACTTTAAATTTATTTCAGGGACATCTTATGCTTTCCTACATCTGCTTTTCTGTAACAGCAGAGTAGACTATTATGGTTCATCAGCAGTCAGTCACTTAATCTGAAATGATGGATCATCACCCAGCAGTTTCATGCACAGCTCCCTGCATATAACCTCGGTTGAAGGGTATGGGTAAGAAGCACTAATACCAATCCTTCCTCTTTCTTGGCTATACAGGACTAGCTCGGAGAAAGTTATTAGTAAAGAGGATTCCAAAAGAGCAGAAGATGGATAGAGAGAATAAGCACAGTGCAGGCAGCTACTTAGAACAAGTAGAAGTACTTGGCTTGCATCGAACCTATGCTTTGGTCAATGAAGGCCAAATTAGTTTTGTAACCTTCCTTAAAGATTATGTAAAGTGGAATGTTTTCAATTTCTGAAGAAATCTTTTTTCTTCCCCTCCCAGGCTGTTACACAGAAACCTTAGTGGTTGGCAAGTAGACTTGCTCTTGTTTGAAAGAACTGGGATTTTTAAACTGTAAAAAAAGTCTTTACATGTTCTCAGATTATTAAAGTTAAAATTAAGCAAGGGCAGTCAGAAATGTTTGGAGGGAAAAGGATAACAGCTTTTCCTGTCACAAAACATATATAATGAACATGCTGTGTGTTATATTGTGAAACGTCAACTTTATTAAACTTATTCTTCAGAATTTTATTTTATGATGTTCCGAGATGCAGCAGATATTATGGTAATTAAAGGGAAGAGGAGGATTAAGAAAGGTAAGGAATGAAAGCTGGTTTGATATTTCATTCTGTTGTCATTTTTTTCTCTGAAATAGCATGCAAATACTATATAGAAGAAAATAGGACTATGATAAGAACACTGTATTTGGTGACAAAGGTGTTGCCACTTTTTGTAGGTCACCAAGAAAACACCTGCAACATCTTGATTCTTTGGACTCAAGGACCACTCCTCTACAGACAACATTGATGAGTTACTGAATTATTGTATAAAAGACCTCTGATTTGGCCAAGAGTAAATTAACATGTTTCTTTAATACAGGGTGGGGAGGATAATTCATTAACATCAACACAACACTTTCATTTTCTTAGATGGCCTGAAAACTGGACTGGAAAACCTTCAGCATGTTAGCTGCACCAGGTTTTTATCTTTTGCAAACATTTTCAGTCTTTCACAGAGAAAGAAAAAAAGTTCGGCTATATTAGCAATAAAGGATACAAAGATTAATTTACTTTTCAGTTCCAACTGTGGACAATTTCCTTATCAACCTTTGTGTAGGTTGGGGTTTTTTCCTGCTGTTGTAGATGTGAGATATATCCGTACTGTGTTTACCACTTTTCTTCTTGTTTTCAGCACCTCACCCCTAAAAGTGGGGTTGGGAAAGAAGAGGGGAGAGATTGATAATTCCTATAATTTTGTAGTTTAGATCTGTTTCAATTTTATTTCCAATGTATCTTTCTTTTAAAAAAAGCACAGTAGCACATGACAGAGTTCTGCCATTTTAATTAAAGGGCTTGAAAGACCATGCTGTTCATCTTGTTGCTTGTTAACAAGATATTTGCCCTGTGGAACCCCCTTCCAAAGGATATCTTCTCCATCAGTTAAACAGGATGCAGTAATTCTAATACACTTAAATATTGGGCACAAACTGAAATATGAGAAATCCCATCTAAACATAAGGAAAACCAGCATTGGAACAGGTTGCCAGAAGAGGCAACCTTTCGAGATATTCACAGCCTGAATGGCACAGCCCTGGGCAACTGGCTTAATCAAGGGGGGCGAACTGAATGATCTCCAAAGGTTCCTTCCATGGTTTTGTATTTGTAAGATAAGAATTAACAGTTGCAAACTGTGTAGGAGGAAGAAAGGGAACAGTTTTACCTACCATGGAAATGTGATATTAATGAAAGGCAACAGTATGCCACTATTAGTACTCCTCCATGCTTTAAAAGTAGCATATGATTAAAATACAAGGGAAGTAGCTTCCAATTAAAACATAATCAGGGAGAAAATCAGGTTTTTTGTCTAGATTTAACATTTAATTCTCTGGACATTTTTCAGTTTATTAGAACATGTTTGTTAATATCTAACCTTCGCATTCGAAGTAAAAGCAATGCTTATATAATACTTATCTGTAAAGACTCCTATTTACTTGGCATCCATTATTCTTTCTGTGAATAAGCAGATTTACTACTCCAACTGTGTATAACATGTTAAAGCAGTAAATAATATCCACTATATAGAAACAGGAAATAGCTTTCCTGGAAGCTGTCCATGTTTGATTTAGTCTCTTGTTAGAGCCAACATTAACTCTTAAAGGACAGAACTACTGCAGATTTGTCCAAGTGATGTACTTGACTAGGTTCATATGTTCCTAATCTCAATGGCTGTGTCAATGACATACCAATAGCCTAAATAAAGGTAACTGCAGGTTTTTTTGTGCTGACTTAGGAACTTGATAAACCTGGTAGGAAATAACTTCTACCAACTTCTCCAACACACAGGATATACATCACCTGGTGCTGAAAGATGGGCAAGATGGGCTTTTTTGTTGTAGTTTTTCTCTTTAGTAAAAGGTTCAGATTAGATGTTTGGAAAAAAATTTTCACTGAAAGAGTTGTCAGGGCCTGGCACAGGCTGCCCAGGGAGGGGGCTGAGTCACTGTCCCTGGGCGTGTTTAAAAAAAAAAGTCAGGTACTTAGAGATATGGTTTAGCATAGGACAGGAACAGTTGGACCTTAAAGGTTTTTTCCAACCTTGTGATTCTGTGAAATGAATTAAGTCATTGCTTTCAAGAGAAGAACTTGGGGAATGAAAAACTGGACATGGCCCAGAAATGTGTGCTTGTGGCCTAGAAAGTAAATCATATTCTGGGTTGCCTGACAAGAAACATGGCCAGCATGCTGAGGAAGGTGACTGTCTCCCTGCTATTCCACTCTCCTGAGACACCACCTGGAGTAATGCACCCAGCTCTCAGGTTCTTAGTACAAGAAAGGTGGACCTGTTAGAGTTGGTGTAGAGGAGTGCCATGCAAACAGTACTAGGGCTGGAGCACCACTCTTTAGAAAATCTGAAACAGTTGAGGCCATTCATTCCTGGAAAATAAAAGGCTCCAGGGAGACTTTGTTGTGGCCTTTTAATATATAAAAGGGCATTAAAAAAGTGCAGAGTTTGGGTTTTTTTACCAAGGTCTCTGGTGCCAGGACAAGGGGCAATAGTTTGCACCTGAAAGAGTGTAGGTTTAAATTAGATGTAAGAAAGATAATTTTTTTTTTTTTATGATGAGGATGCTGAGACAAAGGAACAAGTTGCCCAGAGAAGCTGTGGCTGCCCCTGGATCCCTGGCAGTGTTCAAGGCCAGGTTGGATGAAGATTTAGGCAGCCTGGGCAAGTGGAGGGTGTCCCTGCCCGTGGTAGGAAGTTGAACTTGATGATCTTTAAAGATCACTTAAACCTAAGCTATTTAATGTTTGTATGATTCTTACTGCAAATGAGAGGTAATAGACTAAGGAAAAATAACTTCCACAACTGTGGGAAGTGGAAAAGCTGGAAAAGAGACAGTTCTGCTTGTTGGAGACAAGCTGCAAAAGCCAGAGCAAAAGCAGGAAAGAGAGTCCTGTAGAGATGTAAATTTGTGCATCCTTTAGCAGAGAGATGACACAGTGTGCTGTGTCATGGTAAGGAAGGTGCAGACAGAAAGAAACCTGTACAGCAAGAGTCTCCCAGGGTGGGACAACCTTTTGTATAGGAATGTTGTGGTTCTAGTACTCAAGGCTGCTGCCTCAGCCATGAGAGGGGATCAAAGTTTGCTCAGTTGTTCTTAAAGTTGTCTTCGATCCACCACAACCGGAGCCCATGCCCTTCAACACACCACACACAACAGCTTGTTTTCATCCCTTGTTTTAATATTTAATATTGACCAGGAATATAGCTTTAATTTTATTTTGTTTCCAGATTATGGTGGCTTTGAGATAGACAAGAAAGGGGACTGAGTGAAAGACAGAGAAAAGGTAAAGAGAAATTGTATTTATCTGTTCTGCAGGGGACACTGGTATGGAGATTAAGAACTTACATGACCAGTCAGTCAATAAACAGTCCCCTCTGACTTGAAGTTTACAAACTTCCACTGTTGAATTAATTCAGTAAAATGGGAATGAACAAGCATTTAACCCAGGTACTTGTTACTTTGGTTAGGTACCTGCATACACATGATATGACTTCCAAAACCTTTATATGAGGCACTCAGATAATTCAAGCACTTTGGAAAACTTTGTCAGCTCTTTAGTTCATGAAGAATTCTTTGAAATTTATGGGCCAGGGCTTCCTAAGTCCAAGAAGTATTTATGTATATTTATGCTTTTAAAATTATTTCCCCATTTTCTCACACTAACATGTCCTCAAAGGTCTACTTATTCTACCTAATTTGTATTTAAGAAACAGTTTTCATGAGAGATAATTTCCACAATATAGTGATGGAAAGAAATATTAAGTCAGTTCAATATCTTTGCTATCAATTCCTTTGAGAAAAAGTCCTGAGAAAAGAGTGTGCAGTGATCATGAGACTGATGCAATATCAAAAATTACATTAACAAAATAAGTTACAGCAGAGATGCTAATCTTGTTCTAAACAGAAATAATTTACTGAATCCTCAAATGCAGCTTGGCAACCTATGATCATAAAATAATAGATATGAATATTGAAAAAACCCAAAACCTGTAATAAGATTAAACTAGAAGGATTGTGAGATTGTAAGGCAAATCAGATTAATTTGCTCAGGATGATCACTGTGTCTGCTAATTATGAGATCGGCGTCACAGGCAATTTTGTGACTATTTGTATTATGGACATGCACTTTTGAACTTTTTTATAACCATAGTTTGTTCTTGTCTTTTGAGTGGAATCCACTAAAACAGGGACAGGATGTTGTTGGATCAAGTTTTGAATTCTGTTAAAAAAGAAATGGCTCGAGGCCAAAAGTGTGGACCCTTATGTTTTCCAAAGTAAAGATTATGCTTTTAAGCTGAATTTAGACTTTGATCTAAAGTAAATAGTTACTTGTTGCTTAACAGACAGCTTACCAGTGGCCCAGTTAAGATACAAGATTGTTTATATTTGTCAGCTCAGATGTCCCTATATAATTTGTATATTTGGGGCCTTTGTAGCTGACTCTGACTTCAGCAATAAAACAAAAAATAGCATAGATTTCAGCATTTGCATAAAGATCCCAATGTAGATGTTGCTTTTATAGTTTAGGTCATTACCCACTTGGAAGATAAAATTTAGAAGTAGAATAGATAATAAAATGTAAGATAAATTAGTATTTGAGTTGGCCATGTTAAAGATTATGGCAAATGACACAGAGATCCAAATATTGATTTATATTTAGATGTCATTTTCACTGTATCTTTAGAGAACTCCAAATCACAAGGCATCCAGTAATTCTATTAAAACCTTTGTTATGTCTCCTTATTGCATTCCTTTAAACATAAATTTTCCTATGAGCAAGCTGTAGCTGCTTTTAATAAGAATATATCAATATGTGATACGTCAGATATTATAGACCTTTTGGATTATTTTACTTTAGAGAGATCAGCCAGAGGCTTTTGGTGTTTTGTGGGTTGGGTTTTTTTTTAAGGAAATATTAAAATATGAAGATGTTAATCTAATAGTTTACCTGAGAGAGAAAGTTTAGATCCAGATTTGACTTTAACTATTCTGGTGTTCCGTTTCAGGATTATAGGCAGAAACATTCATGTTAAATGTACTCAAGGAACTGCAGCCTGATTGTGAATAAGGAAAATCGAATTGCATTGTATGTGTCCATGCAAGAGGGAATAAATGGTCAAATGAGTTCTTATCCCTTATTGCTAACTCTGTCCTCTCCCTGCCCATGCATGAGCTGAATGAACCCTTAAATGTGGCTAGAAGCAACTAAAAGTGAGCACAGCCCTTTAGGGTGCCACTTGCCTCTCCTTACTGAGCTCTTCTCCCTGACAGAGATTTTTTGTTTTGGGATGTGATCACAAGAAGACCCAGAGCTACAGTACTAGCACTATGACTCCAATGATTCTTTTACATACTGTGCAGAAAACTTTTTTTAAAAGTAGGCCAAATTAAAGGGATATGAACGTTGTATGTGGAGTATATGGGTTATTTTCATTTTGTCATGGACTGAATTTATCAGCTGTTAGCTTCCATGGAAAACTGAAGTCTAAATATTTTTTGTAGATCAATATATGGAGGAGCTGCTCATCTCTGGCATCTGTCTATTCTTGCTAGGGAGTGTGTATTTGTGATTTTAAATTGTCTTGTGTTTTTATGACTTCTAGAATCCTTGTTGCACAGTCATATCCAACTTTCACTCCTTGTGTTCCCTAAATGAATGCCCTCTTATAAAACACAGTATATAACCACAAGAAAATATACCTGCAAGAGCTAAAATTACCTTTAGCAGAATTGGAAATTAATCCTTTTCTATTACAGCTGATGTAAGTGTTAGAGGCTGAATAGTACATTTTTTAAAGTTATAAAAGGTTTAGAATTGCTTTCTCTTTCCACCTTACATTTAAGATGCTATTTTTTTTCCTGTATCCAAAACAGTGAAAAAAAGTAAATCAAACAGCATGTTAAATGGCTGGAGAAGAGATTGAACATCATCTAGTATGCAGTACTGAAGAATTATAGGCAGAATTTGGCATATGGCTTAACTCTAATTCCCGTATGCATTATTTTGTTAACATATATATACTACTGTCAGCATAATTCATTATGAATTAGAAAAGTGAAGGAAACTCATCCAAAACTAAATGGGAAGAGTAGCAAGTCAGAAGGGAATCTGGATTGCTGACAAACTGGAACAAGTAATGACCATGGCATGGTCACTAATGCAAGCTGAAATAAGGTGCTTGTCCTCTCTTTAGGGGAGAGGGGGAATTGATGATAAGATCTGGAGCCAGCACAGTCTGTGCATCTGTTAAGTGGTTCAAATGCAGCAGAAACTGATTATAGAACTTCTCTTTATATATTCTTAAAAGGAGGAAAGACCTTGAGGCTATTCAGTGAATCCTGAAAGTAAGCCTGGTAACACATGTGCCTTAAATTTAAGCTAGAGAGTCTACTTCTAGTGGGTAATGGGTTTGTTGGATTTCCAGACCTGTTTAGGCTTCCATGTCCTCTATGAAAACCTTTGGAAAAGTATCTAAATATTAAAACATGGAGAGTTTCTATCTGTCACACCCACATATTTTTCAGTGATCTCCTACTCATCTATATCTAGAGTCTGCTCATTCTGCGAGTAATGACAGGAAGGGAGAGACCACACTAAGCATGAGGGTAACTCAGTGATGCAGGCAGAACCATATCCAAAGCCACAACCAAGTATGGATATTTGGGGTTTCTATTGCCAAAGCAAAACAGAAAATTCAGATGTTCTGATGAATTTCAGATGATACCTGTATTCCTTTTGTCGGGTTTAGTTTCAGCCAGCAGCTGAGCACCATGAGGCCTCTCTCTCACACCTCACCCTGGTGGAATGGGAGACAAAGGCAAATCTTGTGGGTTGGGATAAGGACAATTTACTGGGACAGCAAAGTGAGGGGGAATAATAGAAACAGGACTTCATAGAAAAATACACAAAACTGGTGATATACAATGCAGTTTCTCAGCAAACCACACAACTCAGACCGTACATCTTAGACCCATCCTGAAGATGGACCATCCCCAAACAACACATCCTGGAGCTACTCCATCTCTCCCAGACTAGCCCCCTTTTATAGTGATCATGACATCAACTGGTATGGAATACCTCCTTTGGTTAGTTTGGGTCACCTGTCCTGGCTGTGTCCCACCCCAACTTCTGGTGAAAATTAACCCTATTGTAGCCAAACCCAGGACACTTTCAAATTGGAGCTTGAACTTAAGAGTTTAATGGACAGGCTGACATTTTTAACATCTATGTACAGTATGACAGTTCATTCCTGCTTTTTGTCTTGAAAGAAAACAGTATTGAATTTTTGTACATATTTTTGGGTGGATCTGGCTGTTACAAACAAAACTATAAATAAAATTGCAGAACTGTCAATAAATTGTTTTTGTAATCATAGAACTGCATTTCACCTGCTTCTGCTATTATAAATTATACAGAAAGTGAAAACATTAATTTACTGTGAAGAACTAGAAAAGAAGAAAATACTTAATTTTAAACTTTGGGGGTTTTGGTAAATTGTCATCTTCTGTATGAACTTTAGGTTTTAGCTTGCCAAAATCAAAATTGAAGAGTAATTGAAGCATTAAGGTCTTCCAAGAATTTGTCAGTTGTATTTATAGATGATGTAAATTAGGGTTCACCCATAGCTGACTGGAATTAGCCAATGCTCTGAGTGGCTGTAGGTAATTTAGGCACCTTGTGTCTTATTTATTGTGATTTATGAAAAGGTCAGACTAGTCTATTTGCATTGCATATCTAATGTATTGAGATTTCTCTAGTACTTTGTTTCTGGTACTGGATTATCATTAATAAACTGGAGGAGGATAGCATCAAAGGGATCAAAGGTGTGTTCCTCCATTTCATAGAATCCCAGACTGGTCTGGGTTGGAAGGGACCCCAAGGATCACAGAGCTCCAACCCCCAGCCACAGGCAGGGCCACCAACCTCCTGGAGCTACACAAGGTTGCCCAGGGCCCCATCCAACCTGGCCTTGAACACCCCCAGGGATGGGGCACTCACCCCCTCTCTGGGCAGCCTGTTCCAGCCCCTAACCACTCCCTCTGTAAAAAGCTTCCCCCTAATAGCAAATTTAAACCTTCCTTCCTTTAGCTTCACTCCAAACCCGTTGTCCTGCCAGTCTCTGCCCTTTAACAAGTTGATTCCTCTCCTGTTTCTCTGCTCCCTTCAGGTACTGGAAGGCTGCAATGAGGTTCCCTTGCAGCCTTCTTTCTCTAGGGTGAGCAAGCCCAGCTTCCTCAGCCTCTCTCCTAGGGGAGGTGCTCCAGCCCCCTAATCATCTTCGTGGCTCCTCTGAACCCTCTCCAACAGTTCCACATCTTTCTTGTATTGGGGGCCCCAGCTCTGGACACAGGACTCCAGATGGGGCCTCACAAGGGCAGAGTAGAGAGGGACAATCACCTCCCTGTCCCTGCTGGCCACCCCTCTTCTGATGGAGCCCAGGATACCATTGGCCTTCTGAGCTGCAAGAGCACACTGCTGGCTCATGTTAAGTTTCTCATCCACCATGACATCCTGGTCCTTCTCAGCAGGGGAAACACATTTCTGTGTTTTCCTTATACTTAACTTTCTCCACCTTTCCTGTACTGCAGAGAACATTTCTACACCTCAGGAGTTTGCATCTTTAAATAAAATTACTTGTCCCTTTAGAAATAGAATGCCATGTATACATTTAGTGAAAGCTTTTGAAAGACCCCTGGCTGATGCATTTCAGCTGCAGGAGAGTAGGATTATGGTACAGACAACCCGCAGAGATATTGAGGGTAAGTAAAAAATAAATAGTAAAAAAAATAAAATCATCTCAATACAGTTACTGGGACATATCACACACCTTTTAATTTAATCTCATTCAGTCTGTCTCCTTTTTTGTAGTTTTTCATTAAGATGCATTCCTGTAGCTGTGACATTTTATGGATCTTCATCCACTTATCAACACTTAAACGTACCACTGGGATAGGCCAAGAAGACCATATTTATAACAAAAGGTGTATATATATTTTTTTTCCCATTCCTTTTTATCTGTTGATCATGTGCTACTTTTGTCTTATAAAAACATATTTGATGAAATACCCTTACATTTGTATGCTTACTATTGATCTCAGATATCATGGCTTCACAATAAACATCTAAAAAAAACCCCATTAATCTCTCCTGGGGGAAAAAAACCCAACCAAAACCATCGGCTTTCCAAAGCAGCTAAGCAGTGACAGATTTGGGTTGTTTGGTTCTTTGTCTGTGTTTACCACACAGTTTAAGATTTTGAAATATGTGATTAATGATTTGCTAAAATATAATCTCCCAGGATTACCTTTCATTGTCACTGCAGCAGAAAACATGATCATCCCTCTTAAGGAGTTACTAAGAGAATTATCTATATTTTAAAGAGAGTTAAATTCATCATTCCTGAAAAGATCTTTTTTTCCAATTGCCTTTTATCTTTCTGCAGTTTTCCATTAGAAGGTAAAATAACATTATCTATCTCTGTTAGGTACTGCAATCCAGGAAAATATTGCTGCACCCTGAATATCATTAGGATGAAATATTCTTTCTCTTCCCTTCTTGTATTGGTGAAAACCATTACCTACTTAGGAAGGCATAAATGCAAGTTAAGTGTCACTTAGATTAATTAGACATATACCTGTTTTCTCTCCTGTCTGAAAAAACATAAAAATCTGCATTAACATTTTAAACAAGGTTTACCAGGATTAATCCACTGTACATTTTCAGAGACAGAAATCTGAGATAATGGTTAATAACTTCTCAACAATGTAGACATCAAGTTTTCCCTTCTAGTTTTAATGAAAACTCTAGGCAGCCAGAATTGTGGGGTTTTTAACAGATAAAATAAAAGGGGGTTGTCATTTTTTCTTTTCCGGCACAAGTCAAAACATCATAGCTATATATATATTAGATATTGTAGCTAAAAGCAGCACCAACCCTGAGAGATTCTTGCAAATCGTTTGGCTGGAAAAAAAAAAAAAAATTCAGGATGTAGAATTCCATAATTGCAGGTTCAATACGTCACTCTCGCGGGTTTTATGGATACAGTGGAGAAATGCACCATTGCAGTTTGAAATCAAGACTACACTATTGCAACCACCACAGTCACCAAGTCCCGACACTCACTATTGCCGCCCGCAGGCGATTCGCAAGATTCACTGGTACAAACGCAGCGGATTCATGGAACTCACTACCACAACTCACAAGGGCATTGAATGCCACACGTGTGTTAACCAGTCACCTGAGACTACAAAATTAAAGGACATCAAATATTCACTTACACCCTCCAGGTAAGGATTCTCAATAACTTACCTTAACCAGCATCCTGGCCAAGGGGAACGGTCTCACCTGCTAGCTGCAGAGCTCAAGAAGGGACTCACAGACCCCAGCCTGAGGGCTTTTATTCCTTGACCTACATAACAGCGGGCAGGGCTGTGCCTGAGTGGATAACCACCTGGGGTGAGTGTCATTAGCAGTGTTCCCCCTTATCTTTGTTTATTCATGGTGAGGTTCACTTCTGTATGCCCCATCTTTTGCATATCTTTGTATTGTCTAGACTCAGATAGGGACCCTCTGGTTTGCCTTTATCTTATTTTTAGGCATCTGAATAGTGGTTTGATTGGGAATCTTGGGCATATTGTCTGTTGAAGGAACTCAAGGCTCCATCCAGTTTTCGAATCTTTGAATTCTGCAGCACTGCCCATTTTGTCTCAGTTTACAGGGCAGCTCAGGTTTGAGCTACCCACCACATCTCTGTCTGCAGAGATGGAAAGGGTCTCCAACTCTGAACCTGATGATCCTTACAGATCATTAATATAATTCTTCATCTTATGACAAAATGCAAAGTATAGGTTAAATTCTCATCACTGTCTAAAGAATACTTTATACTAGTAAGTTGTGTTCTATCTATTTACAGAGTGTAGTTATCTAACATAACAGCCAGTGATCCCTTGGGAGCCAGTGCAGGTGTCTTCCTTAAATTATGTGTGCCAGGACATGGCCGTGGAAAGTTTCAAATAGCATTAGTACCAGACTTCTGTGCCTTCCCTTGGGAAAGGGTTTGGCAGTTAAAATCTCTTTATTAGGAAACTTTCTCTGATATCTTCAGCCTGTTTTGTGCTTTTTTTTAACTTCTCAGCATGAACCCATTTGTCTTATTATGCCTCAGTCCATAAATACTTAACAATTATCAATCAAAAGATGAGAAACTAGGAGAGTGTGACACCAGTGAATCTGCTAAAGAAAAGGAGAGGTGCAAAACCATGAAGACTATAGTTCAGGATGTCATTGCAGCCTCTTTTTAATGTTTCCCTAATGCAAATGAACCCTGGCACAAGCTTATGTGCTCTTCTGAATGTATGTGACCTAGGAACTGTTAGCCTGAACAAAGTTTTCTTTCTGCTTGTGGAAAACCTTTATTCTTTTCAAAACAAACTTACCTGTGGTTGGTAAGATTTTTTTTTGTCTGTATATTAAAATATTCACACAGAGAGTTTTGTTATGCTTTTAATTAAAGTTTTGGGGGGGGTTTTTTGCATTTTTTTGCAGATGTAAGGGATCAAGGTTGCTTAGAGATGCCCCACACAAGGTATACATCAACTGGTATAAATTAATCATGTTGTTTCACATCATGTAGTCTGAACTTTATTACCTTTCTCAATATTTATGTGTGCTATGCTTTAAGATAACTATTGATATTCTTAGCAGACAAGTCAGAATAATTCTCCAATCACATTTCAGGCTCATTTTTGCACTTTTCAAGACTTCAATGCTTTATAGAAATACTTATTAAAAAGGAAAATATACAGTTAGTATGAAATTTGCTGCAAGCAGTTATTCCTTGTATACCTTGCTTTCAAAACCCAAGCCACCTCAATTAATCTTACAGTGCTAATGGAGTGTGCATTCTAACCTCAAAAACCTTGTGGTACTTAATTGTACTCTACATACAATGAGCCATGTATCACTTTGCTGATCAGATCCTGTATTACCAAAATTCTGCCACAAACCTAAAGAAGAGATGAGGATGACTTTCCTATTTCAAAGGGAGATCAAGCCATCTCTATATGTTAAATCCTCCTCATCAGGAACAGCTTTTATTACTCATATTCATAAAAATAACTTGGAAAATTTAAAATACTTCAAAGCACAGTGTCTGTCACTGGAAATGAACTATTTTTTAAATGTATACATATAAAATTAGTATATATATATATAAAATACTATTATGCATATTTTTTAAAAAGCTTGTTTTAAGCTTCCTTTTCAGGTTCCCTCCAGTTCATTTTTTCCCAGTGCAAAAGTACATAGCTTTGAGATATTTTACTTTTAAAACATTAAGGAGACAGATTTAAAATTTGCACAGGTAGTAATACTGAAATTCTTCTAAGACTGATTACCAAGTGGTGTTAGCTCACTATTTAGTTATGAACTTCCTTCTTTAAAACTATTTCAGTTATAATAAGAATTGTTATTGCTTTAACTCAGTAGTGTCTGTGATACCTACTGCTGTAACATTGATGTCAAATATACATGGAGCTTGTCATCGATAGAAAAGCCACTGAATTAAATATCAACAGCTTATCACTGAAGACTTCACTAACACAGACATGTCATATAATTAAATATCTCTGGTACAACATGCATGTTTCGTTGCACCTTGCATGAAATTCATACAACTATATATTGAATTAGTGCTGATTCATTACCCAAGGTACGAATGAGCTTAGGGAGCTTACTCAGCCTTTATCAATTTTTTAAAACCATTCACCCATTCTCCATTAATAGTTCTTGTTCTTAAAGCAGAATGCATAGAGGAGTACTGACAGGCAAAATCCAAGCAGTGAGGATGACAGGAGGAAGTAATTAGAAGTCATCTTGGCCACAGGAATGTTGAGAAGTGCCAGATAATGTATTTTTAAAAAGTTGGGGTACATTCCTCAAAAGACTTGCCATGACTTTATGTAGCTCAGAGGGTGTGCATGTTATTATGTACAGCATATGTCAGGGGCAGACGACAAGATGAGCATGTGTAGATGAGCAGAGATGAACACGTTTCTCTAGAGAATGTTGAAATTCCCATCTGTTGCACTGTGACCCCTCAGATCATTCCCAGAATGTATCTTTTGTAGAAAATCAAATCATTGGGAAAGACAGGAAAGGAAGGCATTGAAACAGAAACTGTTTCAATCTGTAGAGATGTATTCTCTGTGTATTTTCATATATAAATATGTGGGATTTGTATGTGGGATTATTGTTGCCTTTAAATTCTTCCACTACTGCTTTGTACCATTTCTGTGCATCCTGAAAACAGCTGGTGCATGAAAATAGGACAGTGGAACAGATTGCACAGAGAATCCGTGCTGTCTCCATCCTTGGAGGTTTTCAAGCTCTGAATGGACAACGCCTGAGTAACCTGGTCTGAACTGCACTAGAGACCTTCTGAGGTCCCTTCCAACCTCAATTATTGCATGATTATTTGAAAAGGGGGAGAGAGGTGGAGGAGCGAAGGGTACATATCTAATGGAACAGCATAATCACACCAAGTACAGCTTTCAAGGAGAGGGTACTATGGGCGTTTCATGTAATGAAGTATGCCTCTCTGTTTACCTGTACAATGTTCCCTGATATATCAGGATGATATATCAGAATGCCCAAAATCAAATCAGAAGAGATGTAAGAAGGTGGCAGATAAAAATTCCCTGATAGGATTAATAGAATGAAATAGGATGAAGGTCATTAGAAATGCCTCTGGCTCAAAATCTGGTAGGTTGAAAACATTTATAATGAGTCAAAATAAAGATCTGGGTTTCAATGATCAAAGGGATGAGAGTACCTTAAAGATACTAATCACAACTTGGCAGTGAGTAAAGGTAGAGGATGAGTAGTTGATTGAGATGTCAAGAGTGCCACCAATTTTGAGTCAAGAAATGTTCTTCAGCAGAGCAGGCTTTCCCTCCCAACACAGAGACTGAGGTCACCAGGCTAAGAGCAGCTTAATATAGCTTATCAGGAAAGATAAAAGTTTAGGAGAAATACACAGACTTTTTTTCTTTTTTTAAATACATTTTCTCAGCTTGTCTTTTACCTTTTTAGATGAGTGAAAGAAAATAATCCAGTTTGTAGAAAACGTCTGTTAATCACCTTAAACAGCTCAGAATTCATTTAGTGTTAAGCTCCACTGAGCCCGTTGCATCATCATAACTGCAGACAGAGGTACATTGTACCCAGGAAAGTCTCACTGGGATTGTTAAATCTGGGTCTGCACTTGAGAAATCTGCTGGAAGGTAGGATGGCTCTGCAGAGGGACATGGACAGGCTGGAGAGATGGGTAGAGGCCAACTTTATGAGATTCAACAAGGCCAAGTGTGGGATCCTGCACTTTGGTCACAATAACCCCAGGTAACGCTACAGGCCTGGGGCAGAATAGCTGGAGAGCTCCCTGGAGAGGAGTGTTAGTTGACATCTGGCTGAACATGAGCCAGCAGTGTGCCCAGGTGGCCAAAAAGGCCAATGGCATCCTGGCCTATATCAGGCACGTGTAACAGCAGGGGTAGGGAAGTGATAGTTCCCTTGTACTCAGCTCTGGTGAGGCCACACCTCGAGTAATGTAGTCAGTTTTGGGCCCCTCACTACAGGAAGCATGTTGAGATGCTGGAGCACGTCTAGAGGAAAGCAACAAAGATGGTGGAGGGTCTGGAGCACTATGAGAAACGGTTGGGGGAGCTGGGGCTTTTTAGTCTTGAGAATAGGAGGCTGAGGGGAGACGTTATTGCTCCCTACAACTACCTGCAAGGCGGTTGCAGAGATGTCGGGGTTGGTCTCTTCTCTCAGGTGACAAGCAATAGGATGAAAGGAAATGGCTTAAAATTGCCCCAGGGGAGATTTAGGTCAGATATCAGGAAGAATTTCTTTACTGAAAGGGTTGTCAGGCACTGGGACAGGCTGCCCAGTGAGGTGGTGGATTCACCATCCCTGGAAGTATTTAAAAGGTGTGTAGATGAATGACATGATCTAGAGGTGGACTAGTCAGGGTTAGGCTATGGCTGGACTTGGTGATCTAAAGGGTCTCTTCCAACCCAGGTGATTCTGTGATTCAGGTTTCTCAAATATTCTCAGACCTGATCTCCTACAGTGGGTGGTTCCTCATTCCCCCAGTCCCTGCCTTTGCCTTCTGTGACCTTGCCAGTGTGGCTGGAGCCCTTCCTGGTGAAGACCAAGGCAAAAAAATGTTATTGAGTACTTCAGTCTTTTTCCTGTCCTAGGTAATGAGGTCTCCAGTTTCATTACGGATGGCAGCCACATTTTCTCTCATCTTCCTTTTATCACTGGCATAGAAACTTCTCTTGTTGTCCTTGATGTCCCTGGCCAGATTTAATTCTCTCACAGCTTTACCTTTCCTAACCTGATCCCTGCTGCCTGGACAATTTTTCTGTATTCCTCCCAAGCTCCTGCCCTTGCTTCCACCCTCTGTAGGTTTCCTTTATGCATTTGAGTTTGTCCAGGAAATTCATCCCTGCAGCCTCTGGACATTATAGCCTGACTCCCTTTTTGTCATATTGCTCCTGAACATGGAGGAGTTTATCCTTGAATACCAACCAGCTGTCCTGGACCCCTCTCCCCTCCAGGGCTTTGTCCTCTGGTACTCTACCAAACAGGTCCCTGAAGAGGCCAAAGTCTGCTCTCTTGACATCTAATAGAGTAATAATTCATAGACTTTCTATTTATCAGCAAATTGATAGTTTTGAATCTTAATTTTTATTGCACAAGGTAATCTTTATAAAATAGTTCACACATAAAGCTGGAAACCTTTATTATTGTTTTAAATTAGTAAAGCCCAACTTCTTTTGCACCACATGAATACAGCTTTTTTATAGTTTCTGATAGTTTTTTTCTCATTTTTAGAGTGAAAAAGACAAAGTTTAATTAAATAAGAAATTTGGCAGGCGATTCCTTAGTCATTAATCTGAGCTGGTGCATTCTGCTATTTATATAAAAAATGGCTTTGTACAATTATGAAATTCATTCTTAATAAATGACCAATACTTATGTAGGTTTAATAGACTCAAGCCCCTAGTGCATGGAAAGCAGTCAAAGGCTTTTGAATTAATTGTATTCTTTGTCGCATTAAAAGAAGTTCCAGTATGATAACAGATGAGCATCCTAACCCCATGATTTTTATAGTTATCCCAACAGACTTTTTCATAGCAGAGTATAAATCAGGTTACTTCTGTCACAGAAAAAATAATATTGCAATATGGAGAAATAAATAACTTATAATCTCAAATATTTTATGACCCTACAACAATTCTTTATGAAATGCAGAAATTAAGCCAGTAAGGTTTAATAATTAACCAGCAGGATTCTGAATGAGAACTACCTTTCCAAGAAGATTTTCCATGTTTTATGCATATAAGGACATATCCATACTAAAGCATACCCCCTGGGTTTTGCAAGCATTATCTCAGACCGTGCATCTCAGTGTGAAATAATTTGCTATTTTTTTTCTATTTTAATATATAACCAGTGCTTATTGAAGTTTAACAGACCCATGGAGAAGAACATACGTATTAGTCTTCTGAAATCCATGCTTAATGCATAAGCTGCTTCTGTAACCCAAAATAGCTCTAATAAATCCAGCTCAGCATTTCTGTACAACACAGCATTTGACACTGCAGGTTTATCCTAAGTAGTCTGAGCTTTATAGAATAGGTTTCTTGTTCACTCATGATGGCAGATTCTCTCTCTTCTCCAAATTAGCTCAAACTTCTGGTGTAGCCAGAGAGCTCAACAGTTACACATCTCACCATCACTAGAATCAGGATTTCTCCTCTCTTGCTTACTGGATACATCCTAAGTAAATACAGCAGTTCTAGGCTTTTTAGGAAGCTGAAGCTCAGTGAATCATTGCTGATGCATTTAGCATAGCAGTCATGATCTTCTTCCAGAAGTCTAGGCAGCAGATTTTCCCAACATATGAAATACATGGGGGCTACACACGTAGTATGCTAGACCGTTGCTCTGTGCATGGCTTCTTTCAAGGTGGTAAGGCTTTTCTAGAAAATTGAACAGACAAAAATTTTTTCTTTATGATTTAAAAAAAAAAGGGATTGATAGATGAATGGGTTTTGTTATGCATAAACCACACTGGAATTTTCATTTAGCAATTGAGCTCCTATGCATGAGGTAAATAAAAAAACCCCGTTGTCAGTCATGGCTCTCCTGACTACCCACAGGTGTTTACATTTTTATCTTCCAGGGAAATATACACTTTCATCACCTAGGGAGATGCTCTAAATAGGTGTAATTTTTTTGTGCTGCAAATCTGCTTCTGCTGTTTGAGGGGGTTTTTTCCCCTCAAGGACAAAAAAGTATGTTTTAAGAAATGCTGAATAGGTAAATTCACTTTATGTAAGAGCTGAAGGTTGTGCATTCATATTTTGGCTTGATAGAGCATCTCAAAAAAAGTAAAAACCCAAACCCCTTCAAACCTTCTAGTTCTTGATTTCCCCCAGACTGATCCTTAATCTTTCAGATTACTTTTCATAAAGGTTTACAGTTGCCTGGGAAAAGAACTTTTTCGGGGAACTACATCTCCATTGTGCTGCGAGCTTGTTTAAGAAAGTTTCTTCTAGGATGTGGTACTCTGATCTTTGGACAGTTCCCTCCAGACTTTGACCACTTTGAGTTGTGTATTTTTTATGGACAGGCAGAGAGGAATGACACTGTAACATGAATTTGATTGATTTGCACAATTATTGGGTTTTTTTTTGCTTAATATGATAATGTGTTATAGACTGGATAGTTGGGTTTTTGAGTTTGGTTTTTTTTTTGTTATTAGTTTTATTTTATGTTCTGTCAAATAGGATGACTGGATCAGGTGGAAAAGTAACTGAGTATGAGAAGTTGCAGTAGGGAGAGTATAAAATTATACTCAAAAGTCATCCAGGTCTTAGGGGCAATGGAAAGCAGTTCCCAAGGCCCAGCAAGGAACAGGTATCATTCATTAACACTGAGAAGGTTGATGAGTGAAGGAAATTAAATCTAGAAACACAACTTAACAGCAAATTAGTCTGGAAGCCAAAATTGCAAGGGGTGAGTTGCTTCTCCTAAGTCTTCACTGACAGTTGACAGCATCATTGTATTCTCTCTGCTGCAGAGCAGTGCATGAATCTTTTTTATTTTCTGTTGTATTGCCTAGTGGCAAAAATATTGAGTTAATGTAAAATTTATTATTCTGGATTATAGTCTAATAAAGAATTTTACTGAAAAGCACTCGATTCCATGTCTATGTGATCAAGGTTTACACAAACCTCTCATAAAGCTCCTGTTTGCTTGGAGACCTGTCACAATGTTATAGTTAGATTTAAACTCCTGAAATTAAAACTATTTTATGTAATGAAAACTAATGTTGTCCTCGTAGAACTGGTTTGAGATCTCCCAAAAACATTTCAGTAATTTTTGGCAGACCTAGTACCACACTAATCTGAGCCAAGTGACAGTGTGAAGCAGTACCCTGTGACTTTCTTTCAATCGTAGCAGCAGTTTGTCAGCACCACTCCTGTACAAGTTTCAGTACCAAATATGGAACCGGTTTGTAAAGGAGAGGGACACACTATGCTTTCCATTTTTAATTCTTGATTTTAAGTTTAATTAATGACTCCAAAAAGTAATAGCTCTTGCTCAATTTTGTCAGTATATCAAGTGCTCTTTGTTTATAGGTATGATGATCTGTGTTGTTGTGTGCTAAAAACAACCTGAAAATGAGACTTTTCTTTCTAGCTTCCTTCCTCCACACCAGTTCCGGAATTACTGTCCTTATTTCCACAAGACTTGGTGCTTTAATGTCACATAAAATTTTTGCAGTTTAAGGGGAGCGAATAATTCTGTTCACAACACGTGAAACACAGGAATAAAACCCTGTTCTTTGTCTTACAGCAATACAAGCAGTAGAAGAGTTGGTGGTACAATAGAAGCATTTTTTAAATGTCCATAAATTAAGTGCTGAGCAGACATGACTGGACATGCACACACAGAAGATTTTAAAAATATATTAATATTCTAATTTTGTTTAAATTTATTTAAAATAAATAAAATTTCCAATGTACTTAACCCTTACAGAAATAGCTTTCTCTTTTTTTAGTGTGTGACTAAGGATGCAGGACTGATTGCAGCTGGACACTTCACAGGGTCTGCTCAGGGAGACTTCACAGTATTTTGTCTCCTGAGTAAGAAAAGGAGCCAGAGATATAGACCTCTGACAGGAAGGATACAGGACTAGCAGCTCCTCATACTTTGTTTTATGCTAGTTGCTCCTGAACAAAAAATGTTTTCTCATGTCAGTGATGTCAACAAATAATTTCCATGACAGTTATGTTATTGTTTTGGTCAACGTTAAGACTTTCATATTCTTGCAAGGAAAAGCCACTTAATGTAATTTACACTAAATCAGGACAAAACTGGCTTACTGATTTAGTAACGACATATGATTAACCAACAGTCAGGTAGTATGCAACTACTATCAGCAATACAACAGATAAACACTTCTAGAAACTTAGAAAAGATTAATGAACACCTAGAGATTTCCCATAATCTTTGGTAACTACTACATGACAGACACAATTGTTGGTCTAAATACCATTTCCCAGGAACTGGAATGAGTGGTTTGTCTCAAACAATCTGTCTTGCAAGATAACAGAACCTAGAGACAGGGTAACGTTTGGTGGATGGATTCTCACCTCAGAAGGGGCTTGGTCCTGCTAGGTGTTGGACTATGGTCTCCATCCTCCAAAGGCTGGAAGGACCTGTAGAGTCTTGATCTCAAAGCAGCTGCTCTGGCAAACTACATTGTGCTTCGATGGGATCCTCATCCAACAAACCATCTGGACACTGTCCCTGCAAGGGCAACTCCTCTTTCAGTAGCCACCCAGACAAACAGGATCCTGTCAGCCAATAAGGAACAGCAACAGGTAAGCGGGGCCCTGCGGAGGCAGAGCCTTGCTAAAATCCTGTGTGAGGCCACTGAATGGCGTCATTCCTCCATCAGCGCTATTGGGGGGCATCAGAAGACCACTTGGAACTCCCATTCCTCACTGACTGTTTCCAGAACCCTCCACAATCCAGCACTGAGTCTGCACAAGGTATGCTCAGCCTCCCCAGAACGGAGCATCAAAGATGCAGATTCAGGACATCTGGCATGCACCCACCATCCAAGGACTACAGCTTTATGACGATCTATGCTGGATCCCTGGGTGGTGAGATCTTTTTTTCTTTTTCTCTCTCTCTCAATGTCTCTCTGTTTCTCAACAGAGCTTTAACCTTATTCTCAGCAGATATTAGTTTACAGCATTTCCAGTTTTGCTAAGTTCTATTAATTGTATTGTGTTGTTCCAAATATATAGTGTGGTGTGGTTTTGTATGCAAGCTTTATAATTGTACTCACTTTTAAGTAAAGTTGTGATTTGCTTGGACCTCCTGGGTAATTGCTGTTACTCCTGAGTACTGCACAGAGGATTATAGAAGCTCATCTGTGGTTGTTAAAAAGAGATTAGCTAAGAGAGGGTTAACCTGGCCCCTGGGGCAGGTGGAAAAGGTTAACTCTATGCATTCCCATTTGCTGGAGTGGGACAGAGAAGTCTGAATCTCTCTGGTTTGCCTGCCTCGTTGGATGTGACACCCCCACACTCACAGTGTGTGTGTTTTGGAGTAAGACCTTCTCAAGACAGCTCTGTTGACAGACATTGTTGACACTCACGCTTCATCTTATCCATTGTTAATCAGCCCTTTTGCCAATGGTGGGCCATGGGATTGACCACCAGCCTGTCTTCCTGCTGACTACTTATTACCCATCTTCCTGGAACTGGTTAATCCATCTCCATCCCACTTTGGTTTTTATTTGTTTTTAAGGATCATTTCCTTTCATAACAGGTTGTTAGCTGTTTTTTTCACTTTTTGTTGCTGTTCTCTGAATTCTGTCTTTTCTTGTCAGTCTGTCCTCTTTGATATTTCAGATCAGTTTTTACCAGACAATTCTCAGAGCAGCAGCAGCCATGTACTCACGCTGTTGGTCTTCAACAAGATACCTAAAAAAACCCAACAACAAAAACTTTATTATTTATTATTGTGTAGGCTTCTCTGGCCACCCACACAGAAGTTATGAGGGATATAAGATTGAAAAGAAAAAAGACAGTAAAAAACTCTAAGGTGCTGACTTTTCACACAGACCTGTGGGGAAATAGTGTTCTTGTAGACATATTGACAGATCAATAGAAGCAGTTCAGTGCAGCATTGAGCATTAAAGACAAATTCTATTGATATATAATTAGTACTAGACTCACACATGCAGCCTATTAGGTTATTGGACACATCTCTAATATAAAAATAAAGCTTATGTTGCCGTGCAAAGTCCAAAGTGTTTGGAGATTAGCAGCCTGTTGTGCTGAAAATTTGTCAGTATTGTCTGTACAGCTCAAAGCTGAGGTGTTTTTTATACCATGAGATCTTTCCTCACATACTTGTGGATGTTTTTGTCACTTCTGCTACAACAAAAGACACTTCTCAGGATTCAAAATTCATATTCTCCTCAAAAAGAGTTCAGCATTTTTTAATGTACTTTTAATTGATTCTTACTGAAGGGGAAGGCAAATTAATGAAGTCATATTTTCATTCATTCATGCAAGGTCATAAACTAAAGCCATTGCTACCATCAGTATGGTTGTTCAGAAAGAGAATGTGAAAAAATTACTGACATTGTAAGGCACCTCTGGAGATTTAGTCCAATCCCCCTGCTCAAGAAAGGTGAGATAGGGTTGGTTGTCCAGGACTTCATCCAATTCAGATTTTAATATCTACAAGAATGGAGACTCTACAGCCTCCCCGTACAACCTTATTCCAGTGTTGTTTTTACAGTAAAAGTGTGTTTCTTCTGCTCAGATAGAATTTCACGTGTTTCAATTCCATCAGGGTTTCATATACATAGGTAAGATTCCTCTGAGGCTAACATTCCCTTATCTTAGCTTCTCCTTGTATGAGAGATGCTCCTTTAGGCATCTTTTTGGTGCTAAAGAAGGTTAACTAGTTTCCAAGAATTTACTGTAAAATTTTCCTACTGATGGCCGGATTTTATATATATATATATATATAAACTACATGGATTTTTTTCTGCCTTTTTTTTCTTGGCTAAACCTGATTTCCTTTGAGCCCTTAGAAGTTTTTTCATTTCCTTTTACTTGCTGCTATACCTGCAGTGAAGAAGAACAAATTGTATGATCCTAAGGATTACAACTGGATCACAGGAAAGGTTCACCCTATGGTCTGTTGTGCACTGTCATCCAGGTCTGTTTCCCTAAGGATTCACATCACAGATAGTGTCCATATTCAGATAAGAAGAATGGTTTGTGTTGGAAGGGACATTAAACATCATTTAGTTCCAACCCCCTGCCATGGACAGGAACACCTTCCACTAGCTCAGAGTCCCCAAAGCTCCATCCAACCTGACCTTGGACACTGCCAAGGATCCAGGAACAGCCACAGCTTCTCCAGGCTGGACAAGCCCAACTCTCTCAGCCTGTTTTACCCCAAGGTGAGGCTAGACCATTAATGAGATATAAGATATGCAGCTTCCTGTTTTTACAGGTAACTGTTCAATATTGAAATATTTTATTCTAAGGAAGTTGATTATACATAGCTTTCTAGGGAACATCTAGATGTTGCTAGGCAAAGGAGAGCACTTGAAGTTTCAGAAACATAGTTCAGTGAAGTACCTAAACATTTTTTCACTGTCAGTATTTTATTTTAAACAGGTAGGTTTTCTGTGAATGAAAGCAATGAAATTGTATGCTTACTTAAGTAGCTCATTGAACCAGATTGTAATGAATAAGCAGAGTGTTCTCTTTCCTGCTTTTGTTTCAGGGAGAAGGTGGCTGTCATTACTCTGCTCATCTGCATTTTTATACCCATTTTTATGATCTGCATTTGCAAATACATCTCCTATTCTTAAGGCTCCATCAGTAATTCTGAAATAATTCTTGGCAGACATTCATCAATGTTTTACATTTGTTAAAGTCTTTATGTATCACTTTTCCATTTTAGAAGACACATTTTAATCCACATGCATGTCATTTTGTGGACAGTCAAAAACTGAAAACAGATCACAGAAACATATAAAACCATTTTTATACCATAGTTCATGTGGCAATAATTTTGACAGAAAGGGTGCCTTCATGCAGACCACAATCAGGTTTTAAATGATTCATAACTAACTTCAGGACATATTTTTACCCCTTTGGATAAATTGGCCAGCTAGGCACATAGATGATGTGACATGGAAGAAATTGTCCAGAAAGATGTATTTTTGATCAAATTAGTAGTTAATGTTGATTAGTCTATTACAATGATCACACAAAGAAATGTGGGTGGCAGTGCTAGAGGCCTTCATTAAAGTGATCTATAGTTTCAATAGTCATTATAATAAAAGAGTATTCCTACTATATATTCAGAAAAAAGTTCTAAGTAAAAATACCATTTCACGGTTTATGTTAAATATTTTCAGTGTTTCATCATTGTACATCATAGTTTTAATATGTACATTTGATTTTACTTTTATCAACACTACAAAATGTTGTAGTAAGTTGTTTGTTCCATGATTTAAATTTAACTTCAGTGCCCTCTCTCAATATTTCTATGGCATACTGCCATCTTGGGGATGCTGCAAGCATCTGAAAGAACATAAACCAAAGACAGGCTCTGAAAGGGAATCAAAAGGGTTTTGCTGCACTATGTTATTGGTGTAGGACTCTAAAAATAAAGGTGGCTGAAATCTGTGATTCTCTAAAATACTGGCAGTATCACAGCCAATGGCATGTCTACAGAAAGCACTGTGAACACTTGAACACAGCAGGTTAGCAGATACTTTAAATCCATGAATTCTATAGTCTGTGACAATTGAGAGTCTCAGCTCTTCTCTTAAAAAGTACAACTGTCACTCCCCTAATTGAAAAGAAATACTGATAAAATTCTTAAAAGCTTGGCAGATTAATGAGAAATTGCATTACTTTAAAGACAATGTCACAATTTTGGGGAATCTTCATCCTGATTTCCAGTAAGTGATAGATTTATAGAGACCTTTTTTCTTCTCAGTGTGTAAAGGAGGAAGAAACCACACAGAAATACTGTTTTGCTTGCATCGTTGTCATTTTGACTTTGACCTTGATTAGTAGTTGGCCAAAATTCAGAGCATAATTTGAGTATTCAGGACTCCACCTCACTTCCTCCTTCATTCCCCAAAGTGAAACCAGCTGAAACTCCTGACAGTGTTTGACAGGTGCATGAGTTGCTACCTTTCTCAAAACAGTTCAGGGGTTTGTTCCCTGTGGTACAACCACACAGAGGGAACATTGTTCCATCAGTAAAATCAAAACATAGATTTTTCTATGCATTTTTTTGTGCAACATTAAGAAATGTTCTACTGTATGGAGGCAGCATGTAAGTTCTATGGATAGACATTTATCAGCACTGCTACCCGGAGCATTACATGGACTCATGCCCTGCAGCTAAAGAGATGGTTGAAAAGTTCCAGGCTGAAAAGGTTGGTCTCTCTGAGGTTGGGTTTGCTGTTGAGGGAAGGGCTGGGGTATATGCAGGAGACTGTTCTTACTTCAGAGAGCAGCCATTTAAGCAGCAGCTTTGGAGGATACCCTCCTGCTGTCTCCAGTTGCATCTGCTGCTTTTTCCTTTTAGCAGCTCAGCAATGTGGATTTCTGGCAGAAATTGCTGTGGTGGCTCTGAGATCTTGTCTAGCTTGTCGATACAGAAGTCGAGAGATGAGATGTTTTACACGCTAGGATCTAAAGAGGTCCCAGAAGAGAAGACAGGGTAAGGTCGGGAGAAAACCACTTCTGCTTCATCCTTAAACCTCTCATTATGTCACCTTTGTGCCACAGTCTCATTGATTTTCCTTAGCCTTTCTTGCCTCCTCTCTCTTCTCCTAAAACCTTCTGTGCAGGTGCTGTAAAAAATAAATAAATTGTCCTAAAAATATTTTGAATGGTGAAATAATACAATTCCTTGAGTATTACTTGTGATGATAGTGACTGCATGATTTATATCTACTCTTGTACTGAAATAATCTCATCACTGTGGTGCAAGAAAGGGTTCACTGGATGCTTTATCATGTTGGGACCTTCTGCAGCAGTAAGAAGTTCAAGCATTCTGCTCAAAGATGAAAAGGGAAAGGCCAATGTGGTAACATTATGGAGCTTTGGTATGAAGTTTTGGTTGGAAAGAAATGGGTCCCAGTGAAAATGTATAAGACTGACTGTGATTTAGCTGCTCTCTTGTGATGAGTGACTTAGAGGAAGACTTACAAAAACTCCATGTGTTAGAATGAAAAAGCTAGTGAGCAGCAACTGTTTAGAAAACAGAAGATGCTTGTCTCACTGCATGGCAACAAGAACAAGGTAATCAACAAGAATGCTGAGTCTGTCAGAAAGCTTTGTGTTGATTCATTATCAACATAAAGTTGAGGGTGAGCATGGCCACCATTTATCCGGGCATAATTTGTTCATTAGAATCATAGAATCCCAGACTGGTTTGGGTTGCAACCTTAAAGTCCATCTAGCTCCAACCCCCCTGCCATGTGCAGAGACACCCTCCACTAGCCCAGGGTGCCCCAAGCCCCATCTAACCTGGCCTTGACCGCTGCCAGGGATCCAGGGCCAGCCACAGCTTCTCTGGGCACCCTACCATCCTCGCTAGGAAGGATTTCTTCCTGATGTATTATCTAAATCTACTCTTGTAAAAAGTCCCTTTTCATCTTTCAAAAATTAAACAAAAATTAAGTTCAACAATGAAAATCAAATATAAACTGTAATTTATTTTTTTAAATCTGCACTTTCCTTCTAAAAACTGTGGTCAAGCATAAAATAGAAACTATATCTGGGAGAGAGACAGGAGGCAGACATGGAAGAGAAAAAAGAGCAGAACCCAGGGCTTGTGGCAAGAAGAAAGGAGCTTTGATGTCTGCCTACAAAAGAGCTCAAAACGTTACTCCTGAATCCTTTTGTAGCTATATATAATTACCCAGTAATCATCTGCTTAATTTAAAATTATGACAGATAATTTTCCTTTTAAAATCATGAAAGCTATGGTATTTATAGATAGGTTTTCAAAACCCTATCTATAAAGAGATTTTATACCATGTGTGATTCTTAAGTGTTTGTGAAATTCACATTCATATATACATATCCAAAATGCAAAGATAACTTTAAAAATTCCACTAGATACAGATCAGAATAAGTTAGGGATGTGAACAGCTCGCTTTTTGATGAGTGTTTAAAAATGATATTGTCTTAAGAAACAAAACAAATTAAACTCCTTTTCTTTGTGGAAGCAAATCTTTTTTCCTTACTAACTTGTACAGCTATTTCAACCATGATATCTTTATTTTCACAGTTTGAGAGATTATTCTGCAATATTAACAAATGTTTAATCATAGTAAATTAGAGTTTGTTCTCGAAAATGAATGAGAAATTGTTATAATTAAACCAGGCATTTGTAAGCGCTATTATTTTTAAATTACTTAGGAGTCTCTTATCAGTCATTATTAGAGAATTTGTACTAGGCATTTACTATACTGTGGTGACAGCATATGTTGATACACACTCTTCAACTCAATTGTTCCTCTTGCAACACTGGGGAGTTGAAGTAAAGTTTAAGTGCATATCAAAATATGATTAATGACACAAACTAGTATCATAAAGAGTACTTAAGTCATAAGGTGGAAAATGGGAAACTACCAGAGCAATTTCACAATTTATATGCTGAGCAATGCACAGTTATGCACATATTCACAATGCCTTTTGTTGATGTAGCTACCAGAATTATACTAGCAACAGGGCAAGGAACCTATATTAAGCTCTGTGAATACTATTGTAATACATGGTGAATTTCTTAATGTTAAGAGAGAAGAATTTACTTACTTGCTGCTGGGAAAGTAATATCAGGTATACGATGTTAATTTTGGGGATATCCCTTCTCTGTCATTATTCGTGTGCTGAAAATCCTTGACATCAAATGATTTTATGATGTCATATTTTAAAGACCTGACAGTTACCTTTAATGTGTTTCCCATTTTCTCCTTTTATTCTTCTACTGCAAAGAAAATGGGAGTGAGGAAATGTGCTTCTATCTGAATGTTACTTACTTTCAGGAAATTATACTATATTCTGCAGAGTGTTCCAGCTGAATATACATGCATAAATACATATATAATATGTGAGGGAGGTTTTTCTGGGTTTGTTTTCATTTTAAATTTGGATCTTTTTGTAGCAGAGAATTAGAGATTGCAGTGGTCGAGTGTTTAAAAGACAAAAAACTGAGGCCAGTTTCAAACTTCAAAAGAACACAAATCCACATTAATTAAGTATACATATAAACTGTGAGTTCTTACCCATTATTAATTATTATCACCACATGAAACAGTTATCAAGTTTATCCAAAATTACCTATGAGTGTACAGCACCAGAGAGCTGGTACTGTTAACATTTATTGCCATGGTCCTCAACATTATTAATCACCTAGTAGTTAAATAAAGGCCAGAGATCTCTTGGTCAAGGAGAGGTAGAATCCAATTGGGCACATTCTTTCTTTGCCACCTTTCCTTCTCATCACTCACACTTGATGCTGCTTAGCCACCTTCTAAAAAGAAAACAAGTGATTTCTTCTGCTCCAAATATAATTTCTTCTATTTTGACATCAGCAGCTGTTCTGGTTCTGTTGGGCATTTTTCTTACTTATTCTACAGTATCCAGTCTGGTTCCATTAGATATCTTGCCTGCTTCCATTCCAGCTCATGTTCTTATCTTGCAGGTTTTAATACTTGCACATGTTTTTTCATACCTCATGAGAGAATTAGTCATGAGGGAGATGGTTTATTATGATCTGGGCAACAGGCCCACAGATCTTTATGAAGTCCAATGTGACTGAGCCCTGTGACAGAAGTATGGAGTGCACCGTAGGAGGTAGTGACCAAGAACTGAATCAGACAATGGGACTTTGGGGAAAAAAATCACAAGACTTCAGCCTCTGGAGGCAACTTCTGACAGGCATGAGGTAAAGGTAACCCTTCAAGATGATGTATCTTGGCTATGCAAGTGGACCACCATGCAACAAACCCAGAAAAAACTCCCTTTGTTTTAACATGTTCTGGTGAGATCTGTGAATATTTCAACTCTTTGTGAGCCAAAAAGGACTGTCATGATTTAGCCCAAGTGAGCAGCTGAGAATCACACAGCTGCTCACTCACTCTTCTACCCCTCCCCCATGGGATGGGGAGGAGAATCAGAAGAAAAAGGTAAAATTCTAAGGTTCAGGTAAGGGTAGTTTACTAGGATAGCAAAGGAAGAGGAAAATAACAGTACTTATAACAGTATAAACAAAGCAGGCAATATGCAATAGAATTTGATCACCCCTGAAGCCTGACACCCAGGCTGCAGCCCATCCTTCATGGCCACCCTCCTTTACAGCTGAGCATGACACCATATGGTACAGAATATCCATTTGCCTAGTTGTGTCACCTGTCCTGGCTGTGTCCCAGCATCTTGTGAAAATTAACTCCATCCCACCCGAAAACCAGCACAAAAACACAGAACTGTACCAGCTACTAGGAAAAATATTAACTATATCATCACAAACTTGCTCTATCCCTTCATCCAAGTTGTTAATTACTCTATTGAACAGGGCTGGACCCAGAACTGACCCATGAGGAACACTGCATGTTCCAGGCCTCCAGCTAGACTATGTGCCAGTATTCACTACCTCTGGGTAGTTTTCAAACTACCCCATTATCCATTCGTCTAAGCCACATTTCCTGAGCTTGCCTATGAGGATGCTGTGGGAGACGATCTTGAAAGCCTTGCTGAAGTCAAGGTAAACAGCCTCCACTGCTCTCCCTTCATCTATCCACCCATGCATGCCATCGTAGAAGGCTATCAGGTACGTCAGACAGGATTCCTTCTGATAACCTTCTTTTCCTCCACATGTTTTGAGGTGACCTCCAGAATGCTCTTTCTCCAACACCTTTACAGGGAGGGAGGTGAGACTGGCTGGCCTCTAGTTTCCTCGCTCATCTTTCTTGCCCTTTTTGAAGGCTGGGGTTACATGGTCTTTTCACCAATCTTCAGGCACCTCCCCTGTTCTCCAGGACCTTTGAAAGATGATGGAGAGTGGCTTAGCAATGACTTCTGTCAAATCCTTTAGTTCTCTTTTCTTACAGGCATAAGGACTAGCACTGTAAAGATTACTTTACATGTATTTGTCTCTGGGAAGGTCATCACACCAACAGAATGTCATATAGAATCCTGCACAAGCATTTGAAGGGCAAATTTTTTAAAAATTAATAATAATTAACTTATTTTTATTTTCAAATGGCTGACATAATTCTTTATGCAGTGTGTATGTGGAAGTTGTTGTTTAGTTGCTTTTATAATTAACAAAAACAAGGACACGGCAGATTCTGTAGCCTGGAAACAGCAATTTTTTCATTCATGCTGATGTATGACTAGAACATTTTTTCTGTTTTTAGAAGGACAGAATTTTTTAAGAGTAATAAATATAGTATTTGCTAATGAAAATAACCAATTCAGTTTTGTACTTAGTGAAAGTTATAAAACAAACACGGGGCCTGAAGCACAATGAACAGTTTGAAACTTGCTCTCACAGATCACTGAAGCTTTTCACAGTTATAAAGTTCTCTTTTCTGTTTGTATCGGTTTGCGCTTAGTCTTCCAGTGTTTCATATACTGCAAAAATGAAACAGTTGCAAGCACAGTCAAAGTGCATAACCGCTCTAATTCTTCCCAGATCAATCTGTATAGCTTTTTGTTATTATTTCTGCCTTTCCACAATGAAGGTTTGCATCAGATCCTCAAGAATAGTTTGCTATTAGGTATTTTAAAACATCGAGTTTGAGAAAAAGAATTGAAAGACACCATGAAAACTTTCATTATCTTGCCTGAAAATCAGAATCACAGAATATTTGAGGCTGGAAGAGACTTCCAGAGAATGTCTAGTCTAATACCCTGCTGACACAGGACCAGCTTGTAGAGGTTGCACAGGACCATTTCCAGATAGGTTTTGACTCTCTCCAAAGATGGAGATTCCAAAACCTCTCTGGGAACCCTGCTCCCATGTTCAGTTACTCTGACAGTACAAAAAGACCAAACAAAACAAAGCCGAGAAGTGTTTTCTTATGTTCATACGAATTTTCATGGCTTTTAGTTTGTGCCCAGTGACCTCCTATTGAACAACATTGACAGGAGTCTGGTTTCATCTTCTTTGTTCTCTTACACTGAGTATTTATACACATAGATAAGATTACCCCTGAGCCTTCTCTTCTCCAGGCTTCTTCCAGCTTCCTAACTCCATATGCTTCAATCCCTTAATCATCTTTGTGGACCCTTCCCTGGATTCACTCCAGTGTGTCCATGTCTCACACTGGGGAGCCCAGACCTGTACGCAGAACTCTGTATGTGTCCTCACCGGTGCTAGGTAGGGAAAAGACCAGTTCTCTTAACCAGCTGACCACACTCTGGGTGGTGTCGGTCATTTTTTGCTGAGCAGGAGCTTTTCTGGCTGATGACCAACACATCCTCCCCCAGATATATGTCTGCAGAGCTGATTTCCAGGCAGCCATCCCCCAGACTGTCCTGTCACATGGCGTTACTCCTTCTCAGGTGCAGGACTTGCAATAGCCTCTTCTCAAGCTACTTCAGAGTTTAATTTTCTTTGTACTGATGCAGTTAATACCTGAAGAGGCATTTTAGCTACAATATGGCTAATATATCTCCAGTTCTGAGGAGTAATTTCAGAAGATATTCAGGCATCAAAGCATTTGTTATGATGGATTTTTTAAAATCTCAATTTCTTATTTTCAGGATATTTTCTACTTATGATTCTATGGTCTCTGCAATTTGTGTACCCAAAAGAGGAAATTCATACCAGTTTTCATGGCTGCATTGGATACAGAATTGTTCAGGTTATTACCTGCAAGTAAAATTACTGTAACTGATTTTTTTTTTTCATCTCCAGATAAAGCACTGTGTAGACTATTTTACATTTTGATGCAGTACCATTAGAATTTTTAAAAATAGGTTTTTCTAGTCAATGTGAGCAGCAAGCCCCATGAACAATTCAAGGACATTCTAATAATTTAGGATGTCTGTGTTACAAGTTAATTATTTAGATAGAATGTGGATATGACTGACTAATAGTCCCTGCACCAAGAAATGATTTTGATTGAATGGGCTATTCTTGACATTGTTCCAGCATAATTTTCCCCTTTATTTTGCCAAAAGTGTAGAATCAAAACAAAGGCCTGGAAAAGTTCCAGGTCCTTTGGGATGCTCTAATGATTTATAAAAAAATAAATAATTACCTAGTTTTCTGTATGTGGTGGTTTAGCCCTGGCTGGAGGCCAGACCCCCACCAAAGCCACTCTGTCACTCCCCTTTTCAGCTGAACAGGGGAGAAAATATATGTTGAGAGACTCAGGAGTAGAGATTAGGACAGGGAGACATCATTCTGCAATCAGTGTCACAGGCAAAACAAACCCAACAGGGACTAAAAAGGAAAAAAGAAAAGGTGCTTTAAGATCTGGTCACACTTCTCATTACCCAACTCTGGTGTCAGTGGGTGTGCAGGGCAGTGTAATTAATGAGATAGCTTTCTTTCCTTTATTCTGTGTTGAGTCTGTTCATAGCTTAAAAAGACAGCTGACTTTTTC
Organism: Zapornia atra; assembly: GCA_013400835.1. Classification (NCBI taxonomy): domain Eukaryota; kingdom Metazoa; phylum Chordata; class Aves; order Gruiformes; family Rallidae; genus Zapornia; species Zapornia atra. The sequence goes on along the minus strand of VZTU01031001.1, from coordinate 6,837 downwards.
CTTCTTTAAAAAAAAATACACAGGTAATATTGCACTGAAAAGCAAACAGAAGAGAACTCAGATCTTGAAATATTAATAAATTATTATGCATGACTTCCTTCATTTACACATGATCAACATGACACCCTTCTACAATGAATAGCAAAAAGCAGAAATCTAGCACATAACCTACACTGGTGATGAGAAACAGTCAGTTATGAAAATAGTGCCTACAGTAAGAGACTTAAACACAATCGAGTTATTAACAAGGCATTTCCTTGAGATGTACTGGGCTCCCCAGTTCAAGACACACGGGAAACTACTGGAGAGAGTAGTTCTGTGCATTTAGGATCAAATGATCATTCTAGGAACTACCAGAAATATGAAAAAAAATTGATTTAACAGGTTTTAACATTGTATTATATATGTAATATTTGTCTTTGGTGGGAATATTTTAATATTTAAATATTAAAAACTCATTATATTTCCAAATACACATGACAATAGTGAAATGAAAAGAAATTCCAGCATTTACGTGAAAAACTTAGTGTTTTGATAGAACAATTGGTGTGAGTTAATGACTAATGAATAATTAAACATCTTTGAGAACATTTTAATGGTCCATGACTTTGCCGTAGGCTGTTAAAACTACAGTTCAGTCCTTAGATAGCAAATGATTTAGAGGTGCTGATACAATATTATTAATATCTTCAAACTTCTTTTGAAGACACAGAGGTTCTTGGGAACTGTTGCTGTATAAAATATTCCACACTAACATTAACTGTTGTGATTCATGATTCCTGTGGTTTGTGGAAAGTCTGGCTGAAAGTATCTTTTCCTGCATAACATTATTTAGATCACAAACTTTCTGAAAAATAAATATAAAAGTAAGCACTTCTGACATCACTGTTTTACTGCTCTGATTGTTGACATGAAATTATTATTTAAATTCTCATGGCAAGGTTTCATATGAGGTTAGGCATGCCCAGACCAATAAAACCCAAACAAAATCTAAACCCACTCCCCCCAAATATTAATTTCCTGCTGTCTTCACAGGCAAGCGATGCTGTCACCTGAGCATATATTTTGCTTCTATTCATTAGTCTAAACTTTTTATGTTGCAGCCATGTATTCCCACTAAAAGCTTAAATATCTGTTCTCTTGCTCTCTGTAAGTGTTGAGGTCTTTCACATTTAAGTTTTAAATAAAATGTTAGTTATTAAACAGCTGACTATATTCCTATTTTGATCCATTTATTCCTGATTTCTTTGGAGTTACTTTGTTTTTATAAGCTAAGTGTTAACACAGTGCTTGGATTCCATCTAAAAGTTTATGAAAATGAGCCATAACTTCCACTTGCTCTCTTTGCATGTACATCATGGAGTAGTTCTATAGTAGATATATATAGTTCTATATGTTCTTGAGAAAAGTCTGGCTTTGCACAGCTTCTACAGTATATTATTACTTCAGGAGCAAGATTAAAATAAATTTTGGTAAATTCTCCTGTAGCCTCTATAATGAAAGGAAGTAGGGATGAGGGGAGGGAAGAAATAATAAAGGAATGGCTGTCTTTGTATGCTGGAAAAGGGAGGTTCTGCCACGCTTCCACAGGAGTGAAATGGCTGAAGTGGCAATCTTGGTTAGTTCTTTGTGTATTGGTTTCACATTAGTGCAACTGCACTAAAATCAGTTATGTAACCATGTAAGAATGTAACTATGCATTAGCAGAACAGGTCCCAGGTATTGAATATTTGCTGAAAAGAGGACTGAATAATCTATAGCTGCTTTCAAGGATGGACAAGTGAAGAAATAAAGGGCATAGCTAAGACTGAGCTTTCAAAGTTCTTAACATCTACAAGTCTGATAACTATTGCTTAACTTCTTGTTTAGGACATAAGGTTTGTGTATAAAATGACTTTATGTAATTCTTTGTCAAAACTTGCTAGTCAGCCTAATACTCTAATTGCATAAATAAGAAGATGAACAAAACAGAAGAGTATTTACATTCCAATGTGTACATATCTTAAAAATTACTTGATTTTCTGAGAGCATCCTGTCAAAATTAAGGCACAGCTGTTTTTGCATGATGGGGAAAATTGCAGACAAAAAGTACTTCCTTCAGTGGGAGCTGAAACTAGTTATTATTTAGCAGAAAGAATTCAGTGCCTGACTGATTTGTTCCTTACACTTAACGGCACCCTTCTAACTTAAATCCTTCTATGCAGTAAATTTATGGATTGAGCACCAGTGAGTACAGACTGAGCTAGTTCTTCTGAACTCAAAGATATTTAAGTTTATGCAAATAGAATCAGCCTGTGATTCATAAATGCAGGATGTACCTTCTTTCAGAACTAATAATGAGTTTAAGCCTTTTAAGTAATTTCTAAGTTTCTCAAAGGTTGTCGATCAGTGAAATGATTTCCTAATTAGTACTCCATCACAGGAAGAAGGCAGACTACATGTTCTGAAATGGGGAATTGACAGATTCAAAGTGGGAATAGTTCGAAGCCTAAAAAATCAAATGACACTTCATACAGATACTCTGCCTGTTGTGTCTCACATTACCATTTACAACTATCCATATAGTCAGTGCACTTTCTTTAATAAGAGATAAATGGGAAACCAGGTCAGCTTGCCCTAAAGAAGCAAACAGAATACAAAAGATAAAGAAACCTGTCATTTTGGTATCATTGGCTCTATAGTCAACCATCCCTGCCTTGCACTACACTTAGTGACCAAAAAAAAAAGAAAAGGCCAGCTGAAGTAAGAATAATCACACACAAAATTTCCAGAAGGAGGTAAAATTCAGTCTGAATTTCTATGTGGCTAAAGACTTTAAGAGGAAATTGCACAGCTCGTACCAGGTTTCATACTGCGCCAATTAAGAAATCAAGAAGTGAAGAAAATAAAATCCTCACTGAAAGCAAAAACAGTCCTGCTTGCTTTTTCTTTTTGTTTCTCATTAATAAAGAGCTGGGATTTAGAATTTCATATGGTTTGTGAGAGAGAAAAAGTAAACCTTACAATCAGATCTCTGAAGTTGTACAATTGCAATAAACTCCTCCAACTCTCAGCAAACTTTCGGACAGACAAAATAATCTCTTCTGTCCCTGTACTTAGTTTCCACTGGCTTTTGATGTTATTTTTCCTCCACATACCTTTTAATGACCTCTAAGTTTGGGCTTAGCTCTCATTGAAATACATTTTTGTATTATTCTAGACCTTAATTAAAAGGTTTTTAATTATTAATGGTGAACTCAACATTTATTCAAAAGCCTCTTGAAACCGTAAGTTTTTCTTGCCTCTTTTTGTTAATAACTTTGATAGGTTTTAGTGAAGAATTTTGATGAATAAGGATGACAGTAAAAATGAGGATTTAGATTATGAACTGCAGTTCTGTGGAACAGTGTGTCTTCTAAATGTTCCAGCAAGGAGAGGGGATTAGGCTGAATTTCAGTTGCAGACTGGTATTGCTATTTGAGCATTCCGCTTCTAGTTTTGAAAGTTTTGTTTAGTCAGAAATGATTGGCTGAAGAGATATTGATTGCAAATAATTTTGGTTTACATGAATAAGTATATTGTTTCTTAAAAATATACTGGAATTATTTAGGCATGGAAAAAAATTGTGGGATTTAATATTTTCTTGAGTATTTGGAAGACGTAGTTTGTTGGTTTTTTTCTTTAATGCAACATCTATGTAATCACTAATTCTGTTTATTAGAGGCACATTTTTCTCACAAACTAGAGATTAACTTCACCATATCTTTCTCCTGTAGGTTAGTCAAGTGAATCCCGATACATTTGTGATGCTTACATTGAAATGAAGGTGATCGATTCAATTAATAAAACAATTAACTAGTCCATTAATTCATGCAAGACCCAAATTAAATTTAAACCTTTGCAAGTTTTGTTGTCCCTCATTTTCTAACAGTGCTCAAATACCTTTAAAATCCCAGAGAATCTACAAAACAAGAAAAGTAGAGGTGGGATCTTTCTAGTCCCACAGAGTCATCCTGCAGCAAAGACAGTCTTTCAGCACTCAGAGCTGTGCTGGTAACATGGGAAACGTGCCCATGGATCACTAAAGAATTTACAGAGAAAAGAAGCTCTAAACCAAATGTACAGATCATATCACATTCAGCCAACGTTGCAGTGCTCCAGAGCAACTGAAAATACTAATACCAGGAGGTTTAAGGAACATATTAAAGAACAGTGGCTAGCTGTAAGACTGTGTGAAGTGCACATGGTAAAGGAAAAAAAACCCAACCCAAAAACTCCAAACCAAAAATAAAAAATAAAAAAAAAACCCCAAAAATTCCTTATTTGGTAAAACTAAAATTCCTATCTCCTGTCATAGCTAGATCTTAGGATATATTTTTACAATTATTTACTGCTGAAGTCAAGATTTTTCTATCCTGCAGCTCTAATAAAACACAGTGAATATAACTTGAAATAATAACAAGAGTTTTAAAATTCAGGTTTTAATATAATTTAGCACAATTATATCTATTATGCTATAATTTAATGTATAAAGATTATTAATTTTTGTTTAATAATTTTTGCTTTATTAAAATAATGAATGTAATAATATTCTTCCTAGATATTGCTTTAGTGATACAATTATATATTATTTTAATATGCTGTTCGGTACCTCTAAATTATTAAAAAGAATAGAAAATAGGTCATAGAGCAATTTGATCATGTAAATAAGGTAATGACTCGCAAAAAGAAGTGTACACATTAATTTTGGTTATGTGTATATATATTAATAAATGAACAGTACCTCAGCAATTACCATGTATGTGCACATATATATGTATATTTTAACGATTCCTGTGTCAACATTATGAGTGTAGACTACTGATGTCAGTAGAATCATCACTTCTGTTTCTGTTGTCTGTTTCAATTTAAGATAGTCTTTGAATTTAAGATAGTGCCTTCTTTTGATTTTGCATAGATCCTGTGGTAGACACCAATGGCAATATCCTGCTCATTTACATTGCACTGGAGCCCATCCATCTCAAGAGACTTGGCTTCAGTGTGCTTCTTACTGTTTATTTATCCATTAAAAAACTATGTGTACAACTCAAAATTCAAGGAAGCCTGCATTAGCAATTAATGAAAAAAACCAATTAGGTTTTAGGTAGATTAAAAGTCTTCTAATGACAAGTCCCTGAAATAGCCCACTTTGACTAATCATTAATAAGAGAACTGCTTTTGTGTTATCGGTTTGCAGTGATGTGATCATAATACATAGTTAAAACCAGATCAAGACAATGGGTACCATTGAGTTATTAGAAAATAAGTTTGTCTTGTGTTTAGTATTTTTTTTAGAAATGGATACTTGGAAAATATGCATAAGTAGACACCGAATGCCCTAATTATTAAAACCATGCTTTTTTCCTTTGTAAAAATTATACAATAAGATTATAATTTGTGTTCTGTTGTAGAATTAACATGAAATCTCCTGAACCTTTTTGAAAGCAATGATGTTGTTAATCTTTTCTCTTTCACTGACATAGTTTTGGGTAGCTGGGTTCTGGCGGAGAAGTGGGGGGGCTGCAGGGGTGGCTGCTGCAAGAAGCAGCTAGAAGCTCTCTATAGGCCTGACAGAGTAAACATCAGGTGACTCAAGGCCGGAGTCATTGGTGATCAAGGCCCAGCCCATCAGCAATGGTCACAGCACCTCTGGGAATCACATTTATAGAAAAAAACCCACCAGCAGCTGCAGTAGAGTCCATCCCAGTCAAAAGCTTGACTCCACCCTTTCTTTGGGAGATGAATATTATAGACACAATAACTGGAAGAAATGAAGCATGTTCAATCTTTAAGATCTTATCAAATCTCAAAATGATAAACTTTCACTCCTGTACTACTTTGAAGTTTAAAGATTATATTTACTTATACAAATAAGTTAGTCATACAACATTTTCCTTGAATCTTCATAACTTCACAAGAATACTGGCTTATTTTTGGCTTTTCTTGTTTTGTTTTACTTAGGAAATGAAGCAAATATAATTTCTTCAAGTATATAGGATTTTATTTGCTATGTTACAAAATCTATAGAAACCTTCAGCTCTTTAATTTTAAGTATTTCAGACAGAAATAGCTTTTGTAAAAAAAGATATTTACATTTTCGTTGTGTGGAATTAGAATGATACTAAACTCTACTGTGAAAATATAGCAATGTATCCTAAACTATTGCATGAAGTAATTACTGAACAGCGTACATGTAATCTATTTACAGTTTGGCACACAATTTTGGGTTCATGTGAAGTTAGATCTAAAAAAATTTTAGAAATGACTGTTTAAAGTTGTGTCCCATCTCATGTGAATAAACTTATTGTTATATTAGAGATCTTGGGATGAAAACGTTTGGGGTTTTATTTGGTTTTGGTTTGGGTTTTGTTTGGGTTTTTTGGTGAAAAAATTGAATTATTCACATGGTTGACTGGCTCCATATGGATAACTAACAATGCAACTAATTTATTTATAATTATATCAAGTGCAAAATACTTTTCCACTTTTTTTTTTTCCTTGGAGATATATAATGCCAATAATGATTATAGAATTGTGCCATAAAGAATGTAGGAAGTGCACTAAACTAATAGCTGGAAGGATGACAAATCATTATTAATTGCTCTAGGATGCTGGCATGCTTTGGAGATGTAACTTCTGATCCACCTTAGGACCACTAAATTTTTAGTCAAAAGCCTGGAACTGAGAATCCTCTAGTGTTCTGTGTGGAGTCTACTTGTTGGATCACAGTGCAGATGTAGCCAGAAGCATGCCTTGCACTTGCTTTCACTTACCTAATGGTAAGTAAAAGCAAAATTTCCCCCCCTCCCCCCCAAAAAA
>VZTU01030999.1:4405-23258 GCA_013400835.1 Zapornia atra | reverse complement strand
GAGAAATTATTTTTAATTTTTAAATAATATTAAAAGGAAGTATATGAAGGAAAATTTCATTAAAGAATAACTTATTTACCTGTGACTAATTCAACTCAGGGGATAAAAAATAACAAGAATCCCAGCCTGTCTCAATTATTTTGAGTCCCTTGGTCCAGTTCCACTGGTGCTTCTGGCGGGGTTTTTATACCAATAGAGAAAGTATAGGAAGACTGTACCATGAACTTTCTTACTCAAGATATCTTTTCCCAGTGAAGACATAAAACTATAGTGCCTGGGAATGATATATATATGTCAGAAGAGAATTTGCCGAAGACAGGAAATCCTCTGCCAGTGATTTGCAGCTAGGTTATGGTTCATTTGTAGCAGCTGAGTGGCACAGAGGGATCATAAGTGTATTTGAGAATCTGGCACAATATTTCCCCGAGGTGTTTCCATTACTGAACTAGCTGAACTACTATACATTTTACACATTCTATGATCTATTATAGCCCTAGAAACCAAAACAAAACAAATATACAGAATGATACTTTGTCTATTATAGATATTTATGGACATTATTTATACTTGGTTGGTTTTTTTTCAAAACCTTCTGATATTTCTTCACTGCATTTTCATACAAACTATTCTTTCTAAAATTAGATATTTAAATTCACACCATCTAGCTATAAATGTCCAATAATTTGAAACTACAATCCTAATCTATAGAGAAAAGACATGCCCTGGCATTTTACCAATTATATTTCTGGAAAGATTAGATTCATACTCCCCTCTCCTCCAATAGAACAGTGTATATTTCTGCTAGTTTTTAACAAGAATGTAATGGTGTTCCTTCATATTTTCAACACAGATTTACAGTATTAGCTTGGCATTTCAAGAGACCAGCATTTGTAGTAGGAACTCTCTACTGTGCACATTTTTCTTGGATTATTAATATTGACTCTAACTTTAACAAACTAACAGTAAAAATGCAAAGAGCAGAATAATTATGAAAACAACCTTATTTTTCCCCTTCCTAAGGCTTGTCCCTACCATGCTGCACTGTATATATGTTTAAGCAAACTATACATAGCTATCATTTACAGATTCCCATGTGAGATCAAAAGCATTATTATATTTAATTTAAAAATCAACAAAAACCCACAAAATAACCAACACCTGCCCAAATAAAAAACCTCAAAACCAAAACCAAAACAAAACCCACCCCACATGTTTTCCATTCATTATGGAGGCATGATAATGATAAATGCTTTGTAAGACTATCTGGATAATGTATATACATATATTTTGAGGTACACATGAAATAGATGTAAACTGTGAAAGGCTGTTTTTACAGCAGCATAAAGCATCTTATTAAATACTTTGGCTATTAAAAATGAAGCAATCATGGTTTTACTTTTACTTATTCCTATTTAGAGCTTTCTGTTTGCATTTCTAAGAGCTATCTTCCCTAAAGTAGAGATTAGGATTTAGTTGGGATTTATGGCAGCATAAGGGAAAAAGCTGCCAGAAGTTATTTTAATCCATTAAAGGGAACTGTATAAAATGATGGAATCACAAATTACAGATAGCATTTGCCAAGTAAGATTTTTTTTTTCCTTATGATTAAATCCTGACATATCCCTTCTGTTATTTACTAAAAGGCCTAACTTTTATTTGTTTACTTTGCAGAATAGTTTTGCTCATTACTATTTAAAGCTGTTAGTAGATACCAATTAAGACAATAAATATCTTGTGAATAACATGCCATTCTGAGAAGGAAAGGGGAAAGAGAGGGGTCTTTAAAACACAATTCTAATCTCTTGTAAATTGCTAAACTCTGAGAGCTGCTCAGCACCCTCAGCTGCCACTGCAGTCAATGGGAGCTGTAAATGCTCACAATCTCTTTGGCATCCTAGTCCTTGAGCACCTGGTAGTCTTACATGTCCTACTTGTCTAGGGCTTAAAAGAAGTCAGTTCCAAGCATTTGCCCACATTGTATACTGTGCTGTAGTGTAGGGATATGAGTGTCCTATAAAACAGCTAGTTCGAGCACTCCTAGCTGTTTAGAAGAAATAAATTAGGAATGTAATTCCCGGAGGAACTTTTGGGTCCATATCCTGCTTGATACTTGATGACTCTGTGATTCTTCTGTTAAAGCCGAAGGAAAACTGATGCTTTCAGAGGCAAATGACTGTGCCAGAAGGATTTTTCTCATGAGGCAGGTAACTTGTTGCAGTGAATGTCACAGCTGTGAAGGAGGTCTCACCTTACTGCTCAGGGGCCAGACAAAGCTGTTCACTGAGAAGCACTCTTGCTCATGCTTTTTCCCTGGTGGTCCCTGAGAAATGACTGTTGAGGAGGTTCACTTCCAGCATGGCAACAACCACCAAGAGGAGATTTTCCTGTCATATGGTAAATATATATGCAGTGACATATTAGGGGAGAAAAGTAAGAAACAGTAAAAGCCGAGGAGATGGCTACTGATAGTAAAATGATACATGTGGTCAGAAGCTAACTTTCTTTCACTTTTCTGAAGAGGAAGAAGATAACCAGCATAGAGAATTTGACATTATTTTATCAACAGAAACTTATTTCAAGCTGTTCCTTTAGAGGAAAAATGTATTTCTGAGCACAGGTTTACCTGTGTCCCCAAAGGAACATGCATTAACCCTACTGCTTCCAGGGAGACCTTAGATGGAACTACACTGCCTAAGCAGTACATTATGCCACATAGATGTGCTGCAGCTGTTGTGCATGGCTTTTGGCTATCAGTGGTGAAACTCTCAGTCTCACCTAATTCATTAGTCATAGTCACTATGCGGATTTTTAGACCTTTATTCTAAGGTTAACTTTCACTCAACAATGCAAGTGATATAGGTAGTTGCCAACACAAAAATAAAAGCTAAGTCCAATCACTGAGACAACAATAAAGAGTAGATTGATCATGAACAATTCTCATTTTGCTTTTTCTATTTTCTGTCTTTATTAAGCAGTATTAATAAGCAGAAAAATAAGTACCACTTCCTCTTATTAATGTTGATGAGGAAATTACTCGTTTTCACAGAAAATAATGATAATTTCTTCAAGCAATTTTCATAAGAGAAAACTATTTTCATTGTTCCTTTTTATTGTCAGAGGAGACAAAACAGAAAACTTTTATCTTACAAAAGCAGATAATTTTAATCAAAAAGTCATGATTTAAATTTTTTTTTTAAGGTTTAGAACCCAATAAAATACTTTTCCCATGTCTCTGTTTTATGGATATGATCTGGGCAAATGAGAAAATAAATAGTATTGCATCTGAAATACATTTCTAGGAAGATATCCATTCTGGCATCAGGAAAAAATTGCAATGTCACTGAGAAACCAGTTATTTTATGTTTGGTGGTTTGTTGGTTTGTTGTTTGCTTTTTTCCATCAGGCCAATGAGAACAAAAGCCCAGGTAAAAATTATGGCATTATTAACAAAATATATATTTGCCTCACAAGAAAAAAGAGGTACAGAAATTATTTTCTCCATTACCTTTCTAAAAAAATAGTTTTATATGATGTTAAAATAGCATTTGCTTGCAATCTCTGAGAAAATGTCCCTCTAAATATTGGATAAGCAAAAATTTATGTGATGTTTTTAATTGCTATGAATATTATGGGTTTATTTTATTGTTCTGTTCAATTATTTTATATGTATACCAAATTTTGCAATTTTATACAGATTTTGTAATATTCTCAGTTTTGGAAACCTCAAAGAAGAGATGAAATTTAAGCTATTATAATTATCTTTTGAATAACTTAATTAGTTCCTGAAATTATGTTACTTCTGAAATCTTATGATTATTCACTGAGACTTCGTATTCTCCATATACACATTTTAATGAGCTTTCATTATGGTTTTCAGTCATATACAATGTGGTTTTGTTTTTCTGAATTTGTTTTCAGACTGCAAAATGATACTTAGCTAATTGGTGACATCATATATTCATGCTGCAGACATGTTAAATTGAGAATTTTACTGATTATTTTTCTTGTTATGTATTTCTTTTATATCAGGCCTAGGGAAGCAATCAAAAAACAAAGTGTGTGATAGAGGTAAATTACTATGAAGTCACTCAAGTTGACCATCAAGGAGGTCTATGCTGGCTCTATAATTTATGAACCTGTTTCACTATAGCACTTAATTAGGATGAGCTCCAAAACAGTAGGAGTATTTTCTCAAACAGTAACAATGCGAGGGTGGATGTGGCTTAAACTGACAGGGACTAACTTGATGATGACTTTCATGGAAAAAGAGATTAAAAATCTGTAGCAATTTAATAGTCTCATTATTGAGCCATTTTGTTTTTTGTGGCTTGTGATTCAAATGGCCAAAATACTTTTATCGACATAATATCCTTGCTGTTGTGTTCGTACGGAGTTGACCTCTTAGTATTCCACAGATTTGAAGTAAATATTAGGAAGAAAAAGGCTACTAACACTAAAGGTCTCCCTTGGCTCTAAAGGCATTCTAGAAACTTGAAAAATATTTCTAAAAGTTAGAGATTAGACTCTAAAATAGCATTTCATAAGGACTACAGGTAAAAACAGTATTAAAACTATTATAAGTGCCTACCTTAATAAAAACCATAAGTCAAAAAGGCCACATCCTTTTTCTGGCACTCTTATTTGGTACCTAGAGCTCTAGCACATATTGTGTTTCTGAATAAAATCATACAACAAGAAATTACTTGAAATCAGGAGGTACTGTTTTTCATAATTTTGTCATTTCAAAATCCTTTAAATGATAGCAGTGAAATCAAATACTCATTCAATCACAGTCTGAATTATATTTCACTTTTGTTTAAAGCTCAACATTCTTTCCTTATGTTTTAACATTATATGAGGCTTCAGGTTAATTTTTAATTGTTTCTAAAATTAATTAATTCTGGTCTCAGTTCATCGAAAATGTTCCTTGAATTTTAAAGTACATATTGAATTCCTGGTTCTTAATTCTGTAGCAGCTTCTAGGTGCCTAGATGTGTACTTGAAAGAGGGGGTTAATCATCATGATATTCTGGTTCTTGCCTGTAAGTAGCTCTTGGCTAATTTAGGCAACTCTGGGACTCTAGGGTATAATGAACAGAAAAGACATTCAAAAAGCACAGTGCCGTACAAGCTCATAAGGCTTTCATAAATAACGTAAGCAACTATTGCAGACTTAGTCTTTTATCTAATTAATGGGCTATGCATGCCTGGAATGACTAGCCTTTCATATTTTCTTTCTGTTAGTTTTCTAATATGATATATGAGGCGAAAATATATTGCACATCTTATTATCACTGTTTTGCCTGTGGGAAAAGAAAGTAATTGCATGCACTTTGGTGAGACTTACCAAGTAAGTAGAAATGAAAGACACTTGTTTGTAGCAGAAGAAACTCATACTACAAAACTATGCAGCCATTACAATTGCATATATTCCTTCTGCTTCTTTTCTTTAAGAGCAGCCAATAGTAATAACTTCTAAAGAGTGTTTTAGTGGCTTAGTCTAGAACTTGCTGATCAGGTAATCTCAGTGTAATTCTTTGTTGGGCTGTGGGTTCTCTGTTACCTTGTGTAAATTGTCTGGACATTTAAAAGTGAATAAATACCTAATAATGATGATTTTAGCCTTTGAAAACTGCTTTGGGAATAAGATGCATTACCATTATCTGGTCTGTTCAGTTTCTCAAAGTCTTATCGTCTTTCCAAGACTTTCTGTGTGGGAATACACACTTCAAGGTCTATGCAATATCCCACATGCGATAAAAGCCTACTCTGTCTTTGGTATGAGAAAACTGGAAGATGGGCTGATAATTTTCTGTGGCACAGTGTGTAAACTCCACCACAGAGTAGGACTTGCTAGCATGAGCAAAGTTTTGCATCGGTTACTCTTAAGTGGTTGCTGGAGAATTTGTTACATATGGCTAGCTTATGTCTGCCTTCAGAAAACATCTCATCAAATGTATGAGTCATAGTACCACATATTTTCACAGCCCAAACAGATAACTTTTTTTTTTTTTTTTAACACACAGCTTGTGCACATATTGGCATACACATATGTAAGTGCATGACAAAATTCCAAAGCTTAAAACCAACCCATGAATGTCACTGAATATGCACTGTTGAAGTAAGTTCAAAACCCTTCCTTCCTACGCTTTGGGATGTTCACTGAAGTACAGTACCATTGTTGTAAGTTCATTCATTTCAGCAGCAACTTATAATTGTTACCTGGCACATTTGCAGGCAAAGCAGCAAAGTGTTTCCCCCAATCCCTCTGTTTTGAAAGAAAATTAAATATCTTCTAATCTTAAATGAATATTCATTGGAGAGGAGACTGGGAAAAGGACAACTTTATGACAGCTAGGCAGTGCCATTTGGATCAGTTCTGTGCTGCAATGGTTTTCATCGCTGGTATATAGAACAAAGTTCTCATGACTTTTCTGCAGTGCTTATTGTTTTGTTTCACCATCTGATATATATATCAGCCTTTTTCATTGTTATTACAACCAGGCTACTTCATTGGTAACATCCTGAAATTGAATAACGCGTTATGAATCAGACTATACCTCTATAGTCTTTTTCAGAAGCTGTTACAAAGCTGTTTTGGGGTTTGGATTCTTCAGATTGTGGCACCTCAGTGTTGTAGTTTGGTGTAACTGCTGCTTCAGTGGCTCTTGTAGGCTGCAGTTACAGCTTTCTGCAAGCCCCATATTTTGAAAAAACACTGGTACATTCAAGGCCAAATTTGAGACCAAGCCTATCAGAGCTGGTCATAGCGCCTCTGTGAATCACATATAGGAGAAAAAAAACTGCTGGCAGGCGCACTTTGCCACCGGAGCGGGAGTGAGAAGATGTAACAAGCTGCACGGACTCCAAGGCCAGGCCCGCAGGAGGGGAGGGATGAAGAATGCGAAGAGAAAGTTTCCCCTGCAGCTCGTGGTGGAGTCCATGGTGAAACGGGTGTCCCCCCGAAGCCCATGGATGAGGACGGGGAGCAGAGACAACTATGCCCTGTGAAGATTGATCCACGCCTCAGCAGGTTTGCCAAGGGACTTGTGACTTTGCGGGGGACCAGGCCGGGGGGTCTGGACCCGGACGTCAGCACCCTATGGAGGGGAGAGTGATCCCTCTGTCCTTATCTCAAGTCCTAAGCCTCCTAATATCTATTTTCTCCCCCTTTTCGGCTGAAGGGGGGAGTGAGCGAGCGGCTTGGTGGGTATTGGGGCTTTAGTTAGGTCCAAAACCACCACACTCAGTTAAGACATTTGAGACCAGAATTAGTTTAATCTCATTTATTATAGAAGGTAACATAAAGATTAAGATTATTATTTTTCTTTAAATGCTTATTTATCTCCAAAGATGTTTAGTCAACATACTCAAATGAATATTTATTACACTTATGTACAAACTCCACCCCGCAAGTCTAAACTGCAACTGAATAAAAAATTTATAGAACTCCTGTTCGCCAGATCTTCTTAGACATCACTATGGTGCTGGAGGTGTAATAATCTTTCAAAAATAGGTTTGATGTGAATCACATGTAATATTTTCTTCTGAAAATGTCTTAGGGAAGGGAAAATTATCAGCTAGAATGAATAAATAAGAGTCTATTTTGGGTTTTTTTTTTTCCTCTTTCTCTGTGTTCTCACAGCTTTCCTTCCCTGGCCTTGTCTGCTCAACAATTCTAACAGATTAACAGACATATTCATTATTCCTTAATATTAATGCTTATGTTCATATTTAATATTTTTCCTTTTATATTTAAAATCCCTGAAAGGCTTTTCTTTTGTTCTTACCCCTCTTCCAGCCCCCTTCCTGTTAGTTGCTATTTGCTCCTACAATGTTGTAATAAACACTACTGAAGGTAGATATATTTTGTTAATAATTCTGGCAATTATTTCTGTATTTTTACTGAAGAAAAATATACTAGATATTGAAAAATATTATAAATCAAATAGCATATTTAGATATATCCACTCCATAAGCAGCTTTGATAGGCTAATTGCATCAACTGGTGTAATTTTGCTAATGTGTTTAGTACTGGAAACATTTTACTTGAGGTTTTTCCAGGTATGTCAGAACCACTTCTCCCAGAAGCGTTTCAAAAGTTGCTAGGTCAAGACAACTATCCCAGCAGCAACTTGAACACATATCAAGATGATGTCTCTCTGTTTTGGTTTCCATGAAGAAAAAAACCAAACGTGTAAAGACAGTAAGTATATTTTTTGCTTAATTAAGTCCTTAAATTTGATTATAGGTTATCCAGGAACTTGAGTCAGGGTTAAATTCCCTCCCAAACTCCTACTTGCTGTAGTTTCCATCTTTTTATTTGGTACTTTTTGTTTGTTGTTGGCTTTATGTAGGCATTTTTTCTCCCTTATTTATCATTATTTATATAAATCCACAGGCAGTGGAATTATTTATGGGTATGCAAGACCGTCTGAACTTTTCACTGATGGGACCCGCAAAGACAGTATCTCTTACAGTATAATACATCAATAGTGTTCAGCACTTAATAATAATGTCAAGGTTTACTTTCAGAAATGCTGTTAAAATAAGGCATTTGTTTCTGATCTTTATTTATTATTTTTGTGTAGGACTAAAATGTTAGGGGGTTATAACTTCTAGATTTTCCTATCACTTTTTTTTTTTTCTTTTTTCCCCTGTTGTGTTTGTGTTAACTAATTCCAAATTATAAAAATGTCACTTTATTTTTGGATGAAAGTTGTAGGTAAGGGTCAGACTGGTTGCTCAAACTTTCTTTTTTAAGAAAAAAAAAAGCCTGTGCACTAGTAACTATGCAGTATCTATTTTTAAGGATTTTAGGATTTCTAAGGATAAAACTATAACTTCCTTTAAAATGCAAAGGCATATTTGTGTTTTAGCAACAAATTATAAAATTAACAAGGATTTAAACAATTAGATACAAGTTAAGAAAGTGTCCTGTTTTTTTTTTTTTATTTATTTTATTTTTTGACTGTGTTTGCACTGTACTGGCTACTAGAAAGAAAAAATAACTATGTTTTGGATTTAATATGAGACTAATTCTCATGACAACATGTTAACTAAAAGTTGTGTCTTGGTGGTTGTAGTGTATACACTACATGGATTTTTCACTTTGCACTCCCTTTCACTTTCTCTTTCACTCTCTGTACCCTGCCACAACACAAGAAGTTGGGAGGGCACAGCCAGGACAGCTGACCCAGACTCGCCCAAGGGATATTCCCTACCACAGAATGTCATGCTCCAGATATAACTTGGGAAGCTAGCCAGGAGGTGGGGTCACTGCTCAGAAACAGAGTGGTCATTGGATTATTTTATTCTTCCTTTGCATGTGGTAAGCAATTGCATTTGTGCATCACTTGATTATTGCTATTATTTTTATTACTATCAATATTCTCTTCCTTTGCTATCCTATTAGACTGTCTTTATCTCAACTCACACAAGCATTCAGGGTTGTTTGGTTTTTGTTTTTTTCTCTATCCCCTTGAGGAGGAGGCGTGAGCGAGCAGCTGTGTGATACTTAGATCTGGGGTTAAACCATAACAGAAGGTTATAAAATTAACTCTCTCAGCATGGGCATCTTCTTCTATTGTTCTTAATGAGTCTGGAGATATCTTCAAAAAAACCCACTACTTAAACTTACTCCTCTAGTCTTTTAAGACATCTCCAGGAAAACCCAGTGAATGTAAAGGATGGATTCTTCCCTTTCTTTATGTAAATGAAATGTTTTTGTCAACCCATTAATCAAAGCTTCATGTCAAGGAAAATAGATGGTGAAACATTAAGGAAGTAAAAGCCATGACCTCTATGAATTTCTGGAAATTAATTTTAAATACATTCCTGATAGTGATTATTAGCAGATGATCAGCATACTTAGGTCTGCAAAAAAATTTCATTTACAGTTTCTGAAAATAAACAAACAAAAACTAGTCTAACTTCTAAAACAAACAACCAAAAAGTATTTTAATTTCAGGAGCTTAGCAATGTTTTTGAAGTTACTTTATCTGCCTGTATATTCCTCTAATAACAGAAAACTAATTTTTCCTCAAACTCTAGAATCTAAGGTTTCTATTTGTTAGTGATTTAGGCAAAAACTACACGTTATCATGGGTTATTTTGTTCTTGTGTTGCTTTTTTTTTTTTTTATATAAAGCATTTCATAAGAATCTTCAGTTAAAACTAAGAGACTGACAAAACAACCAACCAACCAACAACAACCCCCCCCCCAAAAAAAAAACCCAAACCAAAACAGAACAAAAAACCCCACAGAACCACTCAAAGAGACTTATGTCACTGAATAAAAAAGCAAGTGAGGTGATGGGGGGGCGGTGGGGGATGGACACAGCACAAGGTTTGTACAGCGGAACAAGTGAAGAAAATAGAAGATGAGACAGGAGAACCTCAATAAACAGCAGTGACATCTAAATATATATCAAGAAGCCCGAGTTCTACGACTGATTTTCTTCACTAGGAAAGAATCTCTAAATACAGGTGTTAGTCAATGTCATTCTGAAGGACAGCAGCTCATAGCCACCCTAGAAATTAAATTTTAAAATGTATTTTCCTTGTCAACTCAAACTCATTCAAATGACTATTCACTTTTCAGGTCATATTGTTATTTACATAATTGGCTGGAGCTAATATATACTAGTTCAGAAATATTTTGATACACTGCATTTTCTTTCTTTATGACTCATGCTTCGTGCCTTGATATTTATCACAGATTCAGCTGCACACTCTAACTGTTGAGTTTGTGACTACTTTACTGATTAAACTGAATATTTTAGTAACAGAATTTACATATACACTGATTGCCCCGTGTACTTGTTTTTTGTTTTTTTTTTTTTTTTTTTTGAGGGGGTGGGGAGGGAATGGTAAAGAGCGTTACTTTCATGGCTTTCTATGATGTATGCTCTGTCCCACTGATGTACGCGTGACTAAAGTTTGTTCAAACTATTTACAGATGTTTTACGTTTAACAGGACTCAAGCACAATGCACTTCATTCCAAACTTAGACCTTTTGGGAAATTAAAAAATTAATAGCTTTCTTAAAAGGAAAGAAGTAAGTTCGCTAGTGTGATGGGAGCAAAGGGATGTTTATGAAAACCTGTCTAACATCTAGTGATAAGCAGACACAAGGCCTACACAGCCAAGAATCATATTATCTATAATTTGGGAAGACTGAAGACCATATTGTGGATGTGATAGGACTGTGGTTTTGGCTGTTATATAAAGCAAGCATCACAATCCTCTGTTATAAATCTATACTTTGATGTTCATTCCTGATTTCACAGTAAAGACTACGAAAGCAGGTCACTGTTTGGAATGCAAAGTTCTTTCTTTTTTTTCTGATAACTTTGAAAAAAAATTCTGTTTCCACTTCCACCCAGCTGTTGTTTAACCCCAATTGGTAACTAAGGACCACACAGCTGCTCCCTCACTCCTGCTGTGTCAGGACAGGGAAAAGAATTAGAAGATTGAAAGGTAATTCAGTAGGTAAACTAAGAGCCACACACTCAACAAAGAAAAACAAGGAATTTGTTTGCCACTTCCCATGTGCAGGCAGGTGTTCAGCCATCTCTGGGAAAGCAGGGTTCCAGAGCTTGTAATAGTTACTTGGGAGGACAAGTGCCATCACTCCAAATGACCCCACCTTCCTTCTTCCCCAGTTTTACATGCTGAGCATGATGTCATATGATATGGAACATCTCTTTGGTGCTGAAGGCCATCCAGCTGGAAAACAGCTTAGAAAAGGACCTGAAAATTCACTCTGGACACAAAGTACAGCATGAACCAGCAATATGCCCTTGTGGCAGCGCAAGCTAGTGGTATCCCTAGTTGCATTAGGTAAAATAGTGCCGGCAGGTTAAGGGAGGTGATCCTTTCTCTATATTTAGTGCTGGTGAGGCTACATCCAGAGTGCTTTGTGCAGTTCTGACCTCCTCAGATAGATAAACACATACTGGAGAGAGTCCAACAAAGGACAATGAAGATGATGAAGTGCCTGGAGCATTTCTTCTATGAAGAAAGGCTGAGAGAGCTGTGACTGGCCAGCCTGGAGAATGTTTGAGGGGATCTTACCAATGTACATAAACACCTGAAGGAAGAGTGTAGGGAAGATAGAGTCAGGTTCTTTCAGCAGTGCCCAGTGACAGCACAAGAGGCAATGGAAACCAACTGAAATACAAAAGTTTATCTCTGAACACAGGAAACAGTTTTACTGTGAGGATGACCAAGCACTAGAATAGGTTTCCTAGGGAGGTTGTGGTTTCTCCCTCCTTGGAGATATTAGAAAAATTCCAGATGATATTCTGAAAAACTGGCTCTTCGCGGCCTTGCTTGAGCAGGGAGTCTGGACCAGGTCACCTGCAGAGGTTCCTTTCAGACCTCAATTATTCTGTGATTTTGTGAAAAGCATTAACTAATAAAATGTAAATGAAATAATGTTCTAGTTTCTATTATTAACATATTAAATGGCTTAATAAACAGCAAGCTAGAGTGACAGAAATCATATGCATTTTGGTTAACTATACAAAACTCATTACTCAGTAACTGCCTAACTTCACTACAATTATGCGAAATATACTTGCAAAATTACATGAAATTCCATAAATGTAACTTCTTAAGAAATAAAAATAACCTTTATTACAAAAGGGAGGGATTAAACAGCAAACAGTAAAGGAAGAAGAGGACTCAATGCTTATAGATATCTCAAGGGTGGATGTCTAGAGGAAGGGGGTAGACTCTTCTCAGTGGTGCCTAGTGACATAAGAGGCAATGGGCACAAACTGGAACGTGGGAAGTTCTGTCTGAACATAAGAAAAAGTTTCTTCACTGCGAGGATGACAAAGCACTGGAACAGGTTTCCCAGAGACATTCAAACCCATATGGACGAATTCTTGTGTGACCTAATCTAGGTGATCCTGCTTCAGCAGTGGGGTTGGACTAGATGATCTCCAGAGGTCCCTTCCAACCCGTAACATTCTGTGAATTTGGGAATCTAGCTTTTGTAGCCTTGTGAATCTTTTATAACTTTAATCTACTTAGGGGTTTTAAAGATCTACAACAGTCATATTGCATGATGGTTCCTAAAAGACACTACAGGAAATTATTTGTAATGGAATCATTCCTACAGTGTTTGTTCACACAGTCTAACTTCCAGTTCATACAGCAGTACATCCTAAGAGTGTAGTCACCTTACTTTTTCACATTAAAGTTCCCAACTGGGAGATGCACTTGGGTTTTCTCTCAGTAGGAACAAACATAGGAGGAGAAGATAGTTTAGAGAAGACAATGAATAT
The DNA here is from genome assembly GCA_013400835.1 of Zapornia atra. Taxonomy (NCBI): domain Eukaryota; kingdom Metazoa; phylum Chordata; class Aves; order Gruiformes; family Rallidae; genus Zapornia; species Zapornia atra. The sequence continues at coordinate 9,960 of VZTU01030999.1, read as the reverse complement.
GGACAGAGGAAGAAGGAGTTTTGGGTGGGTTTCCAATCCCCCTGAAGTTTGGAGATATTGAAACACAAGCCTATATTTGAAAGTCTCAAAAATGTCATAAGGTCCTCCTTTCTACATAAAATGGCACATATTCAATTAACAGGACTTTCAGTTGTAACTTGAGCATGCTGAGCATATCATTCTATGAAAAATCAGTGAGCTATAGGTAATATGCAGAGTATTAAGAACCTCTGCATTATTTTCATTTAGAGATAAGTATGTTTCATTTTTTTCTATATCTATCTTTTTTATTATTATTGTTCTATTTTATTATTGTATTTCATGGCTGAGGAGATAATTCCACACTTAAAAAAAAGGAAATAAAAGGTCAGAATTATTCAGATGAGCATGTCTGTATTGGCACAAAATAAATACAAAAATATGAACATTAGTTTGGAGCTGCTTTAACAATATAATGAAAGATGAATAACTATATATCAAGTTTTAATGAGTACCTGACTGAGGAAGTATATGAAAACAGCATGAGTGGAATTTAGAACAAAGAATTGTCTCAATAGGATATTAGTGATAACAACTCTGCTGCTCATGAGTGCGACAAACACTCACACTCATCAGAACACAATACTGCCAATATGGACATCAAACCTTTTGTTTTTCAATTCCAACTCATAAAACTTTACATTCCAGTTGAGCAATAAAACCAGACTTGTTTTGAAAAGCTATTCTATGTCTTATCATAAATCTGCTGCTTGTATAGGTCCCAAAGTAGCAAAGTTTGTAATAAAAGTTTTAAGTACTTTTGGAATTGCTATAATAACCACAGTGAGAAACACTGGTGTACAGATGAAAGCCCACTCTCTGAACAATGGAGATAGACCTATTTCCACTGCTTGGAGATACAGTTAAGTTTTCATTAACTTGAAGCAGATTTTCTTTTTTTCCAGAAATATTTACAACACCATGGAGATAGTTGGAGAAAGAATCATCTGTTTATTGAAATCTTGAAATATTTTCACTGTATGCTAATATCTTATTTAAAATAATTTAAAATTTATAATGAAAATTATTTTACCTGTTTGAAAAATAGATCTAAGCAAATATTAATTTTATAAAATATGTAACAAATTGTAATAGTTTGGGATAGGAATTTAGGCCTAACATTTCAGTAAATTATGATACAATTTTTAAGCTATTTAAGCAAAATAGTTACTTACCTAAGACATAGATGTATGAGTTGCACTTGTAAATGTTACACAGTTTGGCACAGAATTTACCAGAGCAATGATATCTTCTTTGAATTATCATGGTCTTCAGTGTCAAGCTTGTAAAAGAAACAGTAGACCGTGCAACACTGCTCAGTGTGTGAAGAGGACGAAGAGTAAATATCAGCAGGGGTGTAAAAGACTTGCACTTACACATCTAGAAACAGAGCCATTTCCCAATCACCAAACCAGCGAGTTGGTACAGCCTGCCCTGCAGCAACAAGGCATTCACTCTGGATGGTTTCTGCCTAAGTCTCTGGGCAGGGTTTGCCATGAACACCTTGGGTGTTGACAAAAACCTGTTGATCCATAGCCTGTGTCAAGACTCCCCACACTCAATTCTTGTTTCCATAGCCATGTCAGCCACAGCACACAGAATTCAGTTACTCAACTCTTGATCCAGGCAAGGCTGTGATGTTTCTGTGGCACAGCACTATATTAAATAACAATGCAAAGGGAGTATCTCGATACAGAAAATCCTCTACACTATTTTCATGTTTCCAGACTTTGTATTTCAGTTCACCCAAAAGAAATAGCAGTGCAGAGATCATAGGCATTCTATTCAGAATATTGCTATGTGTATGCTTTCCGTAAAATTAACTGTGTCCTTGGTCCAACTTGGTCTCTGTGCCTGGTAAGTTCATGGAGCAGGTCCTCCTAGAAACTACACTTGGACACATGGAAAAAAGGAGGTTATTGGTGACAGCCAACGTGGCTTGACTAAGGGCAAATCATGCCTTGCAAATTTGGTGGCTTTCTATGATGGGGAAGAGTGTCATCATCTAACTGGACTTGTGCAAAGCATTGGACATTTTCCTCTGTAAAATATTTCTCTCTAAATTGGAGAGACATAGATTTGGCCTACGGGCCATTTGGTGGGTAAGGAATTGGCTGGGTGGTCAAACTCATAGAGTAGTGGTCAATGGATCTGTGTCCAAGTGGAGATCACTGACAAGTGGTGTTCCCAGGAAGTTGTTTTAGGACCAATGTTTTTTAGTATCTTTTTTCAGTGACATGGGCAGTGGGACTGAGTGCACACTCTGTACCTGTACAGAGCTGATACTCTGTGGAGGACCAGGCTGGAGCAGTCTGGGCCTGAGAGACTGAGAGACATTCTATGATTTATGACTGCACCCCATAGAAGTGATTACCCAGGTGGTGAAGAGCCGTAGCCCTGTGGGAAATGACTCACATTGGAGAAGTTTGTGGAGGACTGTCGCTCATGAGTGGGACCCCATGCTGGAGCAGGGGAAAGATGTGAGGAATGCTCCCTCTATTAACACTTTAATCACTTAAGTGACCAGTTCCAGTGACAGTCTCTCAATGTGAACATTCCACATCACTGTAAATTCCTAAATACAGATAGACCCTGTATAAGGACGTACATGAAGAATCAGAAATCTGGAACTGTATATAAGTGCCAGGGACCAGACAGGACAAGCTGTGGCAATCATATGAAAGGCATTCCATGTGGTAGATTCATTCTAGTTGTCCCTCTAAGAGTCAGTCTAGAATGAAAAACACAGCTGGGTAACTGTTACACTCCGGATACAAGCTCTTTTAGCTTTACCTACAAAGGAAAACCTGCCATAGAATCTTTAATCCACCACCATGATTTTAAGGATTCAGATGTGGATTTAAATAAATTGTAATCTCTACAGTTCTCATACCATGTGAAAATAATGATAGCTGTTATCTGTCTGATTTGAATATAAGTTTGGTATTTTCATTACAACTAGTGTGAAGCAGAGCTGAGTTTATCTATTTCCAACAGAGTGAGACGGGCTTGTGAACGGAGGATGTAATCTGCATTAACCTTGTAAAGATCATACTATGTTCATTGACCACAATCCCTATGCTGTAAACTGCATCTTTCCTTTACACCAGATACTGGAAAGATCACTTAGATACTATTCCAATGTCTGGATTATTTATTTTAGCTGATAAGGCATTAAATATCAGTTTATAAATACATTCTGTAGTGACTAGAAGCAAGCTGAGAATGTCTATCTGAACTTAGAATGTATTGTTCAACAGTGAAGAGTCTGGGTTATACATAATACATGCTCTAGTTATGCTACAAATACTGAGATGCCAGTTCTGAAAGCAGGTTAGAAGGGAATCTCTGTGTTAAGTACCATGATTAAACAATTTATGAAGGAAAAAAAACAAACACAAAAAACAAACACAGTAACGACAAAGAGAAGAAACCTGCATGGGAAATCTGAAAGCCGTTACTCTCCATGTCTTTTGAAGTTCTCCACTATATCCAAGATGTGTATTTATGTTTCTGTGTTCTGTTTAATTTTATAGGAAACAGTGTGATGCATTGTACTTGAAAGGTATCTTGAAGATCCAGAAAGATAAAACAGCAATCTGGTTTATCCTTCCACAAGGACTTAAGCTAAAATGCATGCTGAAATACAATGCTATAGTTTCACATAATACTGTCTCAGCATTTCTTTCCTCTTATGTCCCTTGCACCTGTTTCTCCTGTGTATTCACAATTCTGCTGCTCCAGCACAGTATTGTTTATCCTTTAAAAATCTGTTGAGATCACTGGTTTAGGAGGCTGAAGAAATAATAATAAAACTTTAAAAATATTTTAATTCATTAGATACTGTACCTCAGGTTGATTTTTTATGCAGGTTCAGAGCATGATAAAAATGCACAGCTGCACAGATTATTTTTTTCCTAAAAATTTTCATTCAGGGACCAGCAGCAGTTGAAGCTGCCATGATCCTCAGAATTCCCCATTAGTGTCCTCTGAGGAATATTCAGTCCCGGAGGACTGAAGGGTCCTTGGGTCCTGAAGGACCTTCATCCTAAAGTCCCCACAGGGTCACTGAGAATCCCTTGTGGCATAAAGCTTCCTAAAGATCTGAAGGGAGGGCAGGGTGAGGTGATTCTATAATCTGAGCAGCACAGTGGCTAAAAGTAATAGCATAGTACTTGATCAACCTTTCACACTCGGACAAGCTGTGGGAGCAGGTGTTTCATGGTCTCAGATCTGCAAAAGTCAGATTTCTGAAAGCCTCATTTGCTGAATCTGCTTTTTCTATTGTAAGATTAATTGCTTCAACTAAACAGAGAGAAACAGTATGCAGTGCATCATGAACCACGTTACAGATTGTTTGAAAGTTACTCTGTACAGATTTAAAACCAAACAGAATTGTTATGCTGATGATTTATTTATATATTTCCGATGTCAGTAAACTGAAGAAACAGAAACTGTCTTCACTTCACTGAAAATGAGAGTGAAAGTACTTAATTCCTACTTTACACCCTTGTGAGATACAGTACAATATGCAGAACAACACGAACCAGTCCAAAGTGCATATATCCCTGTTCTCGCATTATATTTTACAAGACCCTTTACGTTCAGCTATATATCCTCTTTGCTATAATTAATACAATATATTGCTATTCAGTTATTTTGCTTCTGTTTTCAAAAGCAGCTTTTTTTCCTTCTCCTTTTTGGTCAACTAGAGAGCAGTTAAAAGACTACAAGAGAAAGCTAGGTAGGGATACAGTTTCAGATTAAGCAGTCTACATGTCAGTGGCTACACACTAGTCACGTGGACCCTGGAGTCTAGGCCACATTTTATTCAAAACACAAAACAGAAACTAAGCTTATAGAATGACGGCAGTGATAAACACTAGGTGTATGACTTAGCTGCTTAAATATGCTGCAATGGGTTAAGATATTCACAATATCTGTATGATGCTGGCAGGCATGACACCAGGTGCAGGGAGGACTTGCATTCTTTTGGAGTGATAGCTAGATATGAAGCAGGATCAGAGGACAACCCAAAGAGCACTAGATGTCAATGTTCACACAGCTGAATTGAGTTACCACTGAGCATGAAGTCAAGTAAGAAAAATTTTTCTCATAGAAGTATCAGTGTGAGAAGTTTACCTGCCAGTGTGCAGATGACTAACACCCCCAGGTCTTTTTCCACTAGGCAGCTTTCCAGCCACTCTTGCCCAAGTCTGTAGCAGCGTTCCATGGGGTTGTTGTGACCCATGTACAGGATCCAGCACCGAGACTTTGTTGAAAATCATACAGCTGCCCTTGTCCCATTAATCCAGCCTGTCCTGATCCCACTGTAGAACCTTCCTAACCCTCAGGCAGAGATCAACACTCCCACACAGTTTTGTGTCATCTGCACACCTATTGGTTGTGCACTTAGTCCCCTTGTCCAGATCATTGATAAAGATACTAAAGAGAACTGGCCCCATTACTGACCTCTGGGGAGCACCGCTTGTGATGATCTGGGGTTAACTCTATTC